>JAFEMH010002067.1:0-382286 GCA_022495995.1 Adenophora triphylla var. japonica | reverse complement strand
GGATAAGAGATGACCATTTTCGGTCGATGGGTATCCGCATTCTGTGAGGATAGGGATGACCATTTTCGGTCTCTGCTGGGGATGATTGCGATTTATCGCTTTCTATTGATAGCGTCTTAGGTGCCTCGAACCTTGAAGATGGCGTTTTAGGTGCCTTGAACCTTGGAGATGGCGTTTTAGGTGCCTCGAACCTTGAAGACGGCTTTTTAGGTGCCTCGGACCTTGATGATGGCGTTTTAGGTGCCTCGAACCTTGAAGATGGCTTTTTAGGTGCCTCGGACCTTGATGATGATGGCTTTTTAGGTGCCTCGGACCTTAATTTGAAATGGCCTTTCGGTGGACTTCGTCTGCTTTGCCGAAGGAGAGGGTGACCGTTTTGGTCGAGGGAGTTTGGACCTAATGATAGGCTACCTACGTATCCCTAGTGGGAATCAAGCCCTTTCGTAGTTCGAGTTCTACTCGAGATTTCGTTGGCTTTTGGGATTCCGTTAACTTTCTTTGGGGATTTCGTTAGCCTTTCTTTGAGGAAAATCGAGACGTATTCGTGCAGGAAATCGGTCTTACGTTTGGCTTGCCGTTGGATGATTTTGATGAAAGATACGGGATCTCGTTATCTTTCTCGGGAAATCGGTCTTACGTTTGTTGCTTAGGGATGATTTTGATGAAAGATACGGGATCTCGTTATCTTTCTCGGGGAGATCGGTCTTACGTTTGGCTAGGAGAATGATTTTGATGAAAGATACGGGATCTCGTTATCTTTCTCGAGGAGATCGGTCTTACGTTTGACTGTCGGGAAGGATTTTGATGAAAGATACGGGATCTCGTTATCTTTCTCGGGGAAGTCGGTCTTACGTTTGGCTTGCCGTTGGATGATTTTGATGAAAGATACGGGATCTCGTTATCTTTCTCGGGAAATCGGTCTTACGTTTGGCTTGGTTGGATGATTTTGATGAAAGATACGGGATCTCGTTATCTTTCTCGGGGAAATCGGTCTTACGTTTGGCTTATGGGGAGGATTTTGATGAAAGATACGGGATCTCGTTATCTTTCTCGGGAGAGATCGGTCTTACGTTTTCTTGCTAGGGAAGATTTTGATGAAAGATACGGGATCTCGTTATCTTTCTCGGAGAAATCGGTCTTACGTTTGGCTTAGGGAATGATTTTGATGAAAGATACGGGATCTCGTTATCTTTCTCGGGAGCACTCGGTCTTACGTTTCTGCTTGGGAAAGATTTTGATGAAAGATACGGGATCTCGTTATCTTTCTCGGGGCACTCGGTCTTACGTTTGGCTAGCAGGGAAGGATTTTGATGAAAGATACGGGATCTCGTTATCTTTCTCGGGGCACTCGGTCTTACGTTTCTGCTTAGGGAATGATTTTGATGAAAGATACGGGATCTCGTTATCTTTCTCGGGGAAATCGGTCTTACGTTTGGCTAGCAGGAGAAGATTTTGATGAAAGATACGGGATCTCGTTATCTTTCTCGGGAAATCGGTCTTACGTTTGGCTTGCTAGGAAGGATTTTGATGAAAGATACGGGATTTCGTTATCTTTCTCGGGGAAATCGGTCTTACGTTTGGCTTTGCCGGGAAGGATTTTGATGAAAGATACGGGATCCGTTATCTTTCTCGGGGCACTCGGTCTTACGTTTCTTCTGGGAAGGATTTTGATGAAAGATACGGGATCCGTTATCTTTCTCGGGGCACTCGGTCTTACGTTTCTTTGCCGGGGAAGATTTTGATGAAAGATACGGGATCCGTTATCTTTCTCGGGAAGATCGGTCTTACGTTTGGCTGCCGGGAAGATTTTGATGAAAGATACGGGATCTCGTTATCTTTCTCGGGAAGATCGGTCTTACGTTTGGCTCTTAGGTAATTTTGATGAAAGATACGGGATCTCGTTATCTTTCTCGAGGAACTCGGTCTTACGTTTCTTGCCGGGATGATTTTGATGAAAGATACGGGATCTCGTTATCTTTCTCGGGGCACTCGGTCTTACGTTTCTATGGGAGATGATTTTCTTGAGGGCGACTTTGGTTAACTTTGGTTAACTCTGTCAAGTTAGGGGTAGATTGCGAGTCACTGGAATTTTAAGGGGCAAAGGGTCATTTTGACCCTTACAATCTGTCCGCGCGGAGAGGCGTGTTGAAAACCGGAGGTATTAAATGAGGACGCGCCCTTTTCTTCTTCCCCATTCAGTTTTTGAAAACCGAGAGAGAGAGAAAAACCGAGGAGAAGCCATTGTTGGCCAAGAAAAGCTTCAAAAATCTTCCGATTTCTTCGATTTTTGAGCAATGGAACACGGGGAAGGCGCTTTTCAAGGCCAAGGACGTGGCCGGTGGCGGAGAGACGATTGGAGCTTGTCGGATGAGGAGGCATTACAATCTTTCGCAATCGGTTGCGGAGGAGCATTACCCGATGCTTGGCAACATTGGGCTTCGGATTCGAATCTCCGAACGGTATACTTTGAAACCCTTTGATCCCTTTGTTGATTTCTTGTTTGAAAATTGAATTTTGGGTGATTCTTGAAATTTTTTTTTTTTTGAAAATTCGAATGATTGATATTCTTGGCTTTGAATCTTGATTTTGATGCTTTGCATGTTGCAATGATTATGTGGGTATCCCAAAATATGCATTTTGCTTGGAGAAAGAATTGGCCTTTTCGCCATTTTTTTTTTGTATCTGAAAATTGCATGTGAAAATTCGAAAATTGTGATGATGATGATTTTTTTTTTTTGAAATTGAATATTGATATTGATGAATGATGCAATGCATGCATTTTGTTTGGAAAGAATGGGCATTTTGCCAATATGAGATGTATGTATGTTTAGGATTTTTATTTTTGAAAAGTGGGACGGATTTTTCCTCCGTTGCATGTAAGATGGATGATATGCATGTATGCATTTTTTTGAAAATGGGACGGAGTTTTTATTTCCGTCGACTTCTTGTAGGATATGCATGTATGCATTTTTTATTGAAAATTGTTGAATGGGATTTCTTTGGCTTGTCTTTTACGTGAGAAAAATGGGGCTATGTCTATTGCATGCCGTTATCTTTGCCGAAATTTTCTTTTTTTAATGCATGTGTATGCTTTTTTTTTTTTTGTGCAAATGCAAATGCAATTTTTTTTTTTTTTTACATTTTCTCTCTCTTTTTTTTTTTTGCGGGCGGAAACCGTTTTGTGACGGGCGGTGAACAAAATGAAGACTCGAGGATCGGTGGAGTCCGTGGTTGACTTGTGGGATCGGCTTCCGGATGCGGGCCGAGGAGCTTTGCCGAGTCAGAGAGCAGTTGTTGTTGAGACGGGGCTTTGGGAGTTTGTTGAGTGCTTGAGGGGCTGGTCAAGTTCCACTAAGAGCAAGGGCGATGTTTGCTTTGGCGCGGCATTGGTGGGACGCGACCCACACCTTTCACTTCTTACGGGGCGAGGCTACGGTTACGCCCTCCGATTACAGCTGCGATCACGGGCTGTCCTTTAATGGGCGCGGCATTGAGTGGCGGGATGGCTACGGCGATGCGGATCTGAGGCTCTTACGGGATTTTCCCTATTCCCAAAAGGGGATGGGGATGGAGTATGCGGTGGTCTACGGTAAGATCGTGGAGACCATTGTGAGCTATGAAATTTGGGGAGGAGAGGATAGGCGGCGAAGCGGATCGCTAGGGCCTTCTTGTGGTTTGCCTTTTCGAGCACCCTCTTTGGGCATCTTTGAGGACGGCGGTCTTTGCCTTCTTGAGGTCCTTGGAGGACATGGAGACGGTCGGAGATGTCTCGTGGGGAGAGGCCGGGTGGCGAGCTTTACTTTGCTCTTGATAGGTACGGCCGGAAGAGGCTGTGAGCTCTTTGTCTTGCTTTGAGTTTGCCACTGGAGGTATAAGCTCTCTTTTGCTTTCCCTCTTTTTTTTTTTGAGCACGCACTTTTCTTTTACCTTTGGATTGATTGGATTTTTACCTTTCGCGGTATGGGCGTTGGAGTTTTCCACGTCACGATGTGGCGGCGGCCCGGCGGAGTACGTCGGGCGTATCCGGCTATGCGATCTTGGTCCCGAAGCATGCCGGGAGAAGATAAGCTCCGGGGCGTACGACTCTCAGTGTACGCGGATTGCCTTCCTTTGACGGAGGCCGAGACGGATGAGGGGATGATATTCTTCCCACAGGATCGCTTCGAGGTGGCGCAGTGAAGGGCGGCGAGATTTGGGCTTGTGCGGCGGAGGATTACGAGAGGTCGACTGCGATGCATATTATGCAGGAGAGAGGGTGACGCGCCGGCATGGCGTGAACTCGCCTTTGAGGACACCGGTGGAGCCTCCCGCCGATATGATGCACCGGTGATCGGTCCGTGACTGGGATGATTACGAGGCGGCCGGCACTTCTCGGATTTCGTGGCGATTGAGCCATATGCGACATTCGTCTTGAGGAGGCTGAGGATGCCTCGGGTTACGGATAGAGAGGGGCTTGGGATCCGCGGTACCCTCGGACGGATTTTCATATATCGAGGATGGGGTCCGATTGAGGGTGCGAGATCCCTCGGCTGGGCGGCTTCCACGAGCTTTCCGGCCTCGTCAGGGTATGAAGAGTATGGCTTTTACGCTTACGCCTCTTCCTTTCTTTCTTTTGTTTCATCATCTTTAGCATCACTTCCTTTTTTGACGCTTTTGCTTTTGTGCGGTTTTCGGAGGTGGTCGTCGAGAAGGCGACGAAGCAAGTGATCGAGGCCAAGAGATTCATCGGGAGGATGGTCGCTTGCGGGGCTCCTCGAGGCTAGAGCGGGCGACCACGGCCGGCGCTGTCGGACGGGAGAGCTTCCCTATTCGCTCGAGACTTCTTGAGAGACTCCTCTGTCTCCTCTCCTTGATCCCAGCGCGGTGCGCCTTCGGATCACGTCATTCTCGGGGATCCACACGGGCGGGGACACGTATGGCGGCATGGCGGGTCGTCTTCGTACGTCCGGGAGTCCGACGCCTTCACCTTCGGATACGATTTTTCGCGAGATCTCGGCTTGCCCTATCGGGCGTGCCGGTTGGTCTGACGAGCCTCTTTACGGAGACGAGGACGATTACGAGCAGAGATTTTCGGGGCTCTGAGGAGCGGGCCCGAGTCGCAAGAGGGCCGAGGCGGACATCGGGCGCTAGAGACTCAGATTGATTTTTTTTTGAGATTTGAGATTGAGATTGAGATTTGTACGGCTTATGCACATTTTTTTTTTCTTTTTTTTTTTGGGATGTAATAATTTAGGATTTTATTGATGTTTGTTTGTTTTTTTTTATGCACACTCTTTTTTTTGGAATGTAATAATTTAGGATTTTATTTATGAATGTAATGCAGTATGAATGCAGTGTTGCATGAGCCTTGATTTTTTTTGGCAAGGGTGTTAGTGTTTGGTATATGGGTGGTTTGGGGAGGTTTTTGCACGGGTTTCGAGCAGCGGGACGGAATATTCCTCTTTTGGTGTAGCGGCTTGGACATTGCGAGATTTTCGATGGAAAGCAATCATGTCCGCGCGGATGGGGTCTGCATCGACATTGTCCTTTAATTTTGCTTGAGATCTGGTCTCACTTTATTTCAAATTCAAATATCCTCTTCAACCTCCGAGTCCAAACGGCCATTTTCGGGAGAAAGAGAAAAACCATGGAAAACTTTAGAAAAGCTCCATCAAAATTGTCCCAAGAATCCCAAATGTCATTCTTCAACAAGTTCAAGGATTGGTCAGGAGATCATGCATGAGAGGAGGTCCTTCTTTGAAGAAAGGTACAAGGTGAAGTGCTTATGGTCTCTCGGAATTGATTCCGGATTATGAGCTTTTGAGGGCTTCTTCCTCATTTTGGGACACTAGAAGGCATGTCTTTTGCCTTTCCTTCAACGAGATTGTTCCGGCGTGGAAGAATTTCGGGCCTTGCTTGGAGGTCGGAGGTGGAAGAGATAGCGGTTCCTTTGCCGGAGGAGCTTCTTTTGTTGACGGATTGTGCGTCCTCCTTCATCTTTCCCGGAGGAAGCGCAAGGTATGATCCGCGGTCCCGATCATTTTGATATTTCCGGCCTTCCCGATAGGTTTAGGGGCCTAGGCTTGGTGGATGATGCCTATTGGGATGCCTTTGCACTTTGTATGTTTGGCACCTGTTCATGGTCTATTCCTTTGGGATTTGCCATCGGTCTTTCTTGGATGTTGTCGTTCACTGTCGCACAGGCGAGAGATGTCGTTCCTTTGATTACGGGGAGACTTTTCATGCTCTTGATAGGCGCTACCGGAAGACGGTATATGCGCGGGCGGCCCGTTCCTCTTGACCACTGTGGGCGATGGAGCGTTTGGGGATTCTTCGGGAAACTCCGATATGATCAAGCCTTGGACATTTGCCGGGAGGGGGTTGCGGTGGATTTTGATGATCGGGGCTCATGGGAGCGTTGGATGGCTGGTCTCCGGACGAGAGGATATCGAGATGGTCGGTGCCTTGTTGGCGGGTGGAGACTCGCGAGTGCTTCGGGGACGGGTCCCATGTGGTTATGCTTAGGGGCTTTCTCGGTCCGGCTTCTATATTCCGGCTTTAGTTACGAGACAATTTGGCTTGGAGCGGGTTCCTTTGGAGGGCTTTGATGATATAGCCACCGGGGTGGTGGCTCTGCTTCTATGGATGATCCCTCGGTGTTTCCATTTCTTTCCCGAGCATGGAGGTATGATGCCTTTCCTCCTCGGGTTATTCTCGGGCGTCAGACCGGTGTTCTTGACCACTTGGTACTGGATTGGTATGAGAGGCATGCAGGAGAGACTCGGGTGGCTATTTTGAGACGGCGTGAGGCCATTGTGGGTGCGGAGGACTGTTGTTACGAGAGGAGGAGGGCCGAGGCGAGGCCAGCCCTCATGATAGGAGCGGAGACGGCGCGTGACCGACTATGAGGCTTACGTCAAGAGACGGGAGAGGAGGGCTCCTATGCTACCGGCTAGGCTACGGGAGATGAGAGATGACGCTAGGGCTACTAAGGCCTTGACGGAGGCTGGTTTGATAGATCCTGTTCCTATACGAGCTTGGTAGGAGGAAGACCGACATTTTCCGGTTCGGAAAAAGAAGACTCGAAGGGGAAGAAGAGGGGAGAGGCCGATGCGAGTGGCTTGGAGTGACTACGAGGTTTCAGTATCCCTTTCTTGTCATAGCGAGACACATTAGTTTGATTATGTATCTTAGTTTTCTTTTAGCGAGGTTGCCGGTTGTAGGAATGAATCGGGCTTAGACTCATCAAAGAGCTTTTAATTTGTAATGAATATTTGAATTGCTTTAGAGTTTTTCGAGACAGCTTTCATGGTGCGATCAATTGTATTGATGTCAAAGTATGACTTTTATTTGTGTTTTAGACCGAACCGTTTCCATTGCCTACGTTCCCCTCATTTTGAGGAGCTCGGGTCTTCGTAGTTCAACGATTTTTTTTTTTTTTTTTTTTTGTTGTTTTTTTTGTTTTTTTTTTTTTTTTTTTTGTTTTGTTTTTTTGTTTTTTTTTTTTTTTTTGTTTTTTTTTTTGTTTTTGTTTTTTTTGTTTTTTTTTTTTTTGTTTTTTTGGTGCAACCTGTTTTTACCTAGGCCGCCCTTTTCGGGTTTTCAACCTAGTTGGGTATTACTCTTTTAGCACTCTCTTTTTTTGACTTCTTTTTTTCTTTTTTTTTTTTTACGCGTAGTATCTGCGCGGCTTGTCACCATTCCTTTGGGTGTACAAAGGGATTCCGTCGAGTGCACGCAAGTTGCATGGCTCCTCGGAGAAGATCTTACGGACGACGTATGGCCCGACCCATACGAGGCTCCCATTTGCCGAGGGGTTGATACGGGCCAGGGGCTTTTCTTTTAAAACGAGATCACCTTCTCGGATCTCCCGATGCTTTACTTTCTTGTCGAAGGCTCACGGCCATTCTTCCTTGGTAGGCTCGGATGTGTTCCATGGCCTTCGGTCGGCGTTCATCTAGTAGGGCCAATTCATCATGGCGACTCTGGAGCCATTCGACCTCGTTGATCGGCTTTCCGGCGGTATACGGAGCGAGGATCTCTAGCTCGATTGGGAGTACGGCTTCCATTCCGTATGTGAGGGCAAGCGGTGTTTCCCCGGTTGCCGTTCGGCGATGTTACGCAGCCCCGAGTGCAGTGTAACTTCTCGGGCCAATCTACGCCTTGGACGGCCATTTTCCGGATGATATTTTCGAGTCTTGTTTCTTTGCCTCGACGGCTCCGTTGGTTTGGGGCTGTAAGGAGATGACTTGTGACGGGTTATTCGGAATTACGCCGGCGGTTTTCACATTCCCCTTCGAAGTGGGATCCATTATACGAAATGATTTGGTGGCAACCCGTATCTGCATATGATGTTCTCTTTGATGAAGAGGGCTACTTTCCTTGAGTTGAGGATTTTGTAGGACTTGGCTTCAACCCGCTTGGTGAAATAATCCACGGCTACCGGGACGAATTCGTGGCCGTTCTTGCTGATGGCGTGATTTTGCCTATGACATCAATTCCCCCAGTGACGAAAGGCCAAGGGGTTGTCATGCGGTATAACTCGTGAGGAGGCAAGTGATTAAGATTGGAGTATCGGCGGCATTTGTCGCGGCTTTTGACGGCTGGATGCGGTCGGTTTCCATGGAGATCCAAAAGTACCCCATTCTCGGTATGATTTGCATCGAGCTCGAGCATTCATGTGAGGGCCGCAGTACCACCATGTATTTCTTTCATGAGTTCGGTAGCCTCTTGTTTGCCGATACATCGCGGGAGGGGGCCTTGATAACGCTTCTTGTATAGCATATTTCCCAAAGAACATAATGGGAGGCGAGCCGCTTGAGTGAGAGACTTTTCGCTTTGATTCCTTCTTTATATTCCCCATCTTCATTTTTGAAAGGGGCCTCGCCATCCTTCGAATGCTTGGTAGATACGAGTGTACCGGGGATCATTGGCCGGTTCGGCTTACGCTTCGATTTCAAAGCAATAAGCGGGATTTTCTCTTCTCCCAGGCTACGAATGGTTTGACGGACTTCCCTTCGGGTATTTCAACGAGGGAGGCTAGCGTTGCCGAGCATGCAAATGCATTGCGATCTCTGGGCAAGTAATGAAAGTGATCTCCTTGAATTGAGTTACTAGCTCTTCCATGTAAGTGTGATATTTACGTAGACCCGGGTCCACGGTCTTCCATTTGTTAGAGACGATTGATGATGAGGGCGAGTCACCATACACCTCCAATTCCTTGATATTTCTTTCAAGGCGGCTTCAACCCGGCTATGCAAGCTTCATATTCGGCGGCGTTGTTGGTGACTTGAAGTTCGGCCTTGCTTGCTATGGGGGTGTGTTCGTCGGTAGGATCGACCGAAGCATTCCTATTCCGTTCCCCCTTTTGTTTGATGCCCCGTCGAAGAAGAGTTGCCGGCGATTTTCTCCTTCTAGAGCGAAGATTCCATCATCGGGAAATTGGGGTTCGAGTCCTCGGGACTCATCACTTGGGAAATCGGCCAAATGTTACGCCATTATGCGTCCTTTTACTGATTTCCTTGAAACATAAGTGATGTCATATTCGGCCAAAAAGAACGACCATTTTGCCAACCTCATGGAGATGGAAGGCTTGTCGAACAGATATTTGATGGGGTCTATCCTTGAGACAAGATGTATCGGGTGAGGCTTGCATGTAGTGTTTCAACTTTCCCACTACCCGGACCAAACTGCGCAAGTCTTCTCGCAAGCGAGTAATTGAGTTCGCTTCCTTGGAGCTTTACGCTACTGAAATAGATGGCGTTTTCGACTTTGGAATCTTTCTTCTCTTGAGCTAGCATAGCCCCAATTCTTGTATACGTGACGAGTTAGATATAGCAAGAGTGGCTTTGCCGATGTGGTGGGCGAGAGAATCGGAGGATTCACAAGGTATGCCTTGATACATTCAAAGGCAAGGCGACATTACAGGGTCCATTACGTGTAGGCATTTTTCTTCATCAACTTGAAGATCGGCTCGCGAGATCGAGGTCGGTGATTCTACAAAGCGGCTTATGTATTGCAGATCTTCCCATGAAGGATTTCACTTACGTCGGTGTCGGGGTGGCTTCATTTCAACTATCGCCTTGATTTTACGGGGATCTACTTCGATTCCCCGTTACGTCACCATATATCCTAGCACCTTACCTCGTCTTACAGAAGGTGCACTTAGGCTGGATTCGGTCTCATCTTGTGGTCTCGGAGGCGGCGAAGAATTTTCTCAAATCAACAAAGTGCTTGGCCATCGATCCTCTGGAATGTATTATCATGTCGTCCACATAGACCTCAATTTCTTTGTGGATCATGTCATGGAGCAGTGTATCTGCCCTTTGGTACGTAGCCCGGCATTCTTTAGTCCGAACGGCATGACCGTGTAGCGGTAGGTGCCCAAGGGGTTGTGAAGGCTGTTTTGGCTTGATCTTCTTACGCCATTTTGATTTGGTTGTAGCCGGCAAAACCGTCGACGAAGGATTTGACTTCATGGTTGGCCGTGGAATCTACCAAAATGTCGATGTTTGGCGGGAAATCGTCTTTTGGGTGGCTTTGTTCAAGTCTCTGAAGTCTACGCGGCTTAGGATCTTTCCGTTGGCCTTGGTTCTTGTTACTATGTTGGAAAGCCATGTAGGGTATTCAATGACCACGATGAACCACATACGAGCATCTTTTCTATCTCCTCTTTCACTTGTAGGGACCATTCGGGCTTAATTCTTCTTAGCTTACGCTTTATTGGCTTGACTTAAGGTCGAGCGGTATTCGGTGCTCAACTATGGAAGGATCGAGGCTGGCATATCTTTATAGGACCATGCGAACACATCCATGAATTCTTTTAGCGGCTCAATTAGGGCATCCCTTTCGGTCCCTTCGAAGAAACTACCAATCTGCGTCTCTTTAGGCTCTTCCGCGGTTCCCAGATTCACACTCGTCAAAATCTCTTCGGCGGCTTGGGCTCGATTTTCCTCTTTAGGACAACTGCTTAAAGATTTCTTTGATATATTGTTCATTTAATGTGTACGCTTCTTCATCTAGTGAATCGTTATTAACTTTTTTAGATTATTAGTTAATTCATCATTAGTTAAAGTGGCAATTAAGGGATACTCGAAAGGTTCGTCATTTCATTGAGAATAAGAGGGAATACGGCATTGGCTACAATTTCGTGGTCTTCGGGCGTGAGGCCATCGGACGATTCGGAAGACTCAAACTTCAGCAATGAGAGACTCGGAGGACTTTACTGAGGTTGACACGAAAGGACGGGGGACCAATCCAAGCTTGGTGATCATTTCCTCTTTGGTCGCGGACGGGCTGAGAGAGTTTCCCAATTCTTTAGCGGCATCGTTGTCGGTGGCTTCACAACTCGGGAAAGGCATGGTCTCTGTGCTCCCTCTTGATCGTTGCTATCATCTCTTTGTACGAACCGAGAATCAATTGTGTTTGGCGTCGAAAGGCGAGCATGTGGATGTAGGGATCTTCCTCGATCACAGGGATTTCCATTTCGTCACAATCGACCGCTCAATCCGAGATGTAGGGCGTATTGCGTCTCGGTGTCTTGCTAGAAAAATCTCATGTCCCATACTCGAGCGGAAAGGCTCGGCGGGTAGTTCGGCAAGGAGGACGTCCCACACGACGTTCATAGATCGAGCCGAGTCTGTCGGTGTTTGTCGACTTTTATCATGAAAATCTCCTCGCACAGCGAGGCGAAAGAATGGGTTTGCGAGAATGCGACAAATCTGTGATTGAGGACCGGAGACTTGTGTGCTGTATCATGGCGGTGTTCGGCGTTTCCTTCCGGTACGCCTCCAAGTGTTGGAAATAACAATTAAATTTGATGAATCGAACTTCTTCGGAGCTGCTCGCTTGAGTGTGTTGACATAGTTGGCATGTTGGATTCCAAAGGATCTTGGCGAGACTTGCCTCTTGAAGGATGTAGCCTCGGTGTTTGGCTTGTGGGCATTCTTGGCTATTGTTTCGGCTTCGTTCCCTATGAGAAGCTGTCACCCCTTATGACTTCAAGGTCTCCTTGTCGGTTGATGAATTTGACGCATTGGTGGAGAGTGGAGGCTATGGCTTTCATGTGATGCAACCAAGGGCGCCCTAGTAGAGTTTGTGAACTCGGAGGGGATATCCATTACATGGAACTTTGCGGGCACCATTTGGGTTTCGTACGAGTTCAGTCACTTTGTCCCAGAATGGGGCGAGACGAACCGTCGTAGGCCTTGACGGTCCGGGTAGATGGGATCATACGCCTTTCATTTATGCGGAGGGCCCTCGTCATGCTTTGAGGAAGGACGTTTACCGATGATCCATTGTCCACTAATACCCCGAGGAGTGATATGGTGTTGAGCCGAATAGTGATGTACAAAGCTTCATTGTGTTGGGAGACATCTCTTGGCAAATCTTCATCGCGAAGGTGATCATACTCCCATATAGGTGAGGATCATAGATTTGGTCCTTGTCTCGGGATAGAGAGTCATCAAGCCGGTCACTTCGTGCCTTTTTCTTGCGAGGTAGAGCCTTTGCCGAAGCCCACAGGTTATCTTGATGCCTTTTGTGGCGGTTGCCATCTCCGGTCAACATGTTGATTGAGTGGGAGCGCCCAGGCGGCGTCGGTTTTTCTTCATCGGTGTATACTCGGGAGGCTGGACAAAGGCGAACCTTGGGCGACCCCGAGGGGTTGGACTTACGTTGCAACGGTACGGTATCCGAAGGCCTCAATTCCGTTGTTGGCAAGGCTTTTACGCTCTTTTACCCCTTTTTGCTTTGGGGAAAGGCGGGTGGAGTAGAGTACATAATAATCAAATCCCAGATGGCTCCCAGCGTTCCCAGCTGTTATCACCGGACTCGAATCTCTCCTTTAATTTTCTTTGAGAGGAAATTTTCTTTTTCTTAGGAGGACGGTCCTCGTGTATCCGATCTGATAATCCCTTTCAAGGCAATCGGGACAGTCACAAATATCCCACCAAATGTGTTCTACGGTGGTGGCGGATTTGGGACCTCGGGTTGGCGGTCTTTGGAATGACTTTGAGTGGGCCCAGTCGGGGGGATCTGCTGCTTGGGCTCAAATGCGGTAGCGAGTGATTGGACTCCGCCGGATAATGAGAGATATTGAGGTCAGGGGAATAGGCATATGTTTGTCCTTGAGGTAGCCCGATCGGTTGGGATATTGTTAAGGTCCCGAAGTGGCGTGTGGCCTCTTGAATCCGGGCTGCATGTATGCATTGCAGCGTTCTTCCGGGGCTTTGATGGCTGACCATATTTCTTCAAGCTGTTCCACGATTTTCATCACTCGAGTGATATTTGTGGGATCATCACTTTGAGAGGGGACAGCGACGGTATACCGAACTCTTTCGTCCACGGCTAGCTGTTTGGGGGCCGGTTGCCACTGTAAGTCGACGGGCGGGAGTCCGGCGGTGGAAACATAGGAATCTTGGGGTAGCATCTTGATGTATCTGGACGATTAAGAAGAGGAGGAGAACCCTCTTCCTTCTTTGCGGTAAAAGTGCCATCGGAATTGAGGCGATAGTCAAACCATGACTTGCGACAACCCCCAGAAGGTCATCAATTTGAGCCTCGCCGAAGTCTCATCTGTTCTACCAAGCTGGATCCAATGCGGTGCATGCGAGGGATTTTGGAGGACGGAGCAATGTGGTCCCCATCATTACCGGGCGATGCGGACATTACGAAACCCGGAGTCGGAACAAACGGTGAAGGCGACGATGCGCTTGACTCTTCCCAGCGATCAAACGGTGACCGGTGCAGAAACCAAGCTTTGTGCGGAGGCTGCGGGGGGAAAGGACACGAAGGTTCGGATGTGCAGGAATGGAAGGAGGGTAGGTGTTTGGGCTTTTGGCTCATGCAACATGCGATTATTTGTTCACGTTTACTTAAAACATGCTTTATTAACCTAATCGGTTGGAAAAGATTGCTCTTCTTTTCGCAAACTACTCTGGATCTGGATCAGTGGGCCCCGTCACTACGTCTATAAGCCCCTCGTATTCCACGTATTTCGACCTCCCGGGGTGGACGGCCCGGGCGAGGGTCCTATAGGGCAAGCGGGTCCCACCGGCCGAAAGAAAAACGATCCTAAAAGTGCGGCGGGTAATCGAGTCTTAACGAGCATTCGATGTAAATTACGGACAAGGCGACGTCAAAAGTCAAGATCATGTCAGGGCTCGACGAAAAGTCGGCATGATTTGGGTGATAAATGTCCACGATTGATCTTGATTTGTTGTCAATTAGGCCGTAATTAGGCATGGAATAATCATTAATCCTTGATGACTCGGTGTCAATCTTTGGGAGTCGGTGTATAATTTGTGCCGATCGAGCCGAAGTCAAGGCGCCGGTCAATATCTTGGTCAAAGTCTGCGGCGGAAAACCGGCGAGAACTTCGGCGATTAGGGTCCCGAAAGATATTGAGTCGGTATGCCGACAAAGGCTTGAAAGGAAAGGTCTATACACGAGACGGGGCATGACACGAGACCGGACTAAAAACCAACCGGGTCTCGGACAAAGTGTGTCACGGACAAGTGCGTAGTCGACACGAGGCTCCATGAGATGTTTGGGTAGTCTGTGCTCATCCGAGAGCGTAATAAGACCAAACGGACCGCGACAAGGATTTCCGGGTTAGGGACGTAGTGTGCGGTGTACGGTCACGTGCGCGTAGTGTGCAAGCGATCTATATTCTTTTACGAGTAAAATAGAGATTTTTTTTTTATGTGTCTTAAAAATATGATGCATGATTTTTTTGAAAATTTTCTTTTTTTTGAAATTTTTTTGAAATTTAATGAGCACATAAGCACGTAAGCACGAAAATTCCGACGAGTTAGGGACATTATTCCGACAGTCAAAATTTTGACTTTCTCCGAGGTGGCCAAAACAACATGAAAGCGTGCAAAAATCAACACACACACAAAAATGATTTTCAAAGCCGGGACGGAAGCTTGACCCTCAAAAGCTTTTTTTTTTGGAAAACGGTGATACCGGTACGTGGGATTGTTAGACCACAATTTATCCCCGACTCGTGTTAGGAGGCGATAACGGGAAGTTTAATGGTTTCCACCAATATACCAAATATCATTCATTTTTTTTAAAAAAAAAAGCTTAGTCCCAGTAGCAGCCCGTTGTGATGAATGTGTGTCCGAAAATTTTCCCATTTTTATTTGAAAAAATCAACGAAACGGAGTCGCCACGCCATTTTTATTTTGAGGGCCAAAACTTTGAAAAAATCCCGAGATCAGAGATTTAGGTTCGGAGGTCATGTTACACGCCGGGAAGGACGTTAGTGTGCACCGGAATGCCTCGTAAAACGAGTCTTCCAAGCTGAAAATCATTTGTGTGTGTGTGTGTGTTTTGGCCAAAATAAGTTGAAACTCAGAAAAGTAAAAATTGGGATATCTTTTTAAGACTTTAAACTGATCCCATGAATTTTTGGAAGATTTTTGGATTGAGATTTGGTACTCAAAAGACCTTTTGAAGTTGAGAGCCATTTCTGCCAGAATGAAAAAGGCAGTGGACCTTTGATTTTGAAATGGATTCAAGGGTCTTAAAACTTCATAATCTGGATAAACTCAGAGAATGAAAGTTGTTCTAGACACCTTAAATAAGATTTGTGCGAAGGAATTTTCCATTTTGGAGAAGATTTGAGGGGTCAAAACCTTCTGGAAACCTCAGATATGAGATCTGGATTCCCAGAAGCTGATGAACTAGCCTCTGAAAGAAAATTTGAAAAGAGGAGTTTTACTCACCCAAAAAATAAAGTAAAAATATGTATGGAAAGATCTGGATGTTGGCTACAAAAAGTGTTTTGTAGTCAACACCAAATTCCACATTTATCTGTGTCCAAAAAATTAGACCATGGACTGAGGTCTGAGAAAATTGCTACTGGACAGTAACTTCTCAAGAAAGAAAATATGATTTTAAGGGGGGTTTTGCATCCATGCTTGTCCCCATTTCCCTAGGTTTTGGTTAGTGATCACTAGACATTTTAGTGGTGAATCAACTATACCAAACCATCCTTGGGGTACATTAGGACTAAGCATTTCATTTGCTTGGGGAGGGGATTTTTATCCTTTGAAAATGAGATTTTATGCTTGAAAATGGTTTTTAGGGTTTTGAAAATGAGTTTTCTTTGCAAGAAAGTAAGAGAACTTGAAAATAATTTTGATCTTTGTAGAAGATCATCCATGGAGATGGTCTTCCATGGTGATCTTCTTAGATCTAGAGCAAGAAGATGAAAGAACTACATTTTGTAGTTTGCAAATGCATGCATGGTTGGAGTTTAGGGTAAGGAGAAGGAGGGTTTACCAATCTTCCTTGTGTTCTTGAGTTTTTGGCTTGAGTGTATGAGTGTTTAAGGCTTAAGTATGAGAGTGAGTGGATGAGTGTGAGTTGGGAAAGATTGGAGAGAAAATGGTGACAATTCTTGAAGAATTCTCACTGTTTTCTCTCTATATTTCGCCAGAGGTTCGGTGCAATTGGTGTTTTTTTCTCTTTATTTTTGTGACTGGAGGGCTCAATTTATAGCCCTCTGGAAATGACATACTTATCCGCGCGGATAGGACCCTTCAGCGTGCACTGTTCATTAAATGCAGCTCCAGCTTTGGACAAGAGGAATATTTCTTTTTGAAATTTCAAATTAACAGCCAGTTTATTGTTCCCAGCCATTTCTATTTGTGGTTTTATTCCTTTTGTTTTACTTTTTGAGATTCTTTTTGAGGTTTAACCTTAAATAACAATGCCCATTTTACCCTCACTTTGTTAAAAATGTTAGGATTGTTAGGAATTGTTAGAAATGTTATAACTTTCGTTAATTTTCTAACGAAAATTCTAACAAGCTCAAATTGGAGCACTTACAGCTGTGCAGATTAGATTATTGCCCATTGACTTTTTGTGATCAAGATGTGTCCATAAATGTGACTCACATCCTACGCCACATCTGATACTGAGATTATGTCCTTCATCTGTGTGATTCATCATTCTAGTCATTCAGCATATTAGAACATATAGGGTGCTTTGTAAATATGTTTCTTGTTTATTTTCATTCTTAATTTATTCTTGATTTAACATGTTCTTGATTTCCAATATCTCTCACGAAAAAGAAAGGTGTGTATCAAGATCCTCATGGAAAAAGGAAGGACAAATTCAAAGGGGTATTTGTGTAAGTGATATAGCTGAAGAGATTCTTTGTTACCATAAAAGGTATTTGGTATTTTGATTAAATTTAACCCCTACTTTTATGGTGATAATCCGTGTGTGAAGGCCAAGGGTTTCTATCCGTTGAGGACTCTGTCACAATCACGCCGCAAGCCTAAGAGCCCTAGAGAGGTAAGAGTCTTTAATTGAGTAGGAAAGGGGGAGTTGTGGGCTTAAATGTGACTCACATCCATCATATCATCTTTAAAACCTCATTGTGTTTATTCCCCTTTGCCCCAATTTTCTCTCTATCACACATACGCATCTATTTTGCTGTTCTCTCTAACCTAAATTTCAGAAGCAATGGAGCCATAAAAACCTATTCGTGGGGAAGATATTCTCGATATACGGTCAATTTATGTGGCAAGGCCTGATCAGCAACAATTTGTACAAGAAACTCAACCCCCTTCTTTATCACTATTCCACAATCACTGGAACAGGTTTCTGCTGAAGCTCCAACAATGGAGGTACCTCCTCCATGTGAACCTGCTCCTATGGAACCAACTGTCGTACCCTCCCCACCAAAGGATCCCACTCCTCCACCATCTCCCATTCCACCGAGAGATATGACCTCTCCTCCTTTAGCCTTTGTTCCGTCTGTTGCTACCCCAACTACAAAGAAACGGAAAGTTCCACCCTCAATCTCAAAGGGGGAAGGCTACCAAAACCAAATACTCACCACCTAAATAGGTGAGGAGATTCCACAGAGTCGGAAGGCTCTCAGAAGCTAACAAAGCCAAAAATCTGAAATTACCTGGTGGGAAACCTTCAACAGCCATCACCTGTGATGAAGATGAAGAAGAGGAGGATGAATCCCAGTTCAAATTGGTGTGAAGGGCTAGGGTCCAAAAGGATGTGCCCACTCAAGCTGACAATGATGAGGAACCCCTTGCCAATTTACTGATGGAACTGAAAGGGAAAAAGAAGGCTGCAGAATCTGAGCCTGTTCAGACTGAGGAGGAAGTGGAATCAAGTGAAGAGAGTGATGATACTGCAGAGGATGAGAATTTCAAGCTTGCACCTGAGGAGCTTGAACAAGAAAAATAGGACCATGATGTGGAACAATAAGCTGCTGAGGAGACAATTGCTGAAATTGAAAGGGAACCCTCTCCCCCAAATGATGTGACTTCAGATATGCCCACATTCAAGAGTACATCCTCGAGGATGACATCCAAAAAGGGTATTCTTGTATCTTTCTCCTCATCTACTGCTTTGGCCCCTGTTTCCCCTAGATTCTTATCTCTGGATGCCTCTGAAATGCATGAGCAAATAGTGAATAAAGTCCTGATTAGAGAGATGAAGAGGGATATGGAGTCCTTTATTTTGAGGATAGGGGTCTGTTGATGACAGTTGACCACCCTAATACCTTCTTTCCAAAAGTTGTGCATGAGTACCACGCCTACTAGGGGTCTGTTGAGCCTAAACCCTTTAAGCCTTCTTCCGATCCATTGGGGCTAGATTTGATCTTGACACAAGTTTTGTACTTCTCTATCAGTTTTCCGAAGCTACACCTCAAGACTCTCCTAACACAATGTTTGTAGAAGAGTACCACGCCTACTACGTTACCAAAAAGGATCTCGAACAGCCAAATCTTCGAGACATGACCAAGTCACTCGTTGTCGAGATGGAACACGTGGAAGGATGGAAAGAAGCCTTCGAAGTACCTGCCACACTACAAGAAAAAGGTGTTTTTGTCACATTTTATTTGTCACGGTCCGTCAACCGTGGCAAATAATTTTCTATAAACCACTGTTTTTTTAACCGTGGCAATTAATTATTATTTGCACCGATTCCATGGTTGATCAAGGTTTACCCGTTAAATATTTTTTTAATTTTAATTTTACGTCAACAATAGCTCCAGCGTATATTGAATCCAAATCACGGTCAAGAATCCAAATCACGATCCAAAACCCAAAATTCCCCTCCCAAATTTCCCTCCCAAAATTCTGAATTCCCTCCGCAAATTCCCTCTCAATCCAAATCCAAATCGGAAGATTTCGATTCCTCCTAGAATTCAAAATTAATTAGGTTACCGAAATCAGTTTCCACTTACGTATCGTATTGGCGCATTGGCGTATTGGCATCGTTACTTTAACAACGAAACCTTCAACGCAAACCTTCAAACCCAAACCATAGAAATCTTGCTGGAAGGTAATTCACAGTTCTTAATATCCTTTTTGCTTTTCAATTATAATTTGGAAGCGGTGTTGATACTCTGTATCGGTTGATACCTGTTGATACGGGCATTGGTAAGCTCTTCCCTTCAGAGAGAGGGAGATAAGTGTTCTTTGTTAATGATGTTTCATTAATTTATCCCCGTGGATGATATTGTGATTTATCTAAAGATTGCGGATAATCTGTGGTTTTTGATTTTATTAGATTCATAGATGTAATTTATATCTAATTTTTAACTTTGTAGGTTGAGATTTATGAGTCTGCTTCTTGATTTGGGTTCTTATGTCATATTTAGCTTTTGGGTGATTTATGTATTTATGTTATTGCTCTGTGTGTTCATAATCTTTTGAGTGTTTTCTCATATTTATGATGCTTATGTTCATCTAGGAATTTATAGTTTCTTGTGCCAAACTGACACGTAATTATTCTTCTTTTTTATGTAGTTATCGAGATGATTATGTCTTTATTCATCTGATTATTGAAATTAATCTGATTATTGAAATTATTATGCCCTACCCTTTACTTGACTTTACCGGTCTTAAGCTTAAGCTAACTCTTTCCCGACTGGAAGGAACTCTAGAGAAGCTCCTTAGCTGCTAACTGGCTGGACAAGCGGCTCTCGTGGCTTTTTTCCTAGGCCTTTTCTTTGATTGAAAAGTAGTCCTCACACCTGAATAGATCGAGGTGCTGATTCATTCATCTTGCACTGTGTCATGACATATTCTGGATTAGGTTATGCGTATCCTGTAGGAGCTTTTGGTGCTACTGTATATTGTTAATCATAGAGATAACTAGCTTGAAAGAAGTTGGTAGCATATATTGATTGAAGTTATTATTTATTAAGTGATATGAATGAATGACATGCAAACCTGCAATAGGTTTCTCCATCTGGTTCTGTACACCGCGGAAAGAGCGTGGAGCCATGCGATGGAGAAGAGACAGCTCCCAGATGGTCCAAATGCACGTCAATGCCACTACCTGATTGGTAGGTTGAGGAAGGCAGTAAAGTGGGCCACACTTTTTGCAGAGCTATGTGCCATTAAGGGAGATTCTGGGACTTCTTTGGAAGCTGAGGTGAGATTTTACATTCCCATTCTTTGAGTTAATGTATTTAAGGTGTGATTTTGGCAAGTGGTATTTGCTACTCGACATTGATTCAGATAGAATTTTGCATCAATTTATCTGTGTTGATGAGATGTTAGGATAAACTTTCGTGTCTGCTAAAGACTCAGTGGCCATACTAAGTTTTCAAAGTTCAAATATATGACCATGCTATCAAAGTTGGATCTTCATTTGAATCATCGAATGCTAGAGTTGTATCTTAGAAGTGGATTTGTATCCTTTGATAACCAGTCAGACATCCACGACTATACCTAAAGAACCTATAGTTGATAATTGTCTTATCCATACCCATAGAGATTATATGTGAATAGTTATCTGTTTTGAGTATATTCTGCATCCAAATATTTATCTTAGTGTGCATCTTGGTAGAATGAATATCTTTTTGAATACCCTAAGAGAATTAATTTTATTATTAAATGTCTTTAATTACAACGTTTCAGGCTTATGCCTCTTACGTGAAAGGGAACTTGTTATTCGAACAAGACCAAAAGAGCTTGACCGGAGATGGCTTCATTACATAACCCGTAGTTGGTGTTGGTGGAATTATCAAGTTGCAAGAGGAGATCATTAATGGTAGCATTCTTTATATTCAGTAACTCTATAAAGTTTGCAATGGCCATAGTAAAGCCAGTTTCCATTCAGTTAAGTCTTCTCTCATCCTCCTCCTGATTGGACTTAGCAAGAGAGTTGACTAACTCAATGTTGACATCAGCAACCCCTTTGAGCAAGGCCTCATGGAATTCAAAAAGATCAAGCACAACAACTGGCTGCTGAGGATTATCATCATCGGTTGAGGGGGCAGGTTGAGGAGTTGGTTGAGGGGTTGGTAAAACAACATCGGTAAGAGGACAAACAGTTGATGGAGTGAATGTCTGGACGGCTAGAGATTGATTGGCTGGAGACTGGTCGGTTAGAGGAGCAGCATGAATTTCGGTTGGTTGATCGGTTTGAGAGATAGCTGGAGAACCGATTTGATCATCGGTTAGGGAGTCGGTTAAAGTAATAGCAGGAGCCTAACCGGTTCTAGTTACTTGACCGACTGGAGAAATCCCAATGACCTCATCAACTGATTCAAAAGAGGAATCAGGATGATCAATAGCAGGTGCCATAAATTCATTAGGCTCTAGGCTCATCATCTCAGCAAATGAAAGCTCCAACAGTTCAATAGCAGTAGGGACCATCGGTAAGGCAGCTTGTCTTAACTGAATTAAAGGAATCATCCTTAAAGCTAGCAGAAGGTGAGAGGCATGACAAATGTTGCTCCATGGTTGAGCATTACCATTTCTCATTATGGACAGCCTAGACACTTGAGGCATCAAACCTACCATATAAGTGACTTCAGAAGACCATCTCAAAATTTGCAATTCCAAAACTTGGATCATTCGGTTATTGAGGGAGAGATATCTAAGAAAGAGGTTACCGGTTGATAAGGTGCTTTCAACCGATCTAGGGGCTCGGTTAACAATTTCTCCGTGAATTCTTATGGAGGTTTGCCGTTGAGAAAGGAAGGGAGAATATTTTGGCTTTTGTTTGGGAGGGAATTCAGTGACGAGTTGTTGTTCTGCTTTGCCTGGTTTGAGCTTATGGCCTTTGGGAGGTGCAGGTCTCTTTCTGAGTTTAAGGATTGTGGATTTTTGGAAATGGGTGCTGGTTTCACCTGGGCCATTGGTTTTGGTCAGGTGATGAGGTGTATCGATTGGAGGGGAACCATTACCCATAACTTCAACAACATCAACAAATCCCTGCATTCTATCCTATCTCCTCTTCTTCTGAAGATCATCGACAATTGGTGGAGGCATAGGAATGGCTTCAAGACTTGACCGGCTAGAGATCTTCTCATGAACATCAAATAGAGGCATCCCATTCTCTAACCGAGGAATTGAGGCCTTTGAAGTGTAATAGTTGAGAGGAGAAAGTAGATCCTTTTGATCATGAATAAAGCTAAAACTTGCCGATGGGACAGCAGCATCAGTGGGATCAAAATCAATCGGTTCATCATCTGAAAGTTCATCTTCTTCCAAAAAATCTGATGTAGACTCCTCCTAAAAAACAGGGTCGATCTCCTCCTTAGCCGGTGACTTATCTTTCGAAGCTGAAGTTGCTTGGCTGACCGAGAGAGAAGCTTGGATAGCTTGCTGAGTAGCCAATTCATCAACAGAGATTCTTTGCTGGTTCAATTTTGCTTCAAACAAACTGGCAGCCATAGCCTTTTGCAACTCAATATCATCAATATCAATAGCTTTGCTCTCTTTGACTGGTTCAGTAGATACATTGGTAAGAAGCATATCGGTTGCAGGCTTGCTAACCGATAACTCTTCACTAACCGGTAGAACAGACTCATCGGTCATGGGCATGTCGGTTGAGGGCTCTTTAATCGGTAAGTCCTCTCTAACTGGTTCAACAGACTCACCGGTCAGAGGCATCGGTTGAGCAACCGGTAAATAATTAACCTTTTCTACTGCATCTCCTCCTCCTAAGGCAATAACTGGTGAAGTGTCGGTTAAGCCTCCTCCCACATGTCTAACCATAGCCATCGGTTTGGGAGTTGAAAATTCAACTTTCTCAGATCGGTTAACGGCAGCCTCAGATTTGTCATTACCAGAATCAGAAGAAGAACTGGAGCTGGGGCTTGAACTTGACTGATCACCTTCATCAACATCATCATCTTCAACTTTATCAGAACCACTATCTTTGAACAAGTCTTCAATTTCCTCATCGGTCACAGAAGCCCACTTGTTTTTATTAGATTGAACCGATGAAAAGAAATCTGAAAGAGCAATATCTCCCAAGGCTTGGATTTCTCTGTTCATATTCACCAAGTTCTGAACTAGGTCCATCACATTCTTAATAAACTGAATTCTCCTAGGACCTAGATTGACAGGTTCAGAATCAAATGAGGGAAGATCATCCTCAGGTAACTCATATCTGCCCAACTGATATGGGTCAGATTCTAGCAAAGTGTCTTGGGCATTATACAAAAGAGCAAAATCAGCCCACATTGCATGGACCATCATATCTTGCCTGAGCCTATCTTGAGCCAGGTAGATAGCATTCCAGAATTGAGGCAAGAGATCAAAATATCGATTATATAGTTTGATAAGCCTTTCTCTAGATAGAGAGATGTCATACTGACTCAGAAGGCAAGGCTTGCTGAAGTAAATTCCTTTATCTTCATGAAAGTTGTTAAAATCAACATAATCAGTCATGTCACCGACGGGGACAGAGTTCTTGTTTATCTCATGAAACTGCAGCAATCTCCTGATAAATGGAGGTAAATGATCTATGGGATAAACCCAATTTGGAGAGGGAGCAGGTTTGGGATTTACAGACCAAGGGTTGTAGTGATAGATATGGAAAGTTGGATTCCTGATAGGTTGGCAACGGCTGACCGGTCGAGTAGAAGATTGACCGGTAAAGGGAACTTTGTTGGTAAGGAAATATTGATTGAATAACCGTTTGGGGATGAAAGGAATGAAGGTGCCCAAATCGGTTTCAATTCTTCTCTTTCTTTGATCATTCTCTCTTGCTAATTGATAGGACGATTTTGGAGTAGGCTTTGATTTTTTGGTAGGTGGAGGAGCTGATTTTCTTGCTGTTTTCTTTTGACGGTCAGGGGAGTGAATGGTGGCAATCGGTTTGTCTTCAGAAGAGGACGATTGAGGAGCACTAACCGGTTTAGGATCAGCTGAAGGTTCATCGATTAGCTTTTGCTTGATCAGTAAGGCAGAGCTCGGTTTAGCAGCATCGGTTGACTGTCTCACCTTTGGCCGGCTGGACTTCTTCTTAGCAATTACCGGTTGAGCAGCAGACGGCTTACCGGTTGGCTTACCGGTTGCAGCAGCAACACCGGTTGATGGATTGGCCTCCTTAAGAATCATGGCCTGATCAAACTTATCAAATGACTTGTAGAAGGATTGAGGGTAGCTTGGTTGGCCCGTGGAGGTAGCAAGTACTTCTGGATTTTTCCTCAACACATGGCTAATCAACAAATAGTGGCAAGGTTTGGCTTTGTTAGGCTTGGAACTGGGCTTCTCCTTTTGATACTTTTTGAATGCTACCAAAATAATCCTATAGAGAAATGAACACCAGTTGAAATCACTTTGAAGAATGATTGCTGCAATAGCTTCCCATTGAACCATAGTGATACAATGGTGCGAGCCAGACCGACAGATAAAGCATCGGTCAACCACCTCGGTTAGGGCATAATGAACGGCATCCAGATCAGCTTTCTTGTTACCATCACCGGTAACGAAGGGGTCAGTTCCTCTAACTCTTGACCATGAGAGATCCATATCTTTCATCAAAATAGAAGTTGAACCGGTTGAAGGAAGGGTAGGGAAGGCATTGGGAATGGTTGAAGGATTGAAAGTTATCGGTTGGCTAGCAACGGTTAAAATGATAGCAGAAAAATCTCCATTCTTCACATCATCATCCAAAACACCATTATCGAACAGTTCATTAACCAACTCATAATAAATATCCTCATTCCCTTCCGGCATCAGAAAAGGGAGAACACCAACTTCCACGAAAAGTGCTTGAAGAAGCTTTCCTTCTTCTGAATCAAAGAAACTCGGAAGAATGTAACCTCCATAAATGTCTTTCTTGGGAGTTGAAGGTTTAGGAGCCATCTGTGAAAAATCAAATATCAAACCAACATTTTAAGTTAGAATAGAAGGAAATAGACAAGATAGACGAATTTCATAACCTAGGGTTTGAATGTTCTACACATATTCAAGATTTTTAAAAAGATTTTGCGTTTATGAAATTATTACCAGAAATCTTTGAGTATGGAAGAACGGAAAAGATGAAGATTCAAGCAAACACAGACGAATTTGAAAGCGCGAAGTTCTTCGCCGATTGAAAATCAAGTTGCAGAGAGAGAGAGAGAGAGAGATTTCTAGGGCTCGAAAGTTTTAAAATTTGCTTTTTGAAATCCTTTTATAGGGAGAGAGAGAGAAGGTGAAAAGGTTTATTGGAAGAAACAAAATCAGTTCAAACATTTTTAACTGGTTTGCACATATATTAAATATTTTAATTCACGATTCTAAATATAGGACATAAAAATAGGATACGTGTGTGCAGCAGTTATGTTTAAACATAATAATGAACAAAAAGAATAATCTTTTGGATAAATAAGAATGATACAGAGATTACTTTTTTTATCAAAATTAAATTTTGATCTACCTAGGAAAGGAAAGGTTGGGGACAGCTCACTGAGATGTCAGACGGATACGGCTGAAATGACTGATTTGACAGCAGGGATGATAACGAGCCGGTCAAAAATGGATTGGGATATTCAATCCGGCCGCAGTTCGTCGGTTAGGCGCTAGACAGGTTGAGAGATTAACCGACTGATGATTGACCGGTCAGGTGCAATGACCGGTTAGAAGATGTTTAGCTATCGGCTAGAGACCATCGATTAGGGACACTAGATAGCACACCGGTTAGGGATTCTTGCTAGCACACCGGTTAGATGTACCGATTAGGAACACCGGTTGGCAGTGGTATTTGAGGGATCACCTTGATCGGTTGAGAGCTTACACAAGTAGCAAAGTTAGCACAATTTATCAACGAATATCAATCATGCCTAGCACACCGGTTAGGGATTCTTCCTAGGGTTTTATCAAAATGTCAGCTAACTGATAATTAGTATGAACTTTTAAAAGAACGATATTACCCTTTTCAACATGATCCTTGAGGAAGTGGTATTTGATGTCTATGTGCTTTGTCTTGGAATGCATCATTGGATTATTGGAGACTAAAATGGCTGAGGTGTTGTCACAATAGATAGGACACACTTCTTGGAGAATTTCATAGTCCACCAGTTGCTGCTTCATCCATAGGATTTGTGAGCAGCAACTCCCAACAGCTATGTACTCAGCTTCAGTTGTAGAAGTGGAAATTGAAGCTTGCTTCTTGCACGACCAGGAAACCAATCGGTTACCTAGAAATTGACAAGTTCCACTAGTACTTTTCCTGGTGACCCTACAAGCTGCAAAATCAGCATCTGAATAGCCAATTAGCGTAAAAGATGAATCTTTTGGGTACCACAAACCTAAGTTGGCAGTTCCCACAAGATATCTAATAATTATTTTAACAGCTTGCAAGTGAGATTCTCTAGGGTCAGCTTGAAATCTAGCACATACACATACGGCAAACATGATATATGGCCTACTAGCGGTTAAGTAAAGTAGAGATCCTATCATACCTCGGTAGAGTGTCATATCTACTTTCTTACCGGACTCATCTTTTTCAAGGTGTACATTGGTGGCCATTGGAGTGCTTTGAGGATGAGCAGAATCAAGACCAAATTTATTGATAAGATCTTTGGTGTATTTGGCTTGATTGATGAAGATACCTTCTTGAGTTTGTTTGACTTGAAGTCCAAGGAAGAAGGTTAGCTCACCCATCATGCTCATCTCAAATTTGCTCTGCATAATTTTCTCAAATCTCTTGCATAATTTTTCATTAGTAGATCCAAAAATAATGCATCAACATATATTTGAACTAACAATGAATGTCCATTATGCTTTGCAATAAATAAGGTGGTGTCGATTTTACCTCGTTCAAACTTCTCACTAAGTAGGAATTTGGAGAGAGTTTCATACCATGCTCGGGGTGCTTGCGTGAGGCCATACAAAGCATTGTTTAACCTGTAGACATGATTAGGCTTCTTGGAGTCCTCAAATCCTGGAGGTTGATCTACATAAACAAGCTCTTGAAGTTCTCCATTAAGAAAGGCACTTTTCACGTCCATTTGGTATAATTTAAATTCCTTGAAAGCTGCATAGGCAAGAAATAACCTAATGACTTCTACTCTAGCTATGGGGGCAAAGTTCTCATCATAATCTATGCCTTCTTCCTATCTATACCCTTTTGCCACTAGTCTAGCCTTGTTCCTTATAATTTTTCCAGACTCATCCAGTTTATTTATGTAAACCCATTTCGTTCCAATCATTGTTTGATCACTAGGTCTAGGCACTAATTCCCATACTTTGCATCTATCAAACTGGTTAAGCTCTTCTTGCATAGCTTCTACCCGGCTGGGGTCATTAAGTGCTTCTTCAGTCTTCTTTGGTTCTATATTTGAGACCAAGGCGGAGGAACATTCTTGGACCAAAAATTGGTCTTGCCTGACCAATTTCTGTCTTAAGGTTTCTAATGGAGGAGAAGAATCGGTTGAGGGAGGTGTGAGCGGTTAGGGAGATCGGTTAGGGAGAGGTGAGGCTGACTGATGATCGGTAAGTGGAGAAGGAAATGGTAAATTAATGTTTGAAATTGGTTCAGGTTCAGGTGATGTAAAAGGAACAGTAGTAGAGGGGCTAGCTGGTAGAGAATCGGTTAAAGGATTTTGAACATTAGGGTTTCTGACCGATTGAGGGAAGAATGAATCATCAACTAGAGCTCTACTGGTTACACCACTTGAAGCTGAACGCTGAGCTGGAGATTGATTTGCATTTGCCAGCTTGGATAGGTATTTGAAATTCAAGCGACTGAGTCTCTTGTGCCATAGCCATGAATTCTCACTTATGTTCTTTGCTACAAAACAAACATTAGTAACACTCGAAACATTATTTAAATCTATAGCATAAATGTTACCTTTTCGTTGACCAGTGAGTAAGGTTTCTCCTGTAGCAATGTCTTTCACATAACAGTTGGAAGAATTGAAAATACAATGCATACCTTTATCACAAAATTGTGATATGGAGAGAAGATTATGTTTCAGACCATCCACCAAAGATACCTTCTGTACAGTAACTGTACCTCTTTTGATGGATCCAAGACCGATAATTTTACCCTTTGCGTTGTCACCAAAGACAACTGGAGGACCAGATGCTTCTTCAAGATCAGTAAGGAGTTCATCATGGCCTGTCATATTCCTAGAGCATCCACTGTCCATAATCCAAACATCCTTACTAGCATCGGTTGAGGCCATAAGGCATTCCTGAAATAAAACAATAAGCTTATGGTCCCCCTTATTCTTTCGGGTCCAAAGAGTTAGTTCCTCTTTGGAAGCCATACCTGGCCACCACCTGAGCTTTGAGACTCAGTGGGTCCAGATAGGTGCTTCAAGAGGCATTCATAAGCCTTGTGACCGACAAAACCACAATTTGAACATTTATTAAAAGATGGCTGTGAGGACTTGGATGAGTTGATATTCAATCTGGCCAATGCTTCAGAAGGGTCAGACGATTGGACAGAAATAAAAACCTTGGGTATAAAGGTGTTGGCTTTACCTTTGTTGGCCAGTTGCGTAGGCTTGGAAATTCCCTTACCGGTTGAAGGGCCCATACCGGTTGGAGCGGTATAGCCGGTGACAGGTGTCTGACGGGTTGCTCCTTGACCGGTTAAGGCTGCTTTACCGGTTGAGGCTTTCATACCTGCAACTTGTCCAACAAGTTTAATTCCAACTTTGCTGTCACCATCTCCAAGTGGGACATATGGTCCCAGCTTAGGATCAGCTACCTTAGTCCATTGGGTTTTGTTCTTGTCAATCTTGACCTTGATCTGTTCCTTCACCTTGGGATAGGTGAGTAGGACAGCACCAAAAGTTCCAGGAGAACTTTTCTTAAGCAGGTCAGATTGAGTATTATCAAACTTGTCCATCAAGTTTTCAGTGACAGACTTAATATCTGGCTTAATTTTGCTGTCATTGCTGCTAGAGCTAAATCCAAACCATAGGAGTCTCTAAATATTTGATCTTGAAGGATAGTCTCAATAGCAGCTTTAGGTTTAGAAAAAGTGTCAATTGTTTTGGAAAGAGAATTTTTTCTTGACACCAAATCTGCAATTTGACTAACACATATATTTAGTCTCTCAGTGAGTTCTTGATTTTCTTTTCTTAACTGATCAGACTCTTGCTTGCTTTCTTTCAAAACATTTATTTCAGCTTTTAAAGAGTCATTCTCAGTTGTGATTTTCTTAAGATCAACAGCCATAACTTTGTGACCATCATTTAATTTTTCAAAATCTGTGAAGAGCTCATTCATCACCTCTGCCATTTCAGACTTTGACATATTGGGCATAGGGTCAATTGTTGGCTGAGAGATTGAGGAAGATGGTTCAAAGTTAGGATCAAAATTTGGTAGGGATGATATCGGTTGGGGGCTTGGATCGGTTAAGGTTTTCAGAAATTGAATCGGTCGCGGCTCAAGCATCGGTTGATGGGAAGAGATCGGTTGAGCTTGAGTTTGGTAGGTCTGTTGTATTGGTTGCATCAGAGGTCTGAGATGGGAATGGTTTTACACTGACCGTATAGAGCTCCACCTATATTCTGAATTTTGAAATTGTAAGGGTTATCTGCCTTAGGTATAGGTTCGTCAAAATATGACAAAGGAGATCTCATTGGTATGGTCTGGTCATTGTAAGATGATTGTTCATTGTAGTTTGGTTCCATCAATAGCAACAAAGCTAGCGTCAGCATCCTCATCTGAGTCAGCATTTTCATTTTCAGAATCGGTCTCAAACCAGACTGGCATAGCCTTTTCGGTTCCTTCCTCGACTACTAAGCTCTTTAATCTAGGGTTTTTCTTAAATGGTTTCTTCCTAAGAAATTCATACTTAGGTTGAGGACATTTAGAAGCAAAATGGCCGGGTTTCCTACAGTTGTAGCAAACAAGCTCACCTTGAGCATTTTTTCCATCGGTAGAGGTTGAGGTCTGGCTTTTTATTTGAAAGTTCCCAGATCTTTGGAATGATGAGGATTTGGGTTGGAATGATTTGCTGTGGGATTGTTGGGATCTCTTGAAATCCTTAAACTTTCTATAGTTTCTAGCAAAGGCAGCAAATTCATCTTCTTCCTCAAAAGGCATACTAGGTATGGTATTGGTTTGAACTTGTTGAAGGTGAGAGATTGAGGGAGAGTCATTGGTAGGTTGGCTATTAAGCATGGAAGAACCTGGGAAAATCTCAGTCTGAGCTGGCAGAGATAAGTTTTTAAATTTTTTTTGAACTCCACTCAGTTTGTTGAGTTCTTCCTCATACAAAAATAAAGTTGACACAATATTCTGAATGTGAGTTGTGTTCAAATCTCGATATTTTTTCAAAATAGCGACCTTGACATGCCACAAATCTCCAAGAGAATTGAGGAATCTCATGTTCAGGTCTTTCATAGTATAAATTCTACCTAAAGAAGCGCAAGAATTGCTCACCTTGCAGAAACGGTCGTACGTTTCCTTTAGAGTCTCACTTGGGTTCTTCTTGAAGGACTCGAACTCAGCAACACTTTTGTAGAGTCTGTTGTCCTTAACCACTTGATCTCCTTCAAAATATCTGAGCAGACTTTGCCACACTTGTTGAGCAGTCTCATAGCATTGTACTTGTTTGTACAGACGATCATCAAGACCAGATGTAAGAATGTGCATAGCTTTTCTATCCATAGAAGCATAAATCTTATCATCTTCGGTCCATTCTTCATGGGGCTTTGGACGTAAGTTTCATAAACCTCGAATTCTTGTTCGGAAGATCTATCGACATGATCCATGAGAGGAGTTTTGGGTGCTCTGGGTGTGGTGTTGATTTTGATGGGTGTCATAGGACCATCTCTGACTACAGTCATTAATCTGTCGTCTATTGAATCTATGTACCGCGTAATTCTGTTTTTCCACACTGGAAATTCGTTTTCGTTCAACATGGGAATAGTCGCCATGTTCCACGTTTGCATGAGTTTTCCTGCCATCTTGGAATTGGCAATTCAAGCGGTTAAGCTTGGAAAAATGTTTTTCAAAAATTACGAGCTCTGATACCAATTGTTAGGCCCAACTAGTAGGAATCAGGCTAGAGGGGGGGTGAATAGCTTGTTAAAACTTTTTCTTAAAACTCTTCAAACCTTTTGAAAATGTTGAGTCTCAATTCTCAATAGCTAACCGATGGGACAAAGTTGCACAACGGAAATTGTATCGGTTAGAGAACGCACACAAATCGGTTAGGTAAGTGATTTTCAAAGAGTAAGTTAAAAATATCATGCAATGGTTTATTTTCCAGTAAAGACAAACAAGTAGGCAATAACTAGAATCAACAGGTTGTGACCGGTTGAGAGATTGTCAACTGATTACAACAACACAAATAATAAACAAACACACAAGGAAATGACACAGTTGTTTGAAGAGGTTCACAGTGTTAAATAACTGCTACGTCCTCTATCATGTTTGGTCAGAACTTGGATTTGTGAAAGTGCACTACTATTAATGATACCTAACTATTACAAATTGCAAGCCCAATGATTGAAGGCTGCTAAAAAGTAAAGTGACCACTAATAGATCGTGCTACAAGAATGACCAAGTGTTTTCTAGAGTGTGTCACAAGTTGAACTGATTTCTCTAGGGTGTGTGTGTGATTCAATCAATGTGTTCCATTAATAGTCTTGTTGGGGAACACTACATGAATTGATTGAAGGTGCTCAGTGTTTGTCCTAACAAAGATATGGTCTAGTGATTGTGAGGGACTTTGAATGCCTTGAACTTGAATGCTTGGAGGTTGGTAGTTCTTGGCAACTCACTCTTAAAGGTCTTAAATGCACCCACCCTCTTCAATGCTCTAGATAAGCTATTTATACTGATCTTCAAAATAAAGTTGTTGTCTCTGAAGGGGTTGAGGAGATGACTTGGACTGACAGGCATTTAATGGGAGTATCTTTTCATTTAATGCCTGAGATTTGATGAAGATATTTTCCGTTGAGTGGTTGAAGGGATGTGAGTACTGGTAACTTTGACATTCCTCATTGAGTAGCTGACAGGTTTTAGGAATGTCTTTTCAGATCTTTGTTTACCAACTTGACTAAATTGGGGAAATTTGAGTAGTTAGGAGCAATAAATGCTTCGGCTGAGGAGAAGCTTGTTGAATAAGCCTGGACGGATATCAGCAACTGATAAGCTGATGAGTTATTGACCGATTAAACCGGTAAGGCATTGGTGATCGGTTAGACAGTCTGACCGGTTAGGGGCAGTTAACCGATTGGTGTAAATAACCAGTAGGTCACAAGGAAAATCTTCAGGTCTTCAAGTCTTCAAACTTTGAGAAAATTACATTTATAAAACACTAGCACTAGCACTAAGGGAACCTAACATATATAGAAAAATTCTATTTGGTCTAGTTAAAATTAGGGGTCCTCAATAATGTTTATTGTGATTGGGATTAAGCAATTCAAAAGCTATACATATATTTGACTAACATGAACTCAAGGTTATGACTCAGAAATGCAATGCACTTGAAGCTCATATAGAGGATGATGTTGATGAAAGAGTTAAGTACTGCCTCAGTACTCTCTACCATGATCTTAAGGAACAAATGGAATAAGACTACCGCTCTCAGCACAACACCTATGTGCAATACTATGAGCGCCACATCTGAGACCTCTATGCTCAATTGGCTAAACCAAGAAGAGGAAGGACCTACACCGACTTCAGAAGGATCTCGCTCGGTAAGCTTTTTAGAAGCCTTCACAAAGATGGGAAAATAGGCCTAATGGAGGGTTACCAACCTAAGAGGGAAGGACGAGCTCCACACCTTTATTGCTATTATCATCAGTGCCATGATCACCACACTGATGATTGCTCAAATTTGAAGAATTCAGTCCAAGATTTGATCGACAACGGAACCATCAAAGTTTCCACTAGCAGCGGCATAGTTTGGATGAATTAGAGCAATGAGAGTTTTTCCTTTTCAGTCATTTTGTTTTTACTTGCAAGAATGACAAATAGTATTTTAGTTTCAATTTAGATACTACTTGTCTAAAGTTAACAATTTGTGGATAAGAGTATCAGTTTTTCATAATAATAGTTTAGTTAGTATCTCTTCTTGTCTACAGCATAGCACTTCCGACTACTTGTTCAGTGGTTTCAAAATTGAGAATGATAGCACCATAAACGTCATCCAGACTTGCAATGAAAATGACTACTCCAAAGCACTTTCGTTTTCTGGAAACCTTCCTGTTTTAAGAATGATGCAAGCAAAGGGGTACTTCCCTAATTTGAGACTTGGCAAATACTTGCAAGGGGTAACAGAGCCACCACCTATTCCCCCACCTCACACGAAATATGTCCTAGGATATATCCTTACCATTCATGATGAAAGTGAAGAAGAAGAGTGTACCCTTTCTCAAATCAAGTGGGAAGGAACTGCATAAAGAGGATACCATAACTCAAGGACCAAGGGCCACAACCTCGATCCATACCGGAAGATGCTCAATGGCTATTTCGTTCGAGAAAGGGAAGACATCCCATGCTTCATCTTTCCAGAACCATGGACTGACGATGAAGGAAAGCGCCATCCAGGCTTTGAAATTTTCAATGACTACGACGCTTCGTCAGATGAAACAGAACCCGTCCCACTAATCCTTAAAGATGTGTGGGGTACGAAAGCTGAAGTGACCAACGAATGGGACTTTGTGTTGGGAGAAGACATGATGCGACAATTCGAGAATCTGTACCGACTAGAAGATAGCTAGATCCATGCAATATCCAAGGGGGACGCTCCAACTATTGATTACACGAAGTTAATCTAGAAGTGTGATAAGCCAATTCTAAATTGGCATACCACCGGGGGACCAGTTGTTGATGAGGATTTCATGATCAAAGAGCTTGGTTGTACTCCCCATTCCCGCAGGAAGATAGGCCCTATAACTTTCACTTTAGAGTCAGGCTTCGCCTCTGATGAACTCACTCAAGAGGAAATTGAGGCGGTGGCAGAGCATGTATTCCCCTACTTCCTTAATGAAAACTTTGATATTTCCGAGTACCCTGAGATTGCTAACATCGTGAATGATGAATTAACTAATAATAATAAATATAATGAACTAGTTAATAATGAATCATATGATGAGATAGATCAAGAAAACTAACAAATCTTGAAAGAATTAGCAAAACAGGTAGGTCGTTGAGGAAAGAATGGCCATGTTGACAATGAGGAAATGCGAACGGTTAACCTTGGGACAACAGAAGACCCCAGAGAAACCAAGATCGGCAGCTTCTTCAAGGAGGAAGATAGAGAAATCCTAATACAGCTCCTCAGAGAATATGTCGACGTCTTCGCTTGGTCCTACGAAGATATTCCAGGGTTAAATCAATCGATCGTGGAACACAAAATACCACTGCTACCTAACGCCAAACCAGTCAAACAGAAACTATGCAAGATTAAGCCCGAATTGTCGATGCAGGTGAAAGAAGAGATAATGAAGCTCCTGAATGTAGGATTTATCAAGGTTATCGAATACTCGAAATGGCTAGCTAATACAGTGCAAGTGGCCAAAGCAAATGGGAAGATACGAGTTTGTGTTGGCTTCAGAGACCTGAACAAGGCATCCCCTAAAGATGACCTCCCATTGCCAAACATAGACATGTTGGTCGACGATACCGCAACTTATGAAGTTCGCTCATTTGTGGATGGTTTCGCAGGATACAACCAAATTCTCATGGCAGAAGAAGACCAACACAAAACAGCATTCACCGTACCTTGGGGAACGTTTTGTTATACGGTCATGCCGTTTGGTCTAAAGAATGCGGGGGCTACTTATCAGAGGGCATTCACAACATTATTCCATGATATGATCCACAAGGAAATAGAGGTATACGTGGACGACATGATTATCCACTCCAGAGGGACAGATGGTTAGCACTTCATAGATCTCATAAAATTCTTCAATAGACTAAGGCACCACAAGATGAGGCTCAACCCCGCAAAATGCTCATTTGGGGTGGTCAAAGGAAAAGCCTTGGGATACATGGTCACTGAACGTGGCATAGAAGCAGACCCCGCCAAGATAAAGGCTATCATAGACATGCCACCGCCAAGAACACAGAAAGAGGTAAAAGGGTTCATGGGCAGATGCCAATACATCAGTCGATTCATCAATCAACTGACTACAATATTCGATCCTATCTTCAAGCTACTTAAGAAAAATGCACCACAAGAATGGACAGAGGAATGTCAAGAAGCATTCGAGGAAGTAAAACACTACTTAACTTCCGCACCCATCCTGGTTCCACCGCACAAGGAGAAACCCTTAAAACTTTACCTCACGGTTAGTGAAAATGCCCTGAGGGCTATGCTTGCTCAAGAACAGCCAGATTCCCACACAGAGAATGCAATTTACTTTGTTAGCCGCCGATTCCAAGGCAGTGAAGTCAACTACTCTCCACTCGATAAGTCTTATGTTGCGCTCGTCTGGGTAACACAGAGGTTAAAACACTATATGGAAGCCTTTCCAATTCATCTCATCGCACGAATGGATCCTCTGAAATACATCCTTAACAAATCTGACATGTCTTCACGCTTGGCCAAATGGTATTTCATGCTCGCGGGATAAGATATCACTTACATCACTCAGAAATCCATTAGGGGGTGTATTCGCAGATCAATTAGCCAAATTTCCTTGTGACAAAGTGAAGGGGGAAGACCCGCGATTCCCTGATGAAGACATCATAAGTATAGAGGACGAAAATAAGTGGCAATTGTTTTTCGATGGCGCAGCCAATAAGAAAGGTTATGGTATCGGAATGTTATTGGTAGATCCCGATGACATCTATATTCCACTAGCAATATGCCTTGACTTTGATGCCACTAATAACACTACCGAATACGAAGCTTGCATAGCAGGACTCGAAGCAGCCCTAGAATGCAACGTGACTGAACTCGAGATGTATGGAGATTCTCAGTTGATCATCAATCAGACACTGAAGTAGTGGAGGATCCATGATCCGACCCTTCAAAGATACAATGCATACCTCCAAGAGTTTGTGCAACAATTCTAAGATTTCTCGTTCCACTACCTCCCCAGAGACAAAAACCGGGTTGCCGATGCTTTGGCTATGCTTGCTTCCTTGGTCGAAATTACAATAGGAAAAACAGTAAAACCCTTCAAAGTAACTCGGCCAGCAACTCCTACCTACTGCGCCGTCATAGACCTCCATGACTACAAGGATGAATGGTTATCCAAATGCGCCACCATTGATGACTCCGATAAAAAACCTTGGTAGTATGACATTTGGCATTTCATCCTGGATGGAACCTTCCCGCCTGAGGCCGATAAGAAAACATAGGTTGCCCTTAAAATATTAGCAGCTAATTATTTCATCATTGATGATTTCTTGTTCAAAAAGTACTCCAAAAGGAACCTCCTCTGCTCCACCGATGAAGAGGCCCAAGAGATAATGGACCATGTTCATCAAGGAGTGTGCGGAACCCACATGAGCGGAAATATGCTCGCCCAGAAGATCATCAGGCAAGGAATTTTTGGTTAACCATGGAAGTAGACTGCACCATGAATGTACGCTCGCCGAAAAATTTATGAAAATTAAATGGGAGTCACCATGCCGTTTTAAAGGAAACATTGAAAACCTTTGAAAATAGAGAAAGGGTTCGGGGGTCAGGTTACGTGTTGGGAAGAACCGAGAGTTCACCCAACACGCCTCGTAAAATGAGTCTTTCTGTGTTCAACATCCAATTCATTCAAACGTGTGTGCAAATTGTGTGAGACAAAATATGTAATGAAATGCATATTGATGCTTTGTTTTATTGATCAAAAGGGGAGGATTACATATTGTGAACCAATTTCTATGGTAGGCCACATCCCAATTACAATGAAGAAGAACAGATTACAATGGAAAAGTGGTTTAGGCAGAATGGCAAGATGTGTCGCGTGACACAGGACCAACCAGGCTAGTTGTGTTGCGTGACACGAATTACCATGTGCAGAAACCTTATAGAATTAAACACAGAATTAACCAAGGCCTATCCAGATCAACTTACATCAGAGATTCAACTTAGAAAATACAGGAATCAACATTCAATCAATCAAGGGGGAGTAGATATGGAGAGATCCACACTCCCTTGATGAACCTTCTGCAGGTAGCTAGTTATGTCGCGTGACACAGGACCTGGGGTGGTCAGTTTTGTCGCGTGACACAACACGCCATTCTGCAGAGGCCCCTCACAGTTTACTTATAGATTGCACAAAAGGACTACCTAAACCAAATCATTTCAGAGATTCGACTCAGGGAACAAATGAATCAACATCCAATTGATCAAAGGGGTGTGGATATGGATAGATCCACACTCCCTTGATGAACAAGTCACATTTAGATTCAAATAAGACCATAAACATGCAATTATACCAAGCAAAGCAAATTAAACAGAGAGATGGAGATTGCAACTTGATAATTAGAGCAGATGGAGCTTAATTATCAAGTTGTGAACAGAGATTGAATATGAATTGTGGAAGGAGCAAATATGAGAGAGAGAAAGAGGAAGGGAGTTGTTCCCTTGTAGATCCACAATCTCTACACCAAGTTAGGTGTAGGGACCTTCGATTCAGCTGCAGGAATGAGATTTGGATCTCAGATTTGAGTAAGAACTGTGGTCTTCACAGTGTTCTAAAAATCGGCCTAGGCGGCCGCCTAGGCGGCGCCTAGGCGCTAGGCGGCGGCCGGGCGCCGCGACTTTAGGCTAGGCGGGGCAATTAGGCGCTAGGCGGGTTAGGCGGGTCTAGGCGGGGCTAGGCGGGCTAGGCGGTCTAGGCGGCTGGGCGGGCTGGGCGGGATTAGGCGGGACTAGGCGGGGCTAGGCGGGGCCTAGGCGGGATTGGGCGGTCTAGGCGGTCGAAGAGTTGGCGTTCGAGTTTTTAGATGCGTTCGACCGTAACGGGTGTAACTTTTGATTTCGGAGGAGTTACGGGACGCACATCATATCAAAACGACCGTCTTTTCGAGAGGAACAAAATTCACAGGGCTATGCCCCATGAGCGGCCCATAAATAGGCCAAAAAACGCTTCTAAGGGCCTCAAACGGCCTTCTGAAGTTTTTATCCGTCTTCTAATGTTATGGTTCAATGACCGAAATGCCCTGACCCATAGTTGAGTTGTTCAAGATTTATATATTTATCCTCTTGAATTTGTCCCTATGGACAAAAACTATGGAATATATATAAAAATGTGTGTAAATTCGCGGCCCCGCCTAGGCGCTCTAGGCGCTAGGCCCGGCCTCGCCGCCTAGGCGCCGCCTAGCGATTTTTAGAACCTTGGGTCTTCAATGTGTATATGAGTGGGTGTTGAATTGGTGTGATAGAGAATGAATGAATTGAGAGGATTGGTGTGTGTTTGTATGGAAGGAGGAAAGAGACAAGGTTCTGGGCATATTTTGACAGGGTAACAGTAGGGAGGCTGGAAGGGATCCAGAAATGAGAGGGGGAGGGTCCAATTTATAGGTTGCTGATGAGTGGTGAGTTGTGTCGCACGGCGTAACGCGTAGCTTTTCCGTGGCTCGTTGTGTCGCACGACTTGACGAGCCACCTAACCGTTTCTGACGTCAACGATCCATTATGAAACCTTCTGTGGTAATTCCTCCTATGTCCAAAAAGGTTAATTCCCTGTAGGTCCTTCTGCATGGAAAAAATACGTAAAAGTACTTCCTTCGCAAGAAACTTATAAAAAGTTTCCGAAAGTCTCGGAATGGACCGGGAATTTACCAAAACGCCCCTAGTGCAATTTTATTATATTAAAAGGCACCTGTAAAGGGTTGCGAATTGGATTGGCGTACTCACCGAGCCCCTCGGCAACGTCACTTATGGAAGAAGTGAGGTTGTCGATAAGAAGGACCCCAATCCCAATGACCGGCTGGGGATATGGTAGATGAAGGAAAATGATTGATGAGGTTGGATGGCTGGACCTTTTTGGGAAAGGATTCCTACGTATCCCTAGGAGGGAATCAAGCCAGATCGTAGTTCGAAGATGCCAACAAGGAGCAAAAATGGTAGTGCAGATAGAGATATATTTTCATACCTTTGTTGTGCTTACCTGTAGCTGCCAGAAGGACTGAGGCTACGACTGATGATGATTGGCCATCCAACACGAGCATTTGATGATGATTTGCCATCCAACACGGGCACTTTGATGATAACTCTCCGTCCAGCACGGGATTTTGATGATGAATCTCCATCCAACACGGGTTATTGATGAAGAATCTCCGTCCAACACGGGAATTTGATGATGAATCTCCGTCCAACACGGGATATTGATGAAGAATCTCCGTCCAACACGGGAAATTGATGAAGAATCCCCGTCCAACACGGGAATTTGATGATGAATCTCCGTCCAACACGGGACTTTGATGATGAATCTCCGTCCAACACGTGATATTGATGAAGAATCTCCGTCCAACACGGGAATTTGATGATGAATCTGCGTCCAACACGGGAATTTGATGATGAATCTCCATCCAACACGGGATATTGATGAAGAATCTCCATCCAACACGGGAATTTGATGATGAATCTCCATCCAACACAGGAATTTGACGATGAATCTTCGTCCAACACGGGATATTGATGAAGAATCTCCATCCAACACGGGAATTTGATGATGAATCTCCGTCCAACACGGGATATTGATAATGAATCTTCGTACAACACGGGAATTTGATGATGAATCTCTGTCCAACACAGGATATTGATGAAGAATCTCCATCCAACACGGGATATTGATGAAGAATCTCCGTCCAACACGAGAATTTGATGATGAATCTCCGTCCAACACGAGAATTTGATGATGAATCACCGTCCAACACGGGATATTGATGAAGAATCTCCGTCCAACACGGGATATTGATGATTTTCCATGCCAGATGGACTCTGTTGATGATTCAACCTAGCAGAACTGGCTTTTGACGATGATTTGCAGGATTTGAAATCTTTGTCCAAATTTTGATTTGAGGAGCAACTCCTATGATCAAAGTATGATCATTTGATTATTGTACCCTGTTGGGGGAGGAAAACACAACACTCTAGGTACTTTGCAATTTATTTGAGTTTTATTTGAAATTTTATATATTATTAATCTTGATGCACGAGTCCATCTCGACTGGGGATGAAAATGGAATGAGGATTTTGTATGGCTTGACAAGCAAATGTGTATGTAGCAATTATGCTATGGTGGATTTATGATGGTATGACTATGTATAGGGATGTATGTGGTAAAGTGAATCCTCTCCCATGAGGTGGGGAAATGTATGAGTGATAGATGATATGGTGCAGCCTAGGCAAGTCGGGGATGCTCCCAGGTGAGTGCAGATTGCAGCAGGTTGATTGTTGCTTATAAGAACAAAGTGTATAGCGCGTCTGAGATGGCAAGCAGCATAGAAAGTGCAGAGAACGCCCTGGCTTTGAAGAGATGACTAGGCGAAGCCCCAGTTGATAACGCAAAGCAAACCCGAAGGGAATCTGGTAAGGAGAGCTTAAGAGAACATCTTAACAAAGCCCCAGCTTGAAGAGCTGATACGGGAGAGCATGAGAGAACAGCTTAGCAAAGCTCCAGCTTGAAAAGCTCCAATGCAACCCTATTGCAGACAGAATCATCTTGTGGCCAAGGAGGCAACCCATCATTTCAGGACCTTAGTCAAACAGTCATTAGAAAAGACTCAGAAGTGTATACGTGCAGGGGCACATCTTTCGAAAAGTGGGAATGAATCCCAATTTTGTGTAACACACTTGCTTTGGGTTTGACTCTTTTGAGAGAGTATAAAGAATCACAAGGTGTGGAAAAGTGTATGGAAGCCCCTGCTGACAGAAAGCCAGTGTTTGGCTCTATATTCCTAGAATGGAAAGAGAGAAGACTTGTTGAGACATTTGAAAACTTGTCTTATTCATGATGATCACAAGGCTGCTTAAAACCCTTTATTGATGTTCGGGTTATTCAACCACTAAACTTGATATGAACAAATATTTTGATTAATCACGAGGAAAAACCAGCTGATATCGAGAATCGAATTTGGAAAGATGGAAAGAGGATCTGTGTATAGGGACGGCCCTTGATGAGATCGGATTTTCTGAGATTTGAATGTATTTTTGACCGGACCATTTCTGGTTGCCTACGTTCCCCTCATGGCGAGGAGCTCAGGTCGCCGTAGTTCGGGCTTATCCCGATTGAAGAGAGGAGGAATGTGAAAATTCGAGATTTTGAGGACCTTTGAGGATTTTGAGGATGGGAGAGTTGAGGAACATGTCTCTTTGGAGTGTCAATGAAAGACATGGATGCGAAGCCCCAGTGAGGTATTCACGGGAAGCGTTTGTGGAGGAGAAACGACATATGCTCACATGAAATGTCAAATGAATTGGATTTGCACAATCTTTGATTGAGGGTCTTGGACCAAGGAGGACCAGATTCCAATTTAAGCAAGCAATGAAGCATTAATTTGATTTAGATCTTGATGAAATTAGAATGAAACTGCTAATACGGTTGGAACTGTAGTTGGGTTTCAGGCTTCGATCGGCCATCAGGTGATTTGGAAAATTGATTGTCATGACCTCTTAAGATGAGAGGTCAGCTGGGCCTTTTATTGACTGAACCTCTAAAAATGACAGGTTGGCTTTCAAGGATGTGTTTGAGATTTCTAAGGCAAGGAAGATTTATTGCCTCTAAGAAAGAGAGATCAAATTTCGACTTTGGCCAAAGTCAAGGGTAATGGTAATGGGAATATCCTCAAAAAATGAGAGGATGGCTTGGGATTGATTGTGGATTCTGGTGAGAGGAAGTCCATGCTATCGAGAACTTTTTGTGAACTTGCGAGAATTCGGGCTCCTTTTTGAACATTGGAGAGCTTCTTGAGAAGTTGAGGACTTTTACTGAATTGTGAGGATTTAAAATCCTTCTTTTGATAACTTGGAAAGCCTCCTGAGAAATTGAGGACTCTTGTTGAATTGTGAGGATTTAAAATCCTTCTTTTGAGAATTTGGAAGGCCTCTTGAGGAATTGAGGATTATATCCGTCCTTCCTTCATGACTTGAGTACTTTGTGTACCGCCGACTCTCGAAGCTAACTTCTTAGCATTGCTTGTACTTCTCTCAGTAAGGAGCAAAGATGATGGCTTAAACAGGGTTTCAAAACATGCCGATCTTGAAATGAAAGGGTATATTTTAGTGAGGGTGAGGTAATGGCTTCCCTAGGGTGAATGGCTTCAACCGCAATCCCTACCGGATGACCTAAATGAGATTAAGGCTTCATTGCTTGCTTAAGCTTAATTGAGAGATTAATGCAAATTAATTGAGCGACGAACTAATGAGTATGATGAAAGAGATGTGAGCATATGAGGTGCGAGATGGGGAATTGATAAGCCCCAATTTGAGAAGGATATCAGTTGATTTTCTCGCATCGGTCAATTTAAATATTAATCATTTCAATGCATTAGTGATTGAGCAGCACAAGTGATCATGTAGAATAAAACCATTTCAATTAAGTGTAACGCGGGTGTGCAAGTGATGTCTCGAGTCTAGCAAGAAAAGAAATAAAGACTTTTATTATTGAAAGACTCATAACATGGACATGACAGACTCAAACCCCAACAGGGACATTTACTAATAAAATGAAAAACAGTCTAGACCCTACAATGATTGATTGACTTCTTCAACATTAGACGGAAAGGCCTCCTGGCTTCTGCTGATATCACGGAAGAGGATTGGTGACAACATTGGGGCGAGCCTTCTCAACTTTGCCCTCATCGACAAGATTTTGGATGAGCACCTTCAGAGGAGTGCAATCATTGGTGACATGGCCGGGATACTGATGGTATCGGCAGTATTTGCTTGCATCCAGATTAGGACTGGGTTTAACAGGGTTGTAATTATCGAGGGGCTTGATCATCCCAGTCTTAACCAAACCGTTAAACGCCTCCTCAGTAGTCATGCCAAGATCATCATACTTCATCTTTTGACGGAATCTCCCGCTGCTTTAGCTAGCTCTTCCTCCCTGAAGGTTGTTGATACTATTGTCTTTTGGGACCAGGGAAACTGGATTGACCATCTTGTAACTATAACCACTAACATTACCAGCCTTGACATCTGGGGTAAGATTGAAGAGTCGATTCTCGCTACGATCTCCCATTCCAACCATTTCCCTCAAATCAGAATACCATCCAGTACCTATGGCTTCACGAAGACCCGGCTTCACACATGATAGAAGGATGTCCTTTTGATCTTGCAAAGGGATTGGCTCAAAAAGCTCATTAAGCTTAGCATTCTAGCGTTTGTTGAAATCGGTGATAGACTCATCATCCTTTTGGATTGTGCCAACCAAATCATCCTTGGTCGTGCGCCACTCTAAATTTCCGCGATACTTCTCAAGAAATATTTCGGTGATCTGGCTCCATGTAGAACGACTCTCTTGCTTCAAGGCGAGGAACCATGTAAGTGCTGGGCCCTTAAGAGTAAGATGGAAGTGCGAAGCCATGAATTCAGGAGTACAACCCATCGCTCCCATGGTCATCACATATATGTCAATATGAGTTTTCGAACATGCCGAGCCATCAAATTGCATCTTGGGCATTTTGAATTTGTGTGGGAGGGGTGTCACCTGACCCGGATCTACTACCTTGAGGCCACTGGATCCTACCATCAATTTGTCGATAAGCTGCTGCATTTGTTTCACCAACGCTGCCACTTCTGGAGTCATTCCGGGAAGCTGAGGAATAGTAGAGGCAATAGTTGAAGAAAGCACAGAGCTGGCAGGCTGGAAAGGAGAGTTCCCGAAAGCATGCACTGTTGGCAAAGCATCTGATGACAAAGCATAATTAATTGGAACATTCAAACCATGATCAAACAAGCCGACTGAACTTGGAAACTGAGCATTCTGGACCAAAGGACCTTGAGATGGAGACTAGCAGCCACATATGGAACTAACCCCGGGTATTGAACTGATCCAAAACCAAGAGATGCACCTACCATAGGTTGAGAAAACCCTCCCTGAAACTGGGACTGATCAAAAGAAGCTTGGAGAAATCCTTCCCGATTAAACTGACTGCCAGAGAAAGGATACTGAGGACCTTGAGGACCTTGGAATTGACCATACTGAAAGTTGCTTTGCTGCTGAGAGCTTGGGATTCAAAAGCTCTGAGGGTTTTGATGAAACTGGGGTTGATAACCACCTTGAAACAGTAATCCATATTGTGTTGGAGGCAAAGAAGCATTAGGCAGAGGGGAAGATGTCAAGTCATAGAAGCTTGGCTGAGGTTCACCAAAACTAACTTGAGAGTGAACTTGAGTCTGGATGGGCTGAGGCATTGGATAAGAAGTCCTGCCTTGTGAATACACATTCATCTCATTCATCTGATAAGTGGGAGGAGGTGTCACTACTAGAAAAACATGTTTTAGCCACTAGTATTCGCCACTGAATAATTTCAGTTGCTAAATAATTAACCAATTTGCGACCGATATTTTGTAGTTGCTAATTTTGCTACTGAATTGCAACCGAACATTTCCCATATCAATATTAGCAACAAATTCGCAACCAATTTCATTAAGTAGCTAATTTTGTCTAATACAATCTTGTAGACACTTTTAGCCACCAAATTTAGCATCTAATATGAAATATAAAGTAATAATTATATAATTTAGTAAAAAAATATAATAATTTGAGAAAATTCATATTATTATTTAGCCACAAAATATTGGTTGGTGAAAGGTTGCAAAATTTTAGCAACTGATTGTTGTTGAATTTCATAAATTAAAATTGGCAACCGTCTGATGATTAAAATTGCCGCTGATTTTCAGTTGCACTTTTTGCCACTAAATATTCTGTTACTAAATTTGCTACCTGCATTTAGCCACTTATTTGAAACTGAATATTTTAGTGGCTACGTTAAATTTAGCATTTTGATGATTAGCCACTAATTTAGCTGTGGCTAAAATAGGTTTTTCTAGTAGTGTGTAACTCCACAGGTGGGCTGAAAAGGGAGAGAAACATTGCCAGCTCCTAACTCGGTATCATAATCCTCGGTAATCTCCTCGTAAGAACCGTCATCTCAGCAAAGCACCGCAATCCCACGGGCACGCATAGACTCAACAAAGCGAGCATGCACTTCTTCCTCCCGAGCCTTGGCAGTCTGGGCAAGCAAATGAGACTCATGCTCTGGAGCTAGAGCAGCATCCAAATTAGCTCTCATCTCTTCCATAGACATATCGTTCAGACCCGACTGACCCATAGCAGATGAGCCTCCAAACTGGGGGGACGACACATTCTCTGCACCAGACATCTCGGATATCAAATCAGATGAAAACTCTGCAGAAAATGCAACTGCTTCAGAGACACGAACCAAACGAGCGCCAGGAATCGGAGCAAGCACCCAACTTGCCGTAACTGCAAAGGTGATAGGGGTCGGTAAGGTGGTAGAGGAAAGAACCTTGAGAATGTATGGGAGAGGGAAGAATGAGAAAGGAGATGGACTCATGCAAGCGTTTTATTTATGTTCAAGTAGAAATCGATGTCTTTTAAATCCTAGGAACGGTTGGAAAAGGATAAGCCTTAATTCACGCAATCTATACCTCGAGGGAAACCTAGGGACACATCATCCAAAAATAAACCAAATGTATTGATTAAAAATTAATAATAGGCAATAATACCTAAATAAAACCGAAGCATTTATGGGACGGACGAGCAATCCCAATTTCTGGGGAAATTTGGGCAGCATGACGGGAATTACTGAAGAATTTCAAGAAAAAATCCGGCATGACCTCTCGTCGGTGCGTGTTGACAAAGCGACATGATCTCTCGTTAGAACATGTCGTGAAAGTGACATGCCCCTACGCGAAACCATGTTGTAATGGCAACATGCCCACAAGTGCTAGGTTTTGGGATAGGTATAAAAGCCTATTATAAATTTTGAAACAATTCATTTTAGTGTATTTGAAAATGGCGTGTCAAAAACCAACCGTTGGGTAAGCTTTAAAAGTGTGGCTCCACCTATAATGCGCTAGGGGGGTAGGATTGATTTTAGGCGCTCAAGCGTAGGCGACGTACATTACCGTCCGCGATGCCGTCCATCGCACCCAAGGGTTCTAGATCTATGTGACGTAGTGTGCGGATGACTATGTTCCTTTATTTGCAAAAATGATTTTTTGTTTTTTATTTTTATTTATTATTATTTTTTTTGAAAAGGGGTGATAAAGGGAAAATAACACACACGCCAAACCCCAGAGATACAATAGTCAAATGATCATGAACTTTGATCATGGGGACTGCCCACAATCAGAACCAAATCAAATAAACAAATCCTGCAGATTGGCCAATCCTGTCGCGCTACACAGAACTGAGATGGCAAGTTCTATCGCGTGACAGAAGAAGCCATTTTTCCAGAATCTGAAAAGAAAGCAGAACTAGCCCCAGCCTCCAAGCTAATGCCACAGCTCAACATTAAGCAACAGTGCAACAAAACAGGAAGCAAGGAAGGGGAGGGAAACCACAAAGCATTAATATGCCCATATCACATAATATCACACACAATGCACACACAAATGAATGAGAAGGATGTTGAACATGAATGAAAGTTTGACCCACTTTTGAAAACAGGTTTCAGTCCCCAGCGGAGTCGCCACTGAATGTACGCTCACCGAAAAAATTTATGAAAATTAAATGGGAGTCGCCACGCCGTTTTAAAGGAAACATTGAAAACCTTTGAAAATAGAGAAAGGGTTCGGGGGTCAGGTTACGTGTTGGGAAGAACCGAGAGTTCACCCAACATGCCTCGTAAAATGAGTCTTTCTATGTTCAACATCCAATTCATTCAAACGCGTGTGCAAATTGTGTGAGACAAAATATGTAATGAAATGCATATTGATGCCTTGTTTTATTGATCAAAAGGGGAGGATTACATCTTGTGAACCAATTACTATGCGAGGCCACATCCCAATTACAATGAAGAAGAACAGATTACATTGGAAAAGTGGTTTAGGCAGAATGGCAAGATGTGTCGCGTGACACAGGACCAACCAGGCTAGTTGTGTCGCGTGACACGAATTGCCATGTGCAGAAACCTTATAGAATTAAACACAGAATTAACCAAGGCCTATCCAGATCAACTTAGATTAGAGATTCAACTTGGAAAATACAGGAATCAACATTCAATCAATCAAGGGGGTGTAGCTATGGAGAGATCCACACTCCCTTGATGAACCTTCTGCAGGTGGCTAGTTATGTCGCGTGACACAGGACCTGGGATGGTCAGTTGTGTCGCGTGACACAACACGCCATTCTGCAGAGGCCCCACACAGTTTACTTACAGATTGCACAAAAGGACTACCTAAACCAAATCATATCAGAGATTCGACTCAGGGAACAAATGAATCAACATCCAATTCATCAAAGGGGTGTGGATATGGATAGATCCACACTCCCTTGATGAACAAGTCACATTTAGATTCAATTTAGACCATAAACATGCAATTATACCAAGCAAAGCAAATTAAACAGAGAGATGGCGCTTGCAACTTGATAATTAGAGCAGATGGAGCTTAATTATCAAGTTGTGAACAGAGATTGAATATGAATTGTGCAAGGAGCAAATATGAGAGAGAGAAAGAGGAAGGGAGTTGTTACCCTTGTAGATCCACAATCTCTACACCAAGTTAGGTGTAGGGACCTTCGATTCAGCTTCAGGAATGAGATTTGGATCTCAGATTTGAGTAAGAAATGTGGTCTTCAATGTGTATATGAGTGGGTGTTTAATTGGTGTGATAGAAAATGAATGAATTGAGAGGATTGGTGTGTGTTTGTATAGAAGGAGGAGAGAGTCAAGGTTCTGGGCGTATTTTTTATAGGGTAACAGTAGGGAGGCTGGAAGGGATCCAGAAATGAGAGGGGGAGGGTCCAATTTATAGGCTGCTGATGAGAGGTGAGTTGTGTCGTACGGCTTAATGCGTAGCTTTTCCGTGGCTCATTGTGTCGCACGACTTGACGAGCCACTTAACCATTTCTAGCGTCAACAATCCGTTCTAGAACTTTCTATGGTAATTCCTCCTAGGTCCAAAAAGGTTATGAGATGCGAGATGGGGAATTGACAAGCCCCAATTTGAGAAGGATGTCAGTTGATTTTCTCACTTTGATTGAAATAAAGGAAACATTGAAAATCTTTGAAAATAGAGAAAGGGTTCGGGGGTCAGGTTACGTGTTGGGAACAACCGAGAGTTCACCCAATACGCCTCATAAAACGAGTCTTTCTATGTTCAACATCCAATTCATTCAAACGTGTGTGCAAATTGTGTGAGACAAAATATGTAATGAAATGCATATTGATGCTTTGTTTTATTGATCAAAAGGGGAGGATTACATCTTGTGAACCAATTACTATGGGAGGCCACATCCCAATTACAATAAAGAAGAACATATTACATTGGAAAAGTGGTTTAGGCAGAATGGCAAGATGTGTCGCGTGACACAGGACCAACCAGGCTAGTTGTGTCGCGTGACACGAATTGCTATGTGCAGAAACCTTACAGAATTAAACACAGAATTAACCAAGGCCTATCCAAATCAACTTAGATTAGAGATTCAACTTGGAAAATACAGGAATCAACATTCAATCAATCAAGGGGGTGTAGATATGGAGAGATCCACACTCCCTTGATGAACCTTCTGCAGGTGGCTAGTTACGTCGCGTGACACATGACCTAGGGTGGTCAGTTGTGTCGCGTGACACAACACGCCATTCTGCAGAGGCCCCAAATAGTTTACTTACAAATTGCACAAAAGGACTACCTAAACCAAATCATATCAGAGATTCGACTCAGGGAACAAATGAATCAACATCCAATTGATCAAAGGGGTGTGGATATGGATAGATCCACACTCCCTTGATGAACAAGTCACATTTAGATTCAAATTAGACCATAAATATGCAATTATACCAAGCAAAGCAAATTAAACAGAGAGATGGCGATTGCAACTTGATAATTATAGCAGATGAAGCTTGATTATCAAGTTGTGACAGAGATTGAATTTGAATTTTGCAAGGAGCAAATATGAGAGAGAGAAAGAGGAAGGGAGTTGTTACCCTTGTAGATCCACAATCTCTACACCAAGTTAGGTGTAGGGACCTTCGATTCAGCTGTAGGAATGAGATTTGGATCTCAGATTTGAGTAAGAACTGTGGTCTTCAATGTGTATATGAGTGGGTGTTGAATTGGTGTGATAGAGAATGAATGAATTGAGAGGATTGGTGTGTGTTTGTATGGAAGGAGGAGAGAGACAAGGTTCTGGGCCTATTTTGACAAGGTAACAGTAGGGAGGCTAGAAGGGATCCAGAAATGAGAGGGGGAGGGTCCAATTTATAGGCTGCTGATGAGAGGTGAGTTGGGTCGCACGGCGTAACGTGTAGCTATTCCGTGGCTCGTTGTGTCACACGACTTGACGATCCACTTAACCGTTTCTGGCATCAACGATCCGTTATGGAACCTTCTGTGGTAATTCCTCCTAGGTCCAAAAAGGTTAATTCCCTGTAGGTCCTTCTGCATGAAAAAAATACTTAAAAGTACTTCCTTCGCAAGAAACTTATAAATAGTTTCCGAAAGTCTCGGAATGGACCGGTAATTTACCAAAACGCCCCTAATGCAATTTTATTATATTAAAAGGCACCTGTAAAGGGTCGCTAATTGGATTAGCGTACTCACACACCAGCATGGTCAAGAAATGCCATAAGTGCTAGGTTTACGCTAACCTTCAGCATGCACCGCCTTCCTTACTGTACCCTATGACATCCCCTTGGCCATTCTCTACATGCGGAATAGATGTGATTGGAAAGGTTTCACCCGCAGGAACCAACGGGCACAATTTCGTTCTAGTAGCCAACGACTATTTCACTAAATGAATTGAGGATGCCGCCTACAAAGTCTTGAATACCCGAAAGGTAGCAGAGTTTATCAAGCACAACATCATTTGTCGATATGGGGTGCCGCAAGAGATGATATCTGATAACGTCTCCCAATTTGAGAAAGAAACCGACCGTCTCTTGATAGAATATAAAATCATAAGGCACAAGTCCTCCCCCTACAGACCTCAAACGAATGGAGCAGTTGAAGCCGCAAATAAAACTATTGAAACCATTATCAGGAAAATGGCAGTCACTAGGAAGGATTGGCCCGACAAACTACCCTTCGCACTTTGGGGATACCGCACCTCGGTCCGAACGGCCACCGTCGAAACTATGTATGCCCTCACATACGGAATGGAATCTGTTCTACCGATAGAGCTGGAGATACCTTCACTTAGGGTACTCCTAGAAAACCAAGTGAACGAAGTCGACTGGTTGGAAAACAGATACGAAGAGCTAGCCCTGCTAGACGAAAGGAGACTGAGAGCAGCCGAGCATACTCAAGCCTACCAAAGAAGAATGGCAAGAGCTTTCAATAAAAAGGTCAAAATGAGGAATATAAAAATAGGCGACCTAGTTCTCTGTGAACACTTCCCTGGACCTTTTAACCCTCTCGGCAAGTAGTGACCAAGATGGATAGGACCCTACATTGTAAAGAAGATATTCTCTGGTGGAGCCCTTCCACTGGTGGACTTAGACGGAGATCAACTACCAAAGCCGGTCAACATGGACAAACTCAAGAAGTACTTCGCGTGACTTGGCCTCTTGAAAAAAAATCGCTCGCTAGGTTGAAAATCCCAAAAGGGACGGCCTAGGCAAAAATTAGAGCTCACACAAGAAAAGAAGCCCGCTAGATTGAAAACCTGAAAAGGCGGTCTAGGCAAAAACCAGGGTGTGCATTAAAAAAAAAGGGGGAGCTTGTCTCGCGCGAGAATACCCCTCTGTCAGAAAACGAATTTTTGTCCATTTTCTTTCAAAAATGAACTACGTCGACCTGAGCCTCTTACTTGATGTAAAAGAGGACGTAGGCAGCCTTCGGGTTCGGTCTAACCAAATAATAAAATCAAATCTTGTCCTTGTATTAATCGAATGCATTTGTTGATAGCAAAAGGAAAATTCTAACGACAACGACAAAATTTGCTAAGCTAAGAATCTTGAAAAAAAATACTAATAATTAAACTATTTGATCTATCAAAGCAATCTCTTGGTACTCTCAAGGATCTAGCCTTTCATTGACTTTGTAGGCCGGCGGACATGATCACTACCATCATCTCGATCTCTTTTGTGATTCGGGCCCTTCAAGGAAGAACATCCATCAAGGCGAGTGAAAACAGATTTTGAAAGTCTCTTGAAGACAATGGGCCTATCCAAGGCTTTCATATTTCCGGGGAGACCGTTACCTCTTCTCTCATACCAATCCCCATCAATGAAATCTTGGGTTGGATCAGTTCTCACATTAGCAGGATCCGATTGAGCCTCGCTCCTTCTCAAAACAGTGCTCTCCACAAAAGAGTTTCCTAACAATGGACGTCGTATCTCATCAATCTTTTCTGCATTTAGGTGACCACTATGGAAGAACCAATCCAAGTACTTATCCGACAAGAAGACACTTGCATCAAAGCTTCAAAGGTTCGTCCAACGATCTCGACTGGTCCCTTCACCCCAAGCTTGAGCTAGCACCCTTACAAACTCTGGACCAATATAGGACACTTCACGTGAGGCTCCTTCAGAAATAAAAGTATCCTGCTGTTGATCGAATTGACGGAGCACCTGTTTGGGAAAATAGAAAGAGGAATCTCGCAAGCCCGAAAGCACAACTCTATCAAAACCCCTAGTCTTGGCAACATACTTGTTCAATCTCCAAAACGGTGGACGCCAAATAATATCGGTGGTAGTGACCTTTGCAATCAAATGAGCCCACTCATCCTCCGAAAGATCCTTGATCAAAAGCTTCCTCATGTGATACATAAAAGGAGAATACTCCAACGGAGGGACTACCAGTTTGAGATGTTCTCTAAGCCAAATAGTCAACAAGAGAGGACTCCCTTGAGTCATGGAACCGGTCATATGCAGCTCATCAAGACCATGAAGGGTCTCGCCCAATACTAAAGGAAGGATGTTCCTAGAATTTCCCTTAGCTTGCAAGACAATTTTCACCAATTGGGAGTCAACCAAGACACCCCTACATGTGAACAATACATCTCCGAAAAGAGAAAGGGCCAAGAAATTCCATTTGTAAACATGGAAAGCCTCATCATCCGAAACACCACCAAAGCGTTCGGGAAAAGAAGAACAATCTACCCACATGCGGTGAACCAACTCATAACAAATATCAAGGGGAATTCCCAATAATTCGTTCAAAGACTCTGAATGATTTCTATCATACTTAGGAATTGCAATCTCACTGGTTAAAGGCATATCCAAGATAATGGCAAATTCCTCTACGGTGGGTGGGTACCATCTCATTAAGAAAAAAATTAAAGAGATGAAGAGAAGGATCCCAAAATCTAGCAGCTCCCAGCAGAAGATTCCAATCTGGTTGGAGGTTCTTCAAAGTAAAGAGGATTCTGAATCCAAATTCTTCAATAAACCTATTGTGGGCACGATTGTGAAATGACCTAACAAAACTCCTTGATGCTTGCTTGAAAGCTTGTATTGCATCGAGAGGCAAAGAAAATTCATCAACAGTCATGGACGTTGGAGCGATTTCCTTGGAAGTCATGGATCAAGGGTTGAAGAAGAAAGCAAGAATTTAGTCCTAATAGAATAACTCTAGAGTTTTTTAGGCTTGAATGTTGTATTGGGCCGGACTACATGTGTTTATAAAGGAAAACATGACAGAATCCTGTTCGAAAAGGAAAAGAACTTTGGCCTGGAAAGAGTGTATCACGCAAGACTCCTTGTCTCGCGCGAGACAAACCTTCTGTAATATCTGCAGAATTTCTACACAAATAATCAATCTAGCCCCGACTTGCCAAAGCTAGTCTCGAAATCTGCAAATATATCCCTCATACAGTATATATGCCAAAACCATATCCCAAAGCTTGACCGGAATTGGCTATTCCTTTCCTCGTGGATATCACCACGAAAGTCGAGAAAGCTAAAACTATGTGCTAACAGGTACCGAAAAAAAGAAAAAGATGTTTGGGCCAACCCGGCCAATATTTACAAGTTCCGAAAGAATCTCAAATATATGGGAGAGTAAGAGGGACCTATGCTATCATATCTCCTGAGCTGCCAGCGCTGCAATCCTCACCATCACCGGAGCTACCGTCCCTCCTCAATCTCTTGGCTTCGCAAGTAGGGGTCACTGCAGAGGCAATCGTCGATGCCGCCAAAGCTGCCTTATGGAACAGCTTCTCGGAGAGGTCCGACACCAAGGCAATCAAGTCGGCCATCCTGCTCGCCCCACGATTGTAATCCGCTACAGACATGGTGATATGTTAACAAAAGAAAGATATTCAGAAAAGAATCGAACAGATACACATATATGGACGATACAAGAAACAGTATAAGCAGAAAAAAAAATCAGTCTTAATGAAGAGACATTGGGAGGGAGGCGATAACCATGAGGAATCTGATCCATGATCGGGATGGAGCCCATCATCTGCATGCCTCCCATCATGTACGAGTAGCTCGGAGGACCATAATTCGGCACGAAAGGTACAGGACCCGCATACTGGGAAGAAGAACCTGGGGCTGACGAGCCAGAACTGAAAGAGAAGCAGAAGCATGGGCACGTGGCTACCTACCACCCACCATAAGGGGACCCATCAGATGAGGCAAGAATTCCTCATACAAAGCCCCTAGGATCACACAGTCTACTGCCTCATATCCATTCACATAGTTGGCATATGTCGCAGCAGGAACAGGAAAAGTAGGGTGCATCTCCGTGGGCGGATCCTTTGGCACTCTCCTGACGAGTGAACCCCGGCCATGCTGAGGGAAGACTCTCTCACCCAAATACATAGTATCTCCCTCAAACGATAACAAGACCCTCTATATATCAGTGACGGCCCATGCGCCATGAACCTCATTCTCCAACAAGGTCCACGGATACAAACCCTGCTGCTCAAAACTGAAACTGTTCAGCAAGGCCCATGCCTCCTCAATAGTAAGGGTCCAATCTTCTCCCTCCTTCTCATCTACAATGCGGTTGGAGTGGCTCCATCTCCTGATATCTGGAAAATAAGCCCCACGCTCACTCAGCTCAAACTTATGCAATGAAAAGACAGCATATCCCCATATCTGTACAAGGAAACAGAGCAGGATTCAGTACAAAGTGCAGATGAAATATGCAGATAAACGACAAGACAAAGTCAGAAAATGTACCTCCCAAGCGTAAGAATACCCCTGCATGGTATCCTTGGTGTGCCTACATGCCTCATCCATGGCATGGTAGCAGAAATCCAAACCAACTGAGCCCCAATCGTATGTGCTCACTAATTCGAGATCCTCCAGAATCCCCAAAAGAGCGATACGAGCAGTAGAGGAGTGGTTGGCAAAAATGGCCTCTGACAGGATGTATCAGTGAGCACCCCTCACAACTCGGTCCGTGACCGCATTGGTTCTATTAGCATAGGCCTCGATCTGGCCACGAAGAGGCGCGAGCTCAATAGCATATCCCTTGACCTTGCTAGGGACAAAACCAATAAGCTGCCTCCATTCGGATGTGCTCGCCGACTTATAACCCCCAATCGCTGAAAGAGGAGCACTGGCACACTCCAACCCGGTAATGGCCAGAAAGTCGGTCGGGGTCATAGTCTCTTCCCCGAAGTGCAAATAAACAGTGTCGGTGGTATCCCACCACCTCTCCCTGATAGCTTAGAGAACTTGAGGAGTCCGCCTCATCCCGCAGATGTTATCCACAAAAGTGTGAAGCCCTGTATACTCGACCCTACCCTAGCTTGGACCCCATCCAAAGCTTTGACTTTGTCCCATAAAGTTTTGGCAAACTTCGCACTACCGCGGCAGTTCTTGGTTGGGTTATACGGCTACAAAACAAAGGAAGACAAGGAAACATTGTCAGAGATCACCCACGGCAAAAATTCCAAGAAAATAGAAGAAATTTTTCATTGGGGCATTTCATCGAACACTTGGCGTGCATACTAGAGAATCATGCTCAAAATTGCGTTTGGCTACCCAAATTAATCCCTCCTACAATCCTAATCATGTAAGGCATTCATATATGCATAAATACATCATCAAAATTCAACAAAAGCATGAGAAATAGAGCATGCATCGACATTGAACCTAGTTCTTGACAAAGAAAAGAAATAGCCAAATTTTGATGAATCAATGGATTAAACATGGAATGGATGCAATACAGTCATGGATGAGTTTGAGAAAGAGATTCTTACCAAGCCCTCACGAATGGCATGAGATATGTGCCTATGGCGATCGAAAGTGAGGTCGTCGCGAGGATAGTCTTTTCGCAACAAATAACTATCCAATGTTGGGTTCCTCCGTTCTTAAGACATTGATTATAGAATTGAGGAAAGATTAAAGTTGATTGAGAAGGAGAAATCATCAAAAGATTGAAGAAATTTCAGAGAAAAAAAATGCCCTTGGGTCGGACTTGAGAGACAAAGTTTGAAAACAAGAGTGTTTGAAATGAATTGGGAATGTTGAATTTATCCCTCGACAGACTTTGTCCCGTGCGATACAAGTTGTCCCCCGCGAGATAACCCTACTGGACAGAGACAAAATTTCCCCTGGAAATAAGCGTCTACGCAATGTCAAAATTTAAAATTTTGACACATTTACCCTTGAAAGTGAAAACCTAGCAAGGAAACGTGAAAAAATTGGTACTGCAAGTCACGAAATGAGCCGAACGTGGCGTACGCATGATTTTCCAATACAACGTCAAGTCACCCAAAATGATTGATCCAAAGATCAATTCATCCCGCATAATTCGGAACCCAAATAGGCAAATTATCTCTTGGTTGGTCGAAGACAGTAAACCACTCCATTAAAAAGCCCGATTCAGCGCCCCGACAGATGAATCGTCATCAAAAGCCCGATTCAGCGCCCTTACATGTGAATCATCATAAAAAGCCCAATTCAACGCCCTGACAGGTGAATCATCATCAAAAGCCCGATTCAGCGCCCTGATAGGTGAATCGTCATCAAAAAGCCTGAATCAACGCCCTGACAGGGGAATCGTCATCAAAACCGACAGGATGCAAAGGACCAGATAGGTAAACCTTTGTTTTCTAACATCTTTCCCCACAGGTTCGAAGCCAAAATAGGCGAATCTTCAGACAGGCAGGTATATTCAGAATTGGGTCATGACTTGATTCTTCAGTGTGAGTTTACCTTTTCAAAAAAAAAAAACTCTCTTCGATTTTCAAAATGCCTAAAGCAGCCTTTTTGTGTTTTGGAGTTGAACTACGTTTTGGTCTGATTCTCTGATAGAGATACGTAGGCAGTCGTGCGGCACGACCATCCCGATGTTCAGAATGATGTCTTTTCTATCGACGACATGACTTCTTCCATAAGACTTATCGCCAAGGGGCTCTATAGACACCCCATTCTGAACCTATCGTGACAGAGTTATACCACTCTAAGTCTCGCCTTTGGTTTTGGAGTAGAAATCCATCATTTCGTCATGTTTCGTTAAGTTTTGACTAACGGGCGTTAGTTTGAACTAAACTGCATACGAGATAACAAGGGGAGGACAAATTTGTCCTTTGTGAAGCCTTGTCCCGCGCGGGACTTGGCGTGTCTCCCGCGAGACTAACCCTTTGCAGGAGAAGAGAATCACTCTTATCCAATCCGGGTCTCAACTGATCTTAGAGTTCTGAAACCTTCCTTGGGAGATATCCTAAATCCATTGAGTCTCCTAATCTTGGTGACCAAGCAAATCAAACCCTATAAATACTAGATGACTTTCAGTATTTCAGGACCCCCGATAATTTACTGGTTTCTCTCCTTGAAAGATTCCTGTAAATCACTCATAAACAAACACCCAAATTCTTCCATCAACCTTGTTGATCGACGAACGTCAAGGTTCGAGCCTAGAATCAAGGTGAAACTCTGTCCAAATCATTTCTCGACCTAAAGGTAATCTTCCTTTATTTTTTTATTATTCTAATTGATTGTTAGAGTGGTATAAGCATATCGAATCTAGGATCGGCCTAGAGCCTCTTCAAATCATGAAGATGGTCTCGAAGCAATCGATCCCACATTCCGTTTAATCTAATTAAATGGATGTTTTTTTTTGTTCCTTTTAAAAGAGGATTACTATTTGAAAAACCCCCTTAAGCAAGACCGATCTTCGAATTTGGTGGATGCGGTGCTCCCTGACCTTCCAAATCCATCACTTAAGCCCCGAACCCAAATCTCTTTAAAAAGGTTTTTCTATATTTTTCTCATAATATAGGTGGCGACTCAAACAAATAAATAAAAAGAGGAGGAAATTCTGCAATCGCTGCCCTTAGAATCTTAAGGCTTTGAAGGTGGATCTCCAGAAATGGAAGACTGCACTTTCTAGTCAAAAAGGGGGAGAAGAAGAAAAAGATGAGGATGATGATGTTGTTTTTGCTGCTGGAGATAATACAGCTGGATGGGGAAGTTGGGATGCTTAAACCTAGGGGGAGTTTATTTTTGTTCTTGCTGTGATGAATTAAACTCTTAAACTGTTTTCTGTTTTTGGTTATTTGTTAGTTTTGTATTTGGATTGTAAAACATTTGCTGGATGTTGCTTTATCTTAGTTTGTTGAATTGTAAGTTTTTGTACTGTCTAATGTCTATGCAGTTTTTGTGTGAATGTTTTTACACATCCTCACACACATCCATTTCAGGGGGAGATTTGATATTCGATAATCTTGGTTATTTGAACCATAAATTGCTAAATCTTTGTTTTGACCAGAAAGTCCAAAATAGGGGGAGATTGAATATGTAAATCTTTACATCCCTAATTCGAATCATATTGGTATACTTGGTAAGAGGATTTTATGACGTTCTTAGCAAAGATTTATTTTTCTATTTGAAAAAGTACATTGTTAATATGTAAATATCTTTTATTATGTAAATATATTTAGACTAGGACTAACCTTCTAACAAATCTCTTTCCTTGTGAGTGTCAATCTTATGTTTTCTTGTAGGAGTTGGATTACATCAAATAAGGAAGAATTGAATTGATTGAAGGACTTCTCAAAGGTGCATATAAATACAAGACCATGGCACATTGAGAAGACACGGTTTTTAGAGAATTCTTTGGAAGACAATTTCTTTTGTTCTTCACGGATTCAATAGTTACTTTTAGGTTGTGAGTAAGGTTGTGACTTACATCCGAACTCATATCTAGGTTTCTTTCAAGTTCTTTATTCTACTTCTGTTTAGAATAGGTTCTCCTTGGAAAAGGAAGAGTGTTCTTGATTTAGAAGTTGGTTAGAACTTGTTTTAGTATTTTTTAATCTTTTTGTTTTCACTTATTCGTGTTTTTCTTCTGTAAAACAGTTTTTAATAGTGAAAATCTTTTTGGGCTTAAAGGCTAGTTTGCTGGGGTAGAACCAGTAAACGTTTATATCTTCATGTTATTCTATTTTTCCGCTGCTTATTGGTGGATGTGTGTACAGTTGTAACTCACATATGTACTCACATCCATGTTATGTTGTGTTAAACTGATTTCCTAGCTACACAAAACTTTCACTGGACGATTCCAAGATCTATTAAGCCTTTCCTAGTCGATGCTCTCACCAAAGCTCTCTCTGACAACCAAGTTGACAATGAATTGGTCTCCCAGATTTTTAGGGAAGTGAGGGAGAGGAGGAAAGAGGGGACAATGGGCAGAGTGTGGAGGGAAGAGGGAGTGAAGGAGAGGCGATAGTGGGACGGGGAGGAGTGGCTAGCCGGAGGTTCTTGATTGACTGAAGAAAAGGGGGGTGAAGTAGTAGTGGATACTTTAAGTCTTTAACTGAGAAAAAAATGAGTAAATTATCAAATCATCCAATATACTATATCCTCAATTTCACAAAAATATAATGTACTATCTAGTAACAAAATAATGCAATGTACTTTTGAGATTTTTTACAAATAATGCAACTTAGTTGAATAACGTTAAATCATATTAACAGAATTAAGACATAGACAATATTTGATGTAATATGTTATAATGACCAACTAACTCGTTAAAAATCTAACGCCAGTTACTTAATTAATAAACCCACTGTTTTCTCCCATATCCTCTACCCTTGGAATCTCTCCCAACCCCAAATAAACCCAACCCACGTCTCCTCCTTCTTTCCCAGTGTACCTTCCCTTTCCCTATTCCCACCCTCGCCATCCTCGTCCTCTCCATCCTGCCCCCTTCCACCATTACTCCATTTTCCCCATCGCACACCACCAACTATCGAGTATTCTCTCTCTCTCTCTCTCTCTCTCTCTCTCTCTCTCTCTCTCTCTCTCCATTCCATCTTCTTCCTTATGTGAGTTCCCCCTTTCTCTCTCTTTCCCTCTCAGCATAAACATGGACGATGAAGGGCTAGGTAGTGAGCTAAATCAGATTTGTTTATAGGTTTCAAATTTGAAAATTGAAACCCAAAATTCGTAAATTGGGATTACAATTTTCAAATTTGGGTTTTCATTTTTTTTCAAATTTATGATTTTCGAATTCTTCGGAACACCATTGTTGTATATTTGTGTCCAGATTCTTGTATATGCGATTGTATTTTTATCTAAATTCATTTTTTTTACAAAAAATCAAAGCTAAAATAAAGTGGGTTCGTGAAAGATATTATAAGGGAATGTGGTTTTAATGGAGGAATGAGTGTTTTCCTTAGGACTTTGGCCGGATAGTGTGGTGGTGGAGGTCGGAAGAAATTTTGGTTATGGTGTTAATAGCGGTGGTGATGGTGGTGGTGAATTGGATACAGTTTGGAAGATGATGGGGAAGGTTGAAATGTGAGTTTTTTTTTAATCGGTGTTAATTTTTTTCTTAACGGAGGTTATTATATTTGATGGGTTTACATCTTTCTTCTTATGTGGCAAGCCTACCAGGTTGTCACATCAGCATTTTTGTTAACTTTTTAACATCGTTAGGGTGTAAAACAGTCCACTACATTATATGTAACAAAATTATAAAGTACATTGGATTAAGATGTCACTAACCAGTACATTGCATTGTTTGTAAAAAAATGTGAAAGTATGTTGCATATTTTAGTCATTAGCCCGAAATGAAATGGGAAAGATCATGAGAAGGAGAAGGGACGAATAATTAATAAATGATTTTTTTTTCATCAACGTGGATATATACTTAACCGTTTCACTAATCACCAGATAATTAGTACAGAATATGTTTTGCTCCTGCACATGGGGATTTGGCCTGCTGGCTAGAGCTCATGGCTTCCAACCTGGAGGTCATGGGTTCGATCCCCCCAGAAGTTAGAGGGAAGATTTTCTCTCCCTAGGATTTATCTCCTAGGCGCTTCTGTGCGTGCATGTGTGTGTGTGAGAGTAGTGAAAAAAAAAAAGAATTTGTTTTGCTCCTAAAAAATAAATTATTTAGTTATGATTAAATGTCTTAGAGCGAATTTATTTAAGAATATAAATAAATAAGAAAATTTAGTCAAAAGAAAATTTTCATTAATAATAAAATTATGGTAAAAATATGATTATTATTATTATTTTCAATGATTTATTTTATTAAATGGTAAATATAAGTTTAAATAATAAGAAAATTATGGTCAAAAGAAAAATTAATAGCAAATTGCAATTCAGTAACTTGTCTTTAGCTCAGTTTTGCACAAGCCCTCACAAAATGACCAAAATGCCCATTTAAAAGTCATGTGCACATGTTATTCATTTTGTTAAAAAATTAATGATTGGTTAGTTTTTATAATAAATTGCAAAAAATTACAAACTTAGTAATCGAATTGGCACTTTTTAATTCTTAGATAGCGTTTTGCAACTATGTGTAAAGCTTAGGTTATCCAAATTGCAATTTGCCCAATTGTAAATCAATTTTTCTAATATGTGTCCTAATGGAACATGTTAAGCTCCTTAAATAAAAAAATTAATACATATATAAAAAAATGCTTTTATAAATATGTAATTTACATATATAAAGCAAATATATCTAAAATAAGTAAGTTTAATGAATACATTGGTTGATTATTTAAGAAACTTAACATGTGAACTTAGAAAAATCGATTGTAAATTGCCCTATTAGTAACTTATTTACATACAATAATTGATTCATAATGTCGGTGGATCATTGGCACAATAAATATTAGTCAATTAATATCTCAAGATAGATTTTATTTTATCCAAGGGTGATCTGTTATTTAGTCCGAGTAGTTTAGTTATCTGCTCTAGATCAGTTTTATCTTAAATAATAATTAAAAAAAAAAAGCCACCAAACATTGGATTGAAATATATTCCCTATTATTGTTATCTACTTATTTCACTACAAGGAAAATATGTTTTAGAGACGGCAAATTATGTAGCTAAAATTATGATTTTGTCTCTAAATCGTGTTTAGGGATAGATTTGTTCCGTAGCTAATTCGTGGGTGCAGGTTGGTCGCTAAATTGGGCGTCGCTGTTTTGTAGCTGTTTTAGAGACAGATTGTACGTCTCTAATTTAGAGACAGATATGTACGTCTTCGATTTAGAGACAGATATGTACGTCTCCGATTTAGAGACAGATATGTACGTCTCTAAATTAGAGACAGATATGTACGTCTCTAAATTAGAGACAAATATGTACGTCTCTAATTTAGAGACAGATATGTACGTCTCCAATTTAGAGACAGATAAGTCCGTCTCCAATTTCGAGACAAATATAAGTACGTCTTCAATTTAGAAACAGATAAGTACGTCTCAAATTTAGAGACAAATATTTACGTCTCTAATTTAAAGACAGATATTAACGTTTCTGTCTCCAAATTAGAGAAACATTTTTTTAATTCTAATTTGGATACAAGATTGCTAATCTTCGGTTAGAGACATCAAATGATAACTAACACACCTTGAAACAAAATATTAATATGCATAAAGTTACTAGTTTTACCGAAAATACAAGTTTAACACATCATATAGTAGTTTGCTAAAAACAGACATGGAAGTAGCTAGGTAATGACAAAAAGAAAGTTTAAGTCGTAATGTTGTACCAGCCCAAAATATAAAACTAGAAGAATTTAAGAACCATGTGGAGGATTTTGATTGTTTTCGTCACCAAGTTTTGACTTCATGAATTCCTCCATTGCATTCAATCTTTCTCGCATTTCCTCATAACCTTTACGAGCCTCTTCTGTAACATGATTAGCCTCTTTTGTAGCACGATGAGCCTCTTCTGCAGCACGGTGAGCCACATCAATCATTCTTTGAGCCTCTGGACTTCAAAATGGAGCAGCCTTGCTAGACACACTAGAAGGTGAAGACCCTGTTACTGCCAAAAAGGTCCTTGTTATTCCAACACCCAAAACACGGCCTCTTTTCACACCCCAACACTCTCAATCCATTTATCGCCTTCAAATGGAATGCTGGTGACATCTACCATAACATCTCCTTCTACTCTTTCACCTTCTTCACTCACAGGTTGAACATCAACTTTATATTCCTCCTAAAACCATTAAATATTTCATACTAACTATAAAAAAAGGCTGGAGTGAAAAAATATTTGACTAAAACAATAATTGAACTTACAAGAGCTTCCGTGAGTTGTTTGTTGGCAAAAATCGGATTTCCATTCTCGTCCTTTTGAAGAGATCCATCGCGATACTTTTTCCATTATATTTGATGATCTCTTCTAGAACATGTATATCCTCACCAGATCTTTTTTGCTTCTAAATAGTCAAACATAAATGTGATGAAACTAATTATTAATTCATTAGTATTTGAAGTCAGCACACTACAAAGAGGGGGGGGAACTGCTCTTGCTGGACAAAGAGAAAAAAATATGCTATTTTGGTTTTTCATTACAAAAACTACTCATGCTAAAATGCAAGTATATCTGCTTCTTTTCTATTCACTTCAGAAATGCATCTACGAGGATGTAAAATCATTACAAGCAGTAGAAATAATCATTAATTAAAATGAATGATTTAGAATGAATTATATTCAAGGAACTATTTGGAAAGATGAGTTATAACACAGGTGTATCACACCGAACAAGGAACATAGACATGATTGAATCCCTAGAGTACACAATGTAAGCAACCATATTGAATACTTGGCAGTGAAGTATATAAGTTCTTGTGACAGTTCCCAAAACCGTATTTATACACTCACATCACTGACCAAAGAAAGAGAAAACACAATATAAGCAACCATATTGAATACTTGAGAGTGAAGTATATCTACACTCCTCTAATGAACATAATGAATAATTGACAGTTTAACATACTAGTACCAATACAGTGGTGAGCTTCATCTTGTCTGTAGGTAAACATCGAAGCATGTTATAAGAGAGTCCTTATGTCCAAGACAGGTTTCTTGTGCTCTAGAACAAAAAGAAAAGGATAACTAAGTGGCTAATTACATGAATGGTTGGCAGTTAGCAAGAAATCTCTGGTTTTTCAAACTGTAAGGCAAAAGTCAATGCAAGGCTGATCATTTCCTTAACAAGTTTGCAAATGATATACTATCATGGGGAGAGTAGTTTTCCCCACTACAAGAAAAAGGTATTTTTGTCACATTTTATTTGTCACGGTTCGTTAACCGCGGCAAATAATTTACTATAAACCACGATTCTTTTAACCGTGGCAATTAATTTTTTTTACACCGGTTTAATGGATGACCGTGGTAAATGCCCATTAACTATTTTTTTATTTTGTTTTACGTCCAAAAGGCAAAACATAGGCGTATTCTTTCTTATTCATAAGCTTCCCCAAATTCCCATCCCAAATTTCCCTCCACAAAATCCGAATTCCCTCCACAAATTCCCTCTCAATCCAAATCCAAATTGGTTTCTGATTTCCGATTATTCTTAGAATTCTAAACTAATTAGGGTTTCGGCCACTTCGTGTATTGGCTCAGTTTCTTCAATGCCGCAAACCTTCAACGCAAACCGCAAACCCTTGAAATCTTCATACGCAAATCAAATCCAAATCGGTTTCTGATTTCCGATTCCTCCTAGAGTTCTAACCTAATTAGGATTACTGAAATCAGTTTCCACTTCGTATTGGCGTATTGGCGCAGTTACTTCAACAACGCAAACCTTCAGCGCAAACCCTAGAAATCTTCCTACGCGGAAATATTCTTGAAGGTAATCGATATATTGTTTGCTGTATATGGTGCAATTCGTTTATTTGCCTACTTTATTAAATTGAATCTAAGGTTTTATGTCTCTCACATGTTACGATTGAGAATATATGCCACTAAAGTATTTGTGTCAAGACACTTTAGAGTATACTAAATTCTACAGAGGTCACTTTTGAAGTAATACTAGCTTAATTCACACACAATAATGTTGTGTACTCTGTAGATTGTATTTCAGTTACTTCATACCGAGTAAATTAGACTGAAATTGAAAGATGATATGTTGCTAGCAGCCTAAACATGATGATATGTTGCTAGCAGCCTAAGGGTACCACATTTTGTTAGTTTGTAACACCATAAAATCTGTTGCGACTGTATGTTAATTTTTTATTTGCAATACGAAAAGTTCTCTCATGATTTTGGAGTCACGACAGTCTTCGCTTATAACAGTGTGGTTTTGCACATTTTGCAAATTTAACTGTTTTGTCGTACCACATTTTGTTAGTTTGTTGTACCATAATATAACTGTTTTCTTGTTTTGAAAAATCTTTAGTGTTAGCTGTAGATGTTTTGTCGTGAAGTAATGCAAGTTGCTCTTTTTGTAGATACTTTCTGTGAGGTCAAAAAGAAACGTGAAAAGAAAAATGTGGTGAGCTATTCCGCCAAGTGCCTCCGTACCATTAGTAGCTTTCTTAATTTGACCTTTTGAGTCTTTGCATTTTGTTTTATCCCCATTTCCTTTCTCTTTGTCGTATTTGTGATTCTACCTTGTGAGTATGGATGCTTGTGGAAGCAACACACTACCTTGTAAAGTATTGTTGCCGTACTTTGGGGACCAAGTGTAGTTACGCCAAGGTTAACCATTTGATATCTTGAAACTTTATAGTACTTTTTCATTAAAAATCTTATTGCAGATTGTGAACAGTGGAACCTATGAAGACTACAGGCGGGCACCTGGCAAGCAATGGCAAGGGGCTAGAGGAGTTCAAGGGAATTATAATCCTTCTAATGGTATATTTTAAATATTAATCTGTAACTTATATTACTACTTCCTTTTGGATTCATAAGTCGTTTGTATCCTGTGGTGGCCTATTCTTTTGATAATGTTGTGCATTATTGTTGATTCTTTGACCAATGGATGCATTAATATCCTGAGAACCAAAGGCCATTGTGACCAAACAATTGGGAAAGCATCCTCTACCCAGTTGTAAACAGCACTATCAAGTTTTTTTTTCTATCTTTGTTCTTTTTTGCTTTTGAACAAAATTCCTTCTCAACTGAGTAATAGCTTCGCGATATCTTATCAGGCAAAAAGTAGTTTTTCGTCACTGTACTTTAGTCCAATTTACAATGTTCATTGAACTTTTATTTTTCCAATGTTCTCACTCCGTCCATAATTTCTCTAAAAACTGAACGAAAGTTAGTGACATGACCTCACACGACTAACTTTCGTTAAGTTTTAAATCAACTTGTTGAGGTCACGTGCGTCGTGCAAGGTTATGTTGGTGATTTACCGGCCATAATCCAGTCAGCGTACACATCAGCAAGTTGATTAAAAACTTGATGAAAGTTAAACATGTGAGGTCACATGACTGAATATCGTTAACAATGTTTTTCAATTGTTGTGAAGCAACTGTCATCGACCCTCCTATCATTGTTTCCCATCTGTCATCTGACTATATATCATCTGCTGATGTCTTTGACTTTAGCAGCCACGGATTCACCAACTGTAAACACCAGCATTGATTGTGCGTCTTCACCAAATGGAACCTTGAAAGGTACTTCTTTAGCTAGACACCAGTAGCAATTCAATTAATTTATGCTCATGATAATTTGGAGTGCAGCTATAGTAGTCAATCTTGATGTTATTTTCTAACTTGCAAGGACAATGAGATGCAAAATTTACGCACTGTTTCCAGTTAATGCTCATTTTATATATCCAAAGAGTAAGAAGTTGTAAACTGCAAATTGCATTTCTTGTTGGTAAGTTGGCCACTTCTATCACCTTCCTGTCCAAACAATTTGTTACTTCGTTGCCTCTACTATTTAGTGGTCATCTTATATAATTGTGGTCATTATTTTTTATTCAAGCTTCAGAATGAGATGCCACTTATCAATACTGGTTGTGCACATTTAGAGTAAATGGCATTTTTAATATAGTATTAAGTGAAATGTGACTTTATGCCTGAGGAATTAAATCCAAAGCTTGAGAAGTTAACTTTTGGAAGTTTGGATGCTGCTCTTGGTGATGAGAATTCAAGCTCGTCCATTGAGCCTGTGCAGGGAAATGATGTAATGGATATATGAGGTAGGGACTATTTCTATTCTTTTTTCATTATTGTTTCCGCACCTCATTGTTGCAAACCCAGGATATTCACTATTGATGCTCCTCTCTGCAGCAGTCAAAATGTGACATCAACTGTCAAAGAAGATGAATTCCCAAGTCATCCTCTACCTCCTCCAAATGTGCCTGAAAGTGCACTTCCTTCAGAAGATAGTGTCCCGTCTGATTCTTCTTTGACCCCGGAGCAGTCAAAGCAGGAGACAGTGCCTCCACAAGGAGCATCTCAGATTCCATTTCCCCACTCTACTACAAATTATGGTTTTGGTCTTCCCCCTCATTATCTTTGGATTCTACCCCCTGAAGTACCTGAGCATCAGGGAAGTAATTTTTTTTTCAGTGCAGTGGATGGGTGGGGGCTTCTTTATACTTTGATACTGGTTGCCCTTTGCACCTGAATGTTTTGATTGATGGTTTGATTTTTCCATTATTTATATAAAATGTATTTTCTTATTGATCCCATACATTGAAACTTGCCACACATACTTGCTGAACATTTATTTGTTCAAGAGCTCAACAAGACTATCAAAATTTTACTTTTAGGAATTTTCCCTCTCTGTTTAGTAGTTGCCAGCTCAATTGCAGTATCATCTCCGCAGCATTCTGTCCATTACACAGTTTTGTAGGATTGAAACTTTTTTTCGTGTACTGTTCCAAACTTGTTGTCTAAATAGGAAGTCCACTTTATATCACTCCTTCCTTTTTCTTCTCTTTTCGGTTGGAATGCAACAAGGCTAGTTATGACTCTTTATTATTCTGAAAAGAACATAGTGTGTCACTGTAGGAGAATAAGAACTTAATATTTTGCGGCCAATATTCATATTCAGTCTACCATTGTATTTCTCTGTGAAAGAAGGGTTTATTATAGCCTGTATTGTTGAATTTGTGTATTACTACAATATAATTGAGTACTCTATTTATTCTTGTATTTATTTCATAAGGTTACTTGTGACTAATCCACATCATTTTCTTGTTTACAGATTCCTACATCATCGGGCGATGATGTGTCAGATGAGATTTGTAGCTAGATGACTTTTTTTGTAAGTAAATTTTTTTAATTCATACTCAAGTTTTTTTTTTACTTAATTACTTTGTTAGTTTTTTTTCAAACTTATAATATGGCATGTCATCGATTAGTAATTATTATCCATTTGTTTTAAATCTAAAATATGAAATACTCGTGAATTTTTTTATGTTTTCAATTGTCAACGATATTCATTCACTTGTGAAGATTTGCTTTTCTGTATACGCATGACAGGATTGGAGCCTTGATGATGTCTCTTTGATCTTCAACTTCAACATCAACTTTAACTTCAAAACTTTGATATTTTAGACTAGATTATGGCCATGATTATACTTTTGTATATGTTTTACTTCAGACAAATGCTTAATAGTAGCAAATGCTTTATAAATAGTTGTTAGATTTGGCTTACTAGAATGAATTATTTAAGATTTTTGTTTAAGCACTTGTATCACCGTTTGTGGATTTTTATGAAAATTTATGCATTACGGTTAAAATGGTAATTTAACTCTTTTATTGCTACTAAATGTATTACAATGAATGTATAGTACACTAGGTTTTATAATTAAAAAAAATCTATATATCACAGTTTTGAATTGTGTTACAAATATGAAACACACACATTATGATATCATTTGCCACGTTAATTACCAATACAAATAATGATTTATATGTCGCACATAACTTTTGTGACGATTTCAAATTGTCACAAGTACTTAAAATTGCACCGTTTTTAAAATGTGACAACAACTGTGACAAATAAAAAATACTATTTGTCACGGTTTAGAAAATGTCACAACAACCGTGACAAATAAAAAATAACATATATCACACTTATTGTGCTACGGTTTTTAACCGTGACCATAACCGTAGCAAATACTATTTGTCACGGTTTAGAAAACGTAGAACAGTATAAGCGACGCTCACAAAAGCCTCGAATGCAAAAACGTGACAAAACCGTGGTAAATACTATTAGCCACGGTTTTATCTCTATTTACCACGGTTCTACGACCGTGGCTAAAAACCCTGATTCTTGTAGTGCCCCCTTTATAGGACATCAGTTTTAGGTCACATAAAGGTCACAAGAGCTATCGTTATTCTTTATTAAATAAAAAGGGACTCTTAGTTTAATCACTTGCAGAAACGCCTAATTCGTCTACGTAATCAAACACATATTCCATATGAGACCGGGGATACATGGGCATCAAACACATTTACATCCCTTACCAATCACCAGACAAATATTGTTCAAGACATTTTTACTTGGAAAATCAATTCTAACTCACTCATGGTTGTGATGCAGAAAATAATTCAGAAAAAAACACAATTCTTATGGCAAATGCCTCACATGGAGGATCCGAATGATTTAAGAGAAAATGATCATATAAACATATTTTATTGGTATAGATAGCATTTCTAGGTGAACTTCATCATGCAAATAGTTCCTTGAATATAATTCATTCTAAATCATTCATTTTAATTAATGATTATTTTCCAATAATACTAATAGACATCAATACTGGACCCAAAAAATAAATTCAGATTCCTTTAAACGCCATTCCCTCAATTAAGACCATTACCAATTTAGGCTCCAGTTCAGAAAGTTAAGTTTATTTTTTTTCAACTTCAGTAATACATATGAACGCAATGAAAGTTACCTCCTTATGTATATGTTGCTGGAAGGATACAGAACCTCCTCCATGTGTGGCTTTTGCTATGCCACCTTCACCTCCACATCGGTTGTTTTTTGCAATTTTAGATTTTGACACATTCTCAGCAACTGTCCAATGTTCCACCCACTTCTCCCAAAGGCTAGGCGGCATCCAGCTTGATGTTTTTTGTTCAAACTCCCATTTTTTTCTTCATCTTGTTTATGTTGTTCCTATAAGTTGTGGTTCCATGGCTACAAAATCCTTGATAAGCCTGTTGTTGTGTTTGTCCAGCATGAGAGTACAAGCGCTATTCACAAAGCACACAGATACTCATATATTAATGCAATAATATAAAGCAAAAATAAATAATAGGAAACATTTATTTTTTAATTTACCAAGAACTCAGCAAACCACAATTTCTTGGTTCTTTCGGGGACACTAGACCACCTTGGATAAAAATGATCTTGATTAGAGCAATTCTTTTTCACAGTTCTCCAAAATTCTCGTGCATGTTTGTTTTACAAGTAGCTATAGATATGAGAAATAGAGAAAGAGTGAGAAGCAATTACAGAAAACAAGAACAAGGAACTAACAAAGAGGTATGAACCTAATTATAGAGTAAAAATCATGGTATTTTTTTATAAAAATTATTTGATAATAATTAAAAAACAAGAACCAAATAACACTTGCCATCCACTTTTCGATAGTGCAACTATTTCTTTGTTGGTATCAGTATCGACCTCGGGTAATAAGCCGCATACTTGAGTGCCAACAACCTGGATGATAGAGTTTTGTGCCTCGGAAGGAGATTGACTAGTTTGTTCTGTGTTACCATTTGAGCTTCCATATGCTTGTGTGTTACCACTTCCTGTTGTCAATGTGTTCCCATTGCCTGTTGAGTTTTCTGATGAATGAGAAGGTGAAAACCCCTGAAAAAGAGCTCTTTGTATACTTGGCTGTGACATAGTTTTATCTAGGAAAAAATATATCAATACAATTGTTACATTTATATAAGTAAAACTGAGTATATAAGAAATTGAACATAATGAGTATCGTTAAATAAATAAGATGTGATTGATAACAATTCGTAATACTAACTTAGCATACTGAAAGTATAATTAAACAGAATACAAAACAAATGAAGATACTCAAACTTCGTGACTATCTATATGATCATACTGGCAATCAAAAGAACACGAGAGTCCATACACATTTTATTAATCTTGCAACTACTTAAAGCTAAAATGGCAAGTAAACAATGCAAATCAGTACACAAGGGCATCCTCATCATCTGAATCTAACTCATATTCGCCATCTTTGTCAACTTCATTATCTTCTTCACCATCGTCTACTTCTTCTTCACCTCTTTCGTCCTCTTCAGATTCTTCACCTCTTTCTTCCTCTTCAGATACTTTATCTCGAAATAAATGTTACACTTTTCATTTTGATTCATTTTAAAATATTAATGTGCATAAATAAAAAGTGATCTAGCTGTCAAATAAAATATGGGGACCATGTATAACTCAACAACAAAATTGATGTATACGTGGAAAAGTCAACTAAAATAGTCAAACTGCAAGGTTGTAGTTCTAAGTGGAGCCCCTTTCCCAAATGACATATGGCAACCACGTGGATAAACAAAGGGAAACCATAATGAAACATATTCAGTAAGTGGATGAAGGAAAGGGAGCGAGATCACTAACTCTTGTGAAATGGTGATCTCGTCCTATTCAAACCAAACAAGGATGGGGCAAAGGGAATAGGAGCGAGGTCAGTGACTCGGGGGGGAAAAGGTGATCTAGCCTCATTCCCCAGGACTTAACGTATGCATACGTGAGGATGGTGTGAGATCACTGACTCTGGTTATAGGGTGATCTCGCCACATTCAATATAGACTCACTTAACATCAAAGTAAAGTTTAGCGAGATGGTGATCTCGCACCAATCCATCTAGAACATTCGTGACGGTTCTCGACAAAACACAAACCAACTTTGACACACAATGATATTTATTAAATAAGACATGAGACAAATCTCCTCTTTTGGGTGTCCCATGATCCCACCTGCAGAAGTGGTGGAATTGGAGAAATTATGTTTGGGCTAACAAAGGAGGACACGTGTCATGTGATCCAAGATGACATCGATGACGTCATAAATCTTTATGAGACTATATACAACATGCATCTTGGAGGTCAGGAGCCATTTTTTCTTACCCTTAAACTCTTTCAATATAGTTTGAGCTTTCCCATAAACAGTGTAACTACTCTCACACCCGAGGGGATTTAGCCGAAGAAGTCTCCGGCTTAATTCAAGGTGTTTATCTTGCACATCTGAGGTGGAGGATAAATCCAAGTAATCCTCCATGCATTCAACACTTTGGAGTGGTCAACCGAGCTCGATTCTTGGTAGCATCAGTTTGGTTTCATTTCCAGGAACGATTTCATCTCCACCAAATGCCTCTTCAACCTTCAAAAATTCAGATTCTAAACGGTTCAGTGATCAACTTTTGTTGTTATTTTCATTCGGTTTCAAATGGAGCAAATAGTAACCTCGAAGGCAAAAACCCTCAAGTCAGTTGTGGAAATTCGCACTCCTCACAAGAATCAGGAAGAACAACCTCAAAACTCTCGGGACAATTTTCATACCGGAACATCAAAGAGGAGACATCAAACTCCTTCCGGGTCAAGGAGGGGAGAGGGAAGGACCGAGAGGGAGAGAGAGAAAGATGAGAAGGCAGTACAGAAGGCGGCTAGGGCCCAGGAGGCACTCTATCAAGCAACAGAATGAGTTGCTTCTTCAGGTCTTGAAGAACAATCGCAGGTTGGAAGAGTTGGTGGAGGCACTTTACTACTCCCTAAAGAGATAGTTGGCGATATGCTCTTAACACCATCGAAAGTGCTAGAGTCCAGTGGAGGAGATAAGACGGAGCGTAGCGAAGAGGTGACCCAAGGAAATTCAAAGGGGCAGAAAGCTCCATCTCTACCTAGGAGAAGGGTAGACCGCGAAGAAAAAGGAAGTCACGAGAGGCAAACTGATAAAATGAAAGAGAAGGAATGGGAGCATAGATAAAGGTCAAAGTCTCGACATGACCGAGAGAAGGAGCAGAGAAAGCGAAGGTGAGTTCATTATGTACCAGGAGAGGAAGATGATTCCTATTATTACCAATATTCGGATTCAGAGCTGGATTCTGGGTCAAGTATGATAGCACCTACACTGCGGGCAAGTCGCGGAGGGAGGGAGTCCCTAATAAATTTCGGTTTTACAAGAAGGAAGAGCGAAAGGAGGAAACTGACTGGAAAGCGAATATAGCAAAGAAAATAGAAGACTTGAAGAGATATACAGAGAAAGCAGTCGAAGAGAGAGACTCCTATTTGTATCCTTTTGTTCAGAAGATTAGGGAGGCAGAGCCTGACCCCGCGTTCAAGAAACCAGATTTGCCTGAATATTCGGGAAGCACCAAAGCCAGGAATCATATCGCTAATTTTGAGGTAATTATGTCACTCCTCACTAATGATGATGCCATTAGATGTAAATCTTTATCTAGTACCTTGACTTCGCGTGCGTTGGAATGGTTTCTTTCTCAAACCATTGGATCCATCGAGGATTATAGCGATTTCAGATCAAAATTTATGTCCCGATTTAGAAACTCGAGAACATGTCCAGTAAAAAAGCAGGATTTGTGTAACATCAGGCAGAGAGATACGGAGACTTTGTTGAAATACATAGAGAAGCTTAAGGCATTATTGGATCAGATCTCGGATACCAACCAGAAGTCGCTAGTGATGCTCATTTCTGCTGGTCTGTCACCGGGTAATTTTAAAAGGGAAGTTGAGATGAGGACACCCAAGACATTGGGGGAAAAGTTCGAAAAAGTGCGAGGATTTACAGGGGGCGGTGAGCCAGAAATTGCTGTAGCCCAAACCGCTACTCCAAGGAAGGTAGTCAAGGAGCGGATTGAAACAGTAAGGGCAGAGGGAAAGGAAGCGCCTAAGGGAGTTAGAAGAGAATGCAACAAATCCAGAGGAAGGGAAGCTTTCAAGGAGCAGGTTTTCACCAAATTGAGTCTGAGCCCCAGAGAGCTGATGAAATCAGTAAGCCTACCTCCATCCCGCAAAATGAACAAAAAACCTTAGAAAGGAGAGATAAGAGCAAAGATTTCGAGCATCACAAGGACATATGACATGTAACTAACAACTGTCTTAATCGTAAAATGGTCCTTTAGGCCAAGGTGGAGATAGGCGAATTAAATGAATATATTGAGTGAGATGAGACTGGGCGAGATGGAGGGGTAAGGCGAGATGAGGAGCTAAGGAATATGGTGGATGTGATTAGTGACGCTATTCTAGCATTACACAACTTAACAATCAAGTATTGAGCCTATCGCACACCTTTCATGTTCCCACGTATCCACCAGGAGAGGACAGGATCATTAGTTTCACAAGGAGAGAGTTGGCGACTTCAACACTTCATGCGAGTCAACCTCTGGTTATCTCATTTTTTCCCCAGCAACATTGTACACGGAGTGCTAGTTGACACGGGAGCTAGTTGCAATATCCTCTATTATGAGGCATTGAAGAGACTGGAATTAACTGACGCCCATCTTACTCCGTATGAAGGTTTTGGAAGGCTTCACCAGCCACACAGTCAGAGTAAGGGAACCATAACATTGAATGTTGAGGTACGTGATGAAGACCCAGATGTTGGTCGAAAGAGATCAAGAGAAATTGAGTTCATGGTGATTGATCTCGTTTTGCCATACAACACGATTGTTGGAGTTCCTTTCTTGCAAAGTTTCGAGATGGTGGTGTGATGGAAGATTTCTCCCTCTTATTAAATTACCTAGCAAGTGAACTAGTTTATCACTCTATTATATGCAATTTGCAATAGTCAAAACCATAGTGACTAAAGTGGAACAAATATATTTTGTTAGTGTAGAAACGTAACCAAATGGGGTTTGATTGATTTATTGATTAACTAAAAGAGCAAAAACTATAGCAAGTAAAGAGAACAACGAAACAATGGATTCATGTATTGGGGATAATAACAATCATCACTTTATTCTAATTAAATAATGTAAAAAGAATCAATCTCATTCAACTGTTCGTTCACAGAAGTATACGGTTGGGACGTTTGGTGTGCGAATTGCTACCCTAATATCTCTATCTTGTTTATACCTTCTTGGTATGTCAATACAAATATTCAAGAGATTCAATTAAAATCATAAGAACACAAGAACCTAGATTCGTTTGACTCCTTGGTCCGATGTCAATTGAATCTATTCTTCTCCATAATGGTCAATGTATTAATCGTCCACATGAGTGCAACAATTTATACCCAAATAAATTCAAAGGCCAAAAGTATCTTAACATACAATTGAAACCTAAGAACAATAATTAACAATGTTGAGGAGAACAAGAATGACAAAGAAATAGGAAGAATTAAAACCTTAGCATAAAAATCTAATTGTTAATCACCCAATCCACGAACCTAGAATTTAGCCGCGAATGGACATAAAAGAGAAATAAATAAATACATAAAACTTGAATCTTCAATCCTTCTTGAACAACTTGACAGATAGGGCAATAAAGCCTAAAGATGTCTCAAAACGTGGCTGGAGTGTCCTATTTATACATGGGAGAAGAGGGGTCAAGTAGGGAAACAACCAAGTAAACCTACTCCAAAAATGAGAAAATTGGTGTTGATGGAGGGGGGGGGGAAGGAACCCTTTATGGTGATGTAAAACACGAGTCTCTGGAATTGGGGAGCGGGCGCTCCCCCTCCTCTGGTGCTTGCGCTCCTCGAAAAACTTCTGGAGGTCATAACTTTTTCTGACGTACTCCGATTGAGATGTACCACATATCGTTGGAAATATCTCGATAAGTACTATCCAATGGTAATGAATAATCATGGACATCTCCACTTTGTTCTTCTGTAATTTCCATTCTTTCACCTTTGCTACTCCGCTATTGATCGTTCCTTTTGTACTCATTAAGATCAATATCTGTGACTTTCTCCTTCTTTTCCATATACTTATAAACACTCCAAAAATACATAAAAGCACCCAAGGTTGAGCATCAAATAGTTCTAAATGTATATCATTTGAATGGGTGAAAACACATCCATCAAATATACCTAAACTTATCTTTTGCTCGTACTCGAGTAAAACAACAAAACAAAAAACAATAAAATAAAACTACTATCTAAACTAAAATACTAAAACAAAATAAAATATTTTTGGGAAATTCAAATCATATAATAAGTTGTTAGCAAACCAAGTCTCAAATCTATACAACACATACTCTACAAGCATTACCATGAACATGGGATTATATTTATATGGATGCATCTAACTTACAGTTCTCCACCACAATATGATAATATGAATGAATAATGGGAGATCATTGTTACCAAAATAGGATATTTTATAGGGTCACTAGTGTCATGCTCTAAATCAATGATGAGAAGAAGAAATTTATGCACAAGGACACTCATATGCATATTTAAACACAACTGTCAACCCGACTACTCTTTAGGGATCAAATATAGTTTTATGGCTTGTAATATATCGTTAAAATCGCGGGCTAGGTTCACAGGTACGAATGAATATAAGGATATACAAAGTCAAGCAAGTGAAACTAAGAAGTTTTCAATATATCATCACCTTGAGTTTAACTCACCGCTCATCCATGCCAACCCATTTATTCAACCCCCAAACTTATGATTTTGCATAATTCCACTCTTAGGGTTGATCACATTTCTTTCTTTTGTCACTTTCCACTACAACATAGGAGAGGGCAAGGCTTTTCAGATTTTTTCATTTCTTTTGCTTTGCATGTATATATATATCACGAAGATTACCATGCATTAAAATTTTGCTCAAGCCCCTATTTTCAATACATAACATAACATTTTTCTTTATTTTGTTGACCACTTTCCACTCAACCCTTGATTTCCCAAGTATAACCCTCAAATTCTCATTCATTCTCTATTTTCACTTTCTTAAAAAGGTGAGAAATAGTGTATAAGTGTATAAGAATAGGATAATATAGGTGCCAAAAGAAGGCGAATTGTGTTTTAAGGTAACCTCCCACTTTGAGAGAGATTCCATTATTTTTAACCCCAAAAGGGGTTCTAGCGGAATTTTTATAAGTGACTAGAAAGTTAAAGGCTCACAAATAGGGTTCAAAGAAAATAGCCATAAAATCACTTCCCAAATAGCCTAATTGATGTGTTATTCACAGTCATACAAACATGTTCTAGGGACCCCGAGAATGCCAAAGTAATCCTATAAAAGTCTCCTAATTTGCTAACAATGATCAAGAAAATATGAATGGAAGTGAAAGGTGAAGTAATCATACTTTACATGTTTCAATACAATTATATCCAAATGTTGATAATAACACTCAAGATTTTAAAATTAAGAACTTTCAAATCATCATAGACTCTTGCCAACATCCCAAAATATGAAAAGAAAAAAATAAAATAAAATTTTTCTATTTTTTTAGGATGTGTGAATACCCCGTCCCGATGCAACGCGCATTCGGAGGTTTGAAATAATTAATTATATAATGTCGGACCGAAATGGGATATTCATTTAGTGACACTTGCTTTAAACCATATTAAAATATTAGTTTAAATTTTGAGAGTCGCCACGCCACTTTGATATAGCCCAAAGCTTTGAAAAAAGGCTAAACAGTTAATTGGGTTCGGGGGTCAAGTTACAACAGAAGAAGAAACGCTATCACTCCTATTGCCCGACGGATCGGTCTTTCTAGCATGTGGGGTGTTGGTTGTGTGCGGTGTTTACAGGAATAGATAGAAGAAACGGGATCATGCATAAGGAGGAGGGGAGAGAAAGAATTAATTGATGATCACACCCTAGAACCTTTGAGTTAGGCCCTCGGAAGGTGCACTAATCAACGTTCATCCTTGGGGGATTGTTGATCATGGGATAATTATAACTAAGGTGGAAGGAAAGAAATAGTTCCTAGATCCATTGGGTTTTCTTTGGGCGAAACCTTAGATCATCCTCGGCTATAGCATATTTAAATATATTAAAACAGCCCTAAATCTAGCATATATGACATAAGCAAGAAATAAAGTAATTAAAATATACTAAGCATGCAAACAATAAATCTAGCATAATAAAGACAATAATAATAAAGACAGAAAAAATAAACAGAAGACTTACCTAATGATGGCAAGGCTTTTGGATCGAATCTATGAAGATTCGAAGAACGATCTTGATAAAATATTTAGACTTAGAAAACTCGAGTTTAGTCTCAAGTTTTCTATGGAGGAAATCTCAAGTTTTGTCTTGAGTTTTCCGTAGAATGATTATGTGTTTAAAGTGTGAGGCGGAGTGGGGTTTATATAGTGAAAGAAATTGGGGAGGAACGGTTACGAAAGTGATGTGGGAAAACTGAAAGGGTCGATCGGCACTTTTGAGAAGGGTCGATCGGCACTAGGGTTAGAGGGTCGATCGGCACTATAAAAAAGGGTCGATCGGCCATACCACGGGTAAAGGGCCGATCGGCACTTCGATCTGGCGTACCTTCCACGCCAACAATGACGGCGCAGGTACGGATGAAGGGATTAAGGGATTTTTAGGGTTTCTTTAATATTAACCGGGCCAAGCATTTAAAATGCCTTTTTTCGGACCGGGTACTAACAGTAGCCCCTCGGCGACGCTTCTTGTAAGACAAGTGGGGTCGACGATAAAAGAATAGGATCCGTCCTGAAAAAAGGGATTTCAGGAGGTAAGGAAAGTGACCTTGTGGATGTGAGGTTTTTGGACTTGAGCTGAGTCGCAAAAGGATGACCAGGTAGGTCAAGCGGCTGGACCCACGTCGGGCTACCTACGTATCCCAAGAGGAATCAAGCCAAGTCGTAGTTCGAAAATGTGGGCGTTTAGTACCCGAGAGTGGCGGATGTGCAGCGTCTCAAGCCAAAGATGCGATTTGTGGCAAGGCTTTGGGGATCGAATCTAAGGGCGATTCGAATAATATTGAGAGATGTACGGAAAGAAGAATCAAGTATAGTCTTGCCTTCTCCGTGGGAAAATATGTTGTGTGTGGAAAGGAAATTCAAGTATAGTCTTGATTTTCCCCTTGAAAGTTGTGTGTGATGGAACAAATCAAGTGTAGTCTTGATTTCTCCGTGTGAAGATTGTGAGATAATGTGTGGAAAGGAAATTCAAGTATAGTCTTGATTTTCCCCTTGAAAATTGTGTGTGATGGAACAAATCAAGTGTAGTCTTGATTTCTCCGTGTGAAGATTGTGAGATAATGTGTGGAAAGGAAATTCAAGTATAGTCTTGATTTTCCCCTTGAAAATTGTGTGTGATGGAACAAATCAAGTGTAGTCTTGATTTCTCCGTGTGTTCTGCAAATAAACCAAGTTTAGTCTTGATTCGCTGCATCGAGAGAAAGTGTATGGGGCAATGTGGGAAAATCGTGTGGGAATCAAAAGCCAAATATTTGACTGTCCGGGAGTCACCCAAAGATTTGATCAGACGGGGAGTCACCCAAAGATTTGACTGTCCGGGAGTCACCCAAAGATTGGATAATTTTGACTTCGAAATGCGGGACGGACCCTTTGAAGGTGCGGGACGGACCCTTTGAAGATGCGGGACGGACCCTTTGAAAGTACGGGACGGACCCTCCGAGATACAGACGGACCTTTTGAAATGGAGGATAGACCTACGAAATGCGGGACGGACCCTTTGATATGCGGACGGACCCTTTGAAGGTACGAGACGGACCCTTTGAAGATGCGGGACGGACCCTTGAAATGGAGGATAGACTCTGCGAAATGCGGGACGGACCTTTTGATATGCGGGACGGACCCTTTGAAAGTACGGGACGGACCCTCTGAGATACAGGACGGACCTTTTGAAATGGAGGATAGACCTCTGAAATGCGGGACGGACCTTTTGATATACAGGACGGACCCTTTGAAAGTATGGGACGGGCCCTTTGAAGATGCAGGACGGACCTTTTGAAATGGAGGATAGACCTCTGAAATGCGGGACGGACCCTTTGATATGCGGGACGGACCCTTTGAAGGTACGGGACGGACCCTTTGAAATGGAGGATAGACCTCTGAAATGCGGGACGGACCCTTGAAATGGAGGATAGACCTCTGAAATGCGGGACGGACCCTTGAAATGGAGGATAGACCTCTAAAATGCGGGAAACTGTAGCTGCCAAAGGACTTAGGCTATCAAGCATCGATGAAGAATAGTTGTGTGAATTGATTCGGATTATTATGGCTTCCCGAGCCGAAGAACCAAGCGATTAAAAGATTGGGATAATCATTGCTAAGGCTTAGAGAGGAGTCTTGTCTCCTAGGCTTAAGGCTAGGGTTTAGAGAGGTATTTGTCACCTAGACGTGAGGCTAGGGTTTAGAAAGGTATTTGTCACCTAGGTTTGAGGCTAGGGTTTAGAAAGAGGCATTTGTCACCTAGGCTTGAGGCTAGGGTTTAGAAAGAGGCATTTGTCACCTAGGCTTAAGGCTAGGGTTTAGAGAGGTATTTGTCACCTAGGCTTAAGGCTAGGGTTTAGAGAGGTATTTGTCACCTAGACGTGAGGCTAGGGTTTAGAAAGGTATTTGTCACCTAGGTTTGAGGCTAGGGTTTTACGTTTGCGGTAAGTCTAAACAAGGCAGTTTGAGCAGAAAGGTTATTGGTTTAAACTAGGCGAGGCCGAGTAAGTGTCGATGATAGAAGGTGGGATTAGGTAAGTTTGATGTCCAGAGATAAGGGCTGAGTCATCTTGAGAGTCACAGAGATACGTTTTTGATAGATTTGAAGAGTTTGAAAATTTGTGGAGACCAAAGAGTGATTTTTGTAAACAAGGTACCAAAGAGGACAGTATTTTGAAAGCATGTTTATTTGATAAAGAGGCCTTATGATTAATCATGTTTCTAACTAACTCAAAGAGTTTGCCACATGCTGATCTTGATGACAAGGGATGCCCTTCATGCTAGATATGACTTCATTGGAGCTCCGATTTTTGTTAGAGCACATAGTCGACCCATTTTTGATGAGGGGAGCCCCAATGTTTGATGAAGTGACCTTGGCGAAGTCCTAGTTGATGATGAATGGCGAAGCCCCAGTTGCTGATGCAAAGCAAACCTGAAGGGAATGGCGAAGCCCCAGTTGATGATGCAGAGCAAACCTGAAGAGAGCCTGAGAGAACAGCTTAACAAAAGCCCCACTTGGAGAGATTCAATGCATCCCTATTTGCAGCACGCAGTCATCTTGCGGCCACGGAGCGACCCCTCGTTTCGAACAATGGTCAATCGGTCGCCTGGACAAGACTCGGAAATGTATATGTGCAGGGGCGCATTTTTTCGAAGGTGGGAATGGATCCCGAGTTCGTGTATGACACTTTCGCTTTTGGGTTTGACTCTTTGGGAGAGTATAAGCATCACAAGGTGTGGAAAAGTGTATGGAAGCCCCCGCAGTACGTAAAGACAAACTGTTTGGCCTCTATTTTCCTATGATGTAGAAAAAGAAGACTTGTCGAGACATTTGAAGAATTATTTTATTCAGAATTATATCTTGATTGCTCGTGAATGGACCTCACTGATTGGTTTATCAAATTCCAATTATATAGGTAAACAAATGAATGTTTTGATTTGAAGGTGAAATCTGTCTTGTCTTTAGAAGGAGAAGGATGTTCCGTTGTTGCTTGCCGCCTGTTCGGTGGTAATTGTGGTGCGGGCCGCCGTTGCATTGATCTCCTTCATGGGAAAGAATGAAAAATAGAAAAAAGATTGGGGTGGAAGAAAAGGTGGGAATTGACTGATTATAACCCAAAGATTTTTTCATTCCTTCAAGTGAAGATTCTTTGTTCCTTTGTTCTCGCAAGCCGAGGGGAGTAGTCCCTGGCGCGTGTCTCCTTGCTTTTACCGGAGTGCCGCTGAGAGGCACGGATGCGAAGCCCCAGTGAGACTTTTGCAGACAGTGTTTGAGGAGTCGAATGAACGAATTTCAAGAATAGGACGAGTTCCCAAACTTTTGAGAGAATATGTAATATGCTCACGTAGGATAACAAGTGACTCAAAAATTTGAACATGCATTTATTTTAAATAATCTTTTGGGAATGCCATCCGGTAGCGGTTGTAGCTGGTCTTTGGGTTGCGATCGACCATTGGATGATGCTTAACATGACCTCTTAAAGTGAGAGGTCGGCTGGGCCATTTGCTGAGAGGTTGGCTTGAGGGATGTGTTTGGAATTTCTAAGGTGAAGGGATTTTCTTGTTGCTGCTTCTTCAGAACCTCTAAGAGTGAGGTTAACTTTGATTTTGATAAGGTCAAGGGTGGTGATGGAATCCTCTAAAAGTGAGAGGATGGACTTTGGAATTGGTTTACGGGATTTGTCCAAGAGGGAATTTTTGTTGCTTCTTCTTGCGAGTTTGTTGTGATTTCAGCAGGTAACTTGATCACGATAGGACCTTCACTCGATGTCTCGTTTTCACAACCTTTGAGATGGGAAGCTCACTTCGGAGTGATGAAAGGTTTTTTTTTTTTTTTTTTTTTTTTGAAACACCTTCTTATCGAGAAAAGCCTTCGGATTTGTTTGCTCGCGATAGCTCCTAGTGCATGCCTTAGGATGGTTTTACCTTTTCCCTCTTGGGTTTGGAGGTGGTCCCTTCGAGGGAGCCCCTTGTATGAGTTTCTTTTGCATTCCGCCTTTCTTGAGCTTGGAGGTGATTACTTCCTTTGTGAATCAAGAGAGCCCCTAGTATGGGCTTCTTCCTTAGGTCTCAAAACTTGTCGATCTTGAAATGAAAGGGTATTATTTAGTGAGGATAAGGTTATGGCTTCCTATGGTGAGAGGTTTAAGCTTCAATCGCTACTGGATAGCATTCTCAAAAGAGTATTTAAAATAAATGCAAACTCATTTAACCGACTTATTAAGTAAGGCAGAATGTATTCGGACCATGAGAAAGATATGTGAGCATATTCAATGAAAGCTTATCGATCAAAATGGAAAATCAGAGGAGACGCGAGATTGGGGGGTTGGTGAGCCCCAAGTTGATATTCATGCAGCACTTGTGAAGGATAGGAACAACTCCTTGCATTTTCTTTAAATTGCAGGTGGCGTGAGCACTATTTTCTGATGATGAGCAACAACGGTCTTTGTGCTTGTCTTGACCATATGGAAAGGAGGTCAAGTGGGGGAGAGTGTATTTGGGGAAGTGTAGGCTCGAGGGAGCGTAGGGGGAGTGTACAAGGAGAGGGTCTGGCGATAGTGTATGGAAAGTATATGGTGGAGTATGAGAAGAGTGTATGAGAGAGGGATGTATAGGGATGGTGTATATGAAGAAGGAACGGTGAGTTGTTTACTCCAATCAAAGCATTCATTCATTGTTTACTTTATTAGTCGGTGAGTTTATCAGTGAGATTAGCAACCAAGTGATAATTATAAATAAAGCAATCTTCTTGAAAGTAATGCGAGATTATGTCTCAAGTCTAGAGAGAAAAGAAAGAAAGACTCTTTTATTATTGAAGCAACCAATCTAAAGTGGACATTACATATCAATGCCCAAAGTGGAAGTAAGAAAGACACACTAGAACCTACAAGACTGAATGAATCTAAATCCTTCCTTGAAGTACGAGGGCTTCTTCATTAATGAGGCCTTGGTTGATCAAATTTTGAATCAAGCGTTTCACCCGCTACGCTTGTCGATGGTATGCCCAATGTACTTGTGGTATCCGCAAAACTTGGATGTATCCAAGTTAGCTCTCAGTTAATAGGCTTGTAATTCTCGAGCGGCTTGATCAAACTCTTTTCCACCAAAATGTCGAAGAACTCACCCACGTGCATTCCTAAGTCATCAAAATGTTCCTTGTTGATCTCCTTCTCGGGTATTGGTGCCTTTCGTTGGTTGGTAGCCACAGCAGCATCCCGAATGAGACATTCGATGTGTTGGACCATAAGTGGGACCATAAGCATGTGGATGATAGGAACTCTGGAATTGCACAGGAGGAGGATCTCTTCTCAAGCACTCGTGAATGCAAGACAAATGGTATTGCTCAATTTCATGCATGTCTTTGAGGAGGTTGATCACTCCCAACCTCATGTCTGAGACTTCTTTAAGGGCTCCAATGCTTTTCTCCATAGACATGATGCAGAATTCTGTAAGAACATACGGCAGAGTCAAACCAATGAGTTGAATTAGACTCACAATTAATCTTAAGGCATCTCCGAGAAAATAGTTGATCTCCACAATTTGAGAGTTTGACCGGGCTGAAGTTGCCTACGTAACCCTTACCATTTAAGGTATGAGTCTCAGGTCACCGTAGTTCGAGGGGGCCCCGATTGATGATACAACCAGGGTTAAGTTTAGAGAAAGAGAGAGGATGAATGTAAAAGAATCCGTTTGGTGAAAAAGGGAGAGGAAGATGACTCGATCCTTGGTCAAATGAGGGTGATCTAGGTGAGTTAATTTGGTCTTGGGTGAGGATTGGCCTTAGGTAGGCCCTAGATGGTGGTTTGATCTATATGGGTCGAGAGAGGTTTGATCTAGGTGGGTCTTTGGCTGAAGGGTGCTAGAGATAAAGGATCTAAACTATGGATGGTTTTAAGGCTAAGGGATCAAACTGCGGATGGTTCAAGAGATAAGAGGTAGAACTTTGAAGGGTCCTGACTTGAAGGATGTAGACCGTGGGTGGTCAAAGGTAGAGGAATGGACCATGGATGGTCCAAGAGACGAGGGGTGGACCTCGAAGAGTCTCAGGTGGAAAGGTGGACCTTTAATGGTCCTAGATAGAGAGAGTGGACCTCGAAGGGTCCTAAATTGAGGAGTGGACCTTGAAGGGTCCAAAAGAAGAAGAGCGGACCTTGAACGGTCCAAGATATGAGGAGTGTGGACCTTGAAGGGTCCAAGAGATGAGGAGTGGACCTTAAAGGGTCCAAGAGAAGAGGAGTGGACCTTAAAGGGTCCAAGAGAAGAGGAGTGAACCTTGAAGGGTCCAAGAGAAGAGGAGCGGACCTTGAAGGGTCCAAGAGAAGAAGAGCGGACCTTGAACGGTCCAAGATATGAGGAGTGTGGACCTTGAAGGGTCCAAGAGATGAGGAGTGGACCTTAAAGGGACCAAGAGAATAGGAGTGGACCTTAAAGGGTCCAAGAGAAGAGGAGTGAACCTTGAAGGGTCCAAGAGAAGAGGAGCGGACCTTGAAGGGTCCAAGATATGAGGAGCGGACCTTGAACGGTCCAAGATATGAGGAGCGGACCTTGAACGGCCCAAGATATGAGGAGTGGACCTTGAACGGTGCAAGATATGAGAAGTGGACCTTGAATGGTCCAAGATTGGGAGAGTGGACATAGTATAGGAAGAGCACCACGAAGGGTCAAAGAGTGGACCTTGAACGGTCCAAGATAGAGAGACTGATCCTAGAGCGGTCCGCAGTAGAGGGTGTGGACCTTGAAGGGTCCAAGAAGTAAAGAGCGGACCTCGGAGGGTCCTAGAAGTAAAGAGCGGACCTCGGAGGGTCCTAGAAATAAGGAGCGGACCTCGGAGGGTCCTAGAAATGAGGAGCGGACCTTGAAGGGTCCTAGAAATGAGGAGCGGACCTCGGAGGGTCCTAGAAATGAGGAGCGAACCTCGGAGGGTCCTAGAAATGAGGAGCGGACCTCGGAGGGTCCTAGAAATGAGGAGCGGACCTCGGAGGGTCCTAGAAATGAGGAGCGGACCTCGGAGGGTCCTAGAAATGAAGAGTTGAGAGTGGACCTTGAAGGGTCCTAGAAATGAAGAGCGGACCTCGGAGGGTCCTAGAAATGAGGAGCGGACCTCGGAGGGTCCTAGAAATGAGGAGCGGACCTCGGAGGGTCCTAGAAATGAGGAGCGGACCTCGGAGGGTCCTAGAAATGAAGAGTGGAGAGTGGACCTTGAAGGGTCCTAGAAATGAAGAGCGGACCTCGGAGGGTCCTAGAAATGAAGAGCGGACCTCGAAGGGTCCTAGAAATGAAGGGCGGACCTCGGAGGGTCCTAGAAATGAAGGGCGGACCTCGGAGGGTCCTAGAAATGAAGGGCGGACCTCGGAGGGTCCTAGAAGTGAAGGGCGGACCTCGGAGGGTCCTAGAAATGAAGGGCGGACCTCGGAGGGTCCTAGAAGTGAAGGGCGGACCTCGGAGGGTCCTAGAAATGAGGAGCGGTTAAGCATTTTATTTACAAAAAACTTTTTATAGAACCTACTCTTGGTTGGAAGGGATACCCCTTTTTCGCAACTAACTAAATGTCCTAAAGTGGTGGATCCTAACGACTAACCGTCTCATATAGACATTTAATATAATATTTATGGAAAGTACTACAGACCCATGATAGGACAAGATCAGGCATTCAAACTTTACATGGTACGTCCTTTAAAAGGAAAATCAATTTTTTTTGTGCTCTTTTCTCTCTATAGATCTTGACTTATCACTGATTCGTAGTGACTCAACATAAAGACCTTATTAATTGTCTACATGAAAAAGCTAGTCAAACCAACCGGTCATATGGAGTGTATTCCTAGAAAAGTGGGTGACGCAAGTCAGATTTCAGGCTCCCACCGTGCAGCCGAAGCGCACTGATGAGTGGATGGCCAAGTGAGACTCGGAAGGGAGGCGACATGATCACCACACTTCCCGCACTTTGGCTTCTCCGAAGGGTTAAGGGGTGTCTGTGCAGTGTGACACGGACTCTAGTGGTAGTGTGAGGTAAAAAGTCTAATTCTTTTTTTTTTAAGGAAAAAAGAGAAAGATTTTTTTTTATGAGATGCATGCATGCAATGCAACAGTTAAGAATAGGAGAGAAAGAAAAAGGAAGTAAAGTACAACACCATACAAGAAAACGAAAGTCTGACCCACTTAGTTTGAAAAGATTTCAAAACAGTCCCCAGCAGAGTCGCCACTGTGAATACCCCGTCCCGATGCAACGCGCATTCGGAGGTTTGAAATAATTAATTATATAATGTCGGACCGAAATGGGATATTCATTTAGTGACACTCGCTTTAAACCATATTAAAATATTAGTTTAAATTTTGAGAGTCGCCACGCCACTTTGATATAGCCCAAAGCTTTGAAAAAAGGCTAAACAGTTAATTGGGTTCGGGGGTCAAGTTACAACAGAAGAAGAAACGCTATCACTCCTATTGCCCGACGGATCGGTCTTTCTAGCATGTGGGGTGTTGGTTGTGTGCGGTGTTTACAGGAATAGATAGAATAAACGGGATCATGCATAAGGAGGAGGGGAGAGAAAGAATTAATTGATGATCACACCCTAGAACCTTTGAGTTAGGCCCTCGGAAGGTGCACTAATCAACGTTCATCCTTGGGGGATTGTTGATCATGGGATAATTATAACTAAGGTGGAAGGAAAGAAATAGTTCCTAGATCCATTGGGTTTTCTTTGGGCGAAACCTTAGATCATCCTCGGCTATAGCATATTTAAATATATTAAAACAGCCCTAAATCTAGCATATATGACATAAGCAAGAAATAAAGTAATTAAAATATACTAAGCATGCAAACAATAAATCTAGCATAATAAAGACAATAATAATAAAGACAGAAAAAATAAACAGAAGACTTACCTAATGATGGCAAGGCTTTTGGATCGAATCTATGAAGATTCGAAGAACGATCTTGATAAAATATTTAGACTTAGAAAACTCGAGTTTAGTCTCAAGTTTTCTATGGAGGAAATCTCAAGTTTTGTCTTGAGTTTTCCGTAGAATGATTCTGTGTTTAAAGTGTGAGGCGGAGTGGGGTTTATATAGTGAAAGAAATTGGGGAGGAACGGTTACGAAAGTGATGTGGGAAAACTGAAAGGGTCGATCGGCACTTTTGAGAAGGGTCGATCGGCACTAGGGTTAGAGGGTCGATCGGCACTATAAAAAAGGGTCGATCGGCCATACCACGGGTAAAGGGCCGATCGGCACTTCGATCTGGCGTACCTTCCACGCCAACAATGACGGCGCAGGTACGGATGAAGGGATTAAGGGATTTTTAGGGTTTCTTTAATATTAACCGGGCCAAGCATTTAAAATGCCTTTTTTCGGACCGGGTACTAACAGGATGACACTATATACACTCCCCTATAAACCCACAAACTCGAATAGATATCTACCCCCAAACTCAAAACATGATATGTCCTCATAGAAAAGAGAACTAAAGCATGCCTTGGGTTCAAATGATGATATGACGCAACATAACAAATAAAGAAGGCAAATAAAATGTACCTAGTTGGGTTGCCTCCCAATAATCGCATTTGGTTAAGATCGTTATCCCGACCGTAGTCCACGTTTGGACTTTATTTTTCGTCCTTTGGCCCACTTTGCAGTTTCGCGGGTCCTTACTTTCAGATCAAACCCCATATATATTCCTCGATCTTTGAGATCATTTAGTGCCCGGGAATTTTTAACGTTTCAGCTTTTTAGGCTTCTTTTATTTCAAACCTTCGCCACTTTCTTCACCCTCAAAAATAGGTGGAAGTACAAGACTAATGGGGAAATAATCTTTCACGCTTTATATGGGATAGAGAAGATCTTCATAGACAATTTTCCTTGATTTGGTCGGGTACAATCTCATCAACATGAACGACCTCATCGTATTTAAATTTCTCTTCCACCCCATCTTCTTCACAATAATCATCTTTATCAGTAACAACAATATCACTAGTAGGAGACGGAGAGAGAATTGGTAGTTCATCAATAATTGAATCATCCTCCCATTCATATTGTTCAGGATGGATCGAACTGGTCTCTCACTCCCAACCCCTTACAGCCTCTACCATTTTACTAATCTGTGCGTCCAGCCTATTTAGAGCTGCATTTTGTTCCTGTAGTGGTTGAATATATTCCTCCTTCATTCTTATCAAAGCATCCTGTCATGGTTGCATTTTAGGTTGCGGGGGATCATAAGAATGTGGCTCATAACTGTTCCATGCCTGGTTTGAATAATTTCCCCACCCTTGTGTATAACAATTGGGGGAATATTCATATTGTGGTTGTTATGGCTTGAACCTTGAACGAACTCCTCTCTTCTACCAGTGGAAAATACTCAGGAAAATATGTTCTAAACTCATTAATAGCATGAGAATATACTCCACACTAGGAACATGCATCTTGTATTATATTGACATTAGGCGAAGCACTTTTTTCATTGAACCTAGCAATTAATTATTTTACTTGCCTAGCCAACTTCTCATTAGAATTTGATTCATCCATGAACTCTAAGAATTAACTTTCAATCAACTAGAAAAAGGAAAAAATAGAAGATAAAAGAAAACTATTTACACTAAAAAGAAAATAAGAAAAAAAATTATTTATAATGCACTAAAAAAATTAACTTGTTAGCAACACAAGTCCCCGACAACAACGCCAAAAACTTGATGGAAGATTTCTCCCTTTTATTAAATTACCTAACAAGTGCACTAGTTTATCACTGTAGTATATGCAATTTGCAAGGGTCAAATCCACATGGACTAAAGTGGAACAAGTATATTTCATTAGTGTAGAAACGTAACCAAAGGGGGTTTGATTGATTTATTGATTAACTAAAAGAGGAAAAACTAAAGAAAGTAAATATAAAAAGGAAACAAAGGATTCATGAATTGAGGATCATAACAATCATCACTTTATGTTATTTCATATCATGTAAAAAGAATCAATCACATTCAAGGGTTCATTCACAAAAGTATAGGGTTAGGACGTTTGGTGTGCGGATTGCAACCCTATTATCTCTATCTTGTTTATACCTTCTTGGTCTGTCGATACAAACATTCAAGAGATTTAATTAAAATCATAATAACCTATATTCGTTTGACTCATTGGGGTCAATTGAATCTATTCTTCTCAACAATGGTCAATGTATTAATCGTCCACGGGAGTGCAATAGCTTATAAGCAAATAAATTCAAAGGCCAAAAGTATCTTAACATACAATTGAAACCTAAAAACAATAATTAACAATGTTGAGGAGAACAAGAATAAGAAAGAAATAGGCAAAATTACAACCTTAGCATAAAGATCCAATTGTTAATCACCCAATCCACGAAATAAGAATTTAGCCGTGAAGGGCCATAAACGAGAAAATAAATAAATACATAAAACCTGGATCTCCATTCATTCTTGAACAACTTGAAAGAGAGGGTAATAAAGCCTAAAGATGTCTCAAAACTTGGCTGGAATGTCCTATTTATACATAGGAGAAGGGGGGTCAAGTAGGGAAACAACTGAGGAAACCTACTCGAAAAAGGAGAGAAAATTGGTTCTAGCGGAGGGGGGAGTGACCGCACCCTTTATTTTGATGCAAAACACGAGTTTCTGGAATTGGGGAGCGGGCGCTCCCCCTCCTCGTGTGCTTGCACTCCTCGGCAAACTTTCGGATGTCATAACTTCTTCATACGAACTCCGATTGGGACGTGCCATATATCGTTGGAAATCTCTCAACGAGTACTATCCGATGGTATGAATACTAAGGGGAACCTCCACTTTGTCCTTTTATAATTTCTATTATTTCCTCCTTTGATGATCTGCTCTTGATCATTCCTTTTGTACTCATTAAGATCAATATCCTTGACTTTCTCGTTCTTTTCTCTATACTCATAAACACTCCAAAAAGCCATCAAAATATCCAAGGTTGAGCATCAAATAGGTCTAAAGGTATATCATTTGAATGGGTGAAAAAACATCCATCATGGTGTATGTTCCGCATCAAAGGATTAAATTCCCCACCCCAAAGGGGATTACTTGTATCAGAAGCCAACCACTTATGGTCCTTAAAAATAATATCGAGATTCAGAAGGCGAAAAAGCTTGTGGCTGTTACAAATGGAATTGTGATAGGAAGACCCCAAATTCATATAAAGAGGGAGAAAAGTGGGAGTAAACTAAGAGCATGAGGAACAAGTCGGCAATCATATGCTGGCCAATTCATGAAGAGGCAAGATGGGAATGTATGGAAATCGAGAATGTTGAAGCTGAAATTGAGAATGCTCAAGAGGAGCCAGCAACAATCTTTATAGAAGATATGGAATGTAATGATGCAAAAATGGATGTAGTGATAGAAGAAAAAATGGATGAAGAAATTATTTGTGACCAGGACCCTAAGGTGAGTTCATGAGAGATAGAAGGAGACAAAATGGTTGGGCGAGATGAGGCAAATCCTATGGAAGTTGAAGTCCCAAAGTGCGAGTAGAAATTGAATCTTTGCAAGTGCGAGATAAGACGGAGATTCAGGCATAGGAAGAGTTAGAAGAGGTCGGTCAATCCAAATTTTCCAGAGCAGAAAATTAAGATCGGGAAGAGTCTCTCTTCGGAAAATCGAAAGCGCTAGGTTGAATTCTTGGAGAAAAATATAGATGTGTTTGCTTGGCAGGTGGAAGATATGTGTGGGATCAGAGAGGAGGTTGATGTACATCGCCTAAGTGTGGAAACAGAGGCTAAACCGATTAAGCAGAAAGAGAGGTACTTGGCACCAGAAAAGGGAAAAAGATATGCAAGAAGAAATGGAGAAACTCCTCAAAGCGGGGATTGTTGAGAAGATCACATAATGAAATGGTTGGCAAACGCTATAATGGTCTTGAAAGCAAACATGAAATGGAGAATGTTCATCGATTTTAACATGTTTTTACTTCCTCCGATTGAATTTTAGATGTAATGGTTGAAAAACTAGAAAGGAAAAATTGTTTGAAAATAGCACGTTGGATGCAAGTCGCAAACCTCGACACCACAAGTAAAAAGAAATAAGGAAAATTGTTTATAACTTGGCACGCAGGCCCCATCAAAAATTAAAAACTAGTATTCAGGAAGAGGAAGCAGCTCGCTCCTGGGCAACATACTGTTTCCTTTCAGCAATTTTTTGTTCAACTTCATAAGAGACGTCAAGGAAGGAGTCATAGGCATTATCCATCTCAACAGGATTCTCATCCCAAACTAGATTACCCATCTTGCGATCAACTAGGCAACTTAGTTCATCTCTCTCTCTCATCAAAGGGAAGCAGTGGATGTCCAAGCTTAGCCAAATTGCCATACATTAGCTCAGACAACCACTAGACCACCTTTTCCTTGGGAACCTCATCACCCAGAGCATTCCGCTCAGTCACAAAATCAAATCGATGGAGAAGATCAAAATTTTTAGTTTCAACATCAATTTGAAATTGCTCAGAGGCCTTGTACACCTGCACACCGCTTTCTCTAGCGACATCAGCAATTCGCTCTAACTTCTTGATGCGAGATTGGAGATTTGCATTTACCTGAAGAAGATTAGCGTTTGCGAGTTCAACTTCATTTTTGGCATGATAGCAAACGGAGGCTAAGAGAATAGAACGGCTGAACGATATTGACAAGAAACAATTTTCGAAAGCCAAAGCTTTTCTTTTCTTTATTCAATCAACAAAAATTGCCTCAATCAAAAGCCCTAACATTATTTAAATACTAATAATAAGAAGATTCTAGAAATATAAAATAAACCCTAATTTAATAATTTAATAAAACCCTAAAGCCCTAACCAATCAAAGCCCAAAGTAAGCCAACACTGAAGCCCGTCGGTCGCAGCCAACACTGAAGCCCGTCTGTCGCCGGGGCGCCTGCCTGGGCATGCTTGAGGCGCCCGCCTCAAGCTCAGAAGGCTCCCTCTGTTTTGCTATTGCTGCCTTTCTTCCGTGCCCATGATACTGTATCATCCTCCCCTTCTTAGAAAAGACTCGTCCTCGAGTCAATAGCCTTGATAGGAATACCACGATAACCCGAAAGATTCGAACTCCATCTGCAAAAGGAATTTTGTACCCTTGACGGACTTTAAACTTCAATGCCTTCGTTACAACATCCATCCAATCGGCCCATTGTGTTGAAACGAAATATTCAATGATCAATCTTTTGACGAACCAAGGAGCCGAACAATTTGCACAATCAATATCAAAGGGGTCTTTATAAGGCTGTTTAATTGCAAACTCGCAGCTCAACTGGTTGTCAACAATATCACTTGCAGCTTCAACTGGAAGAACACCACTTTGGACGGGCGATTGATATTCAGGTACAGTAACAATAGGTTCAGAATATTCAATTTCCGCACAAATGGTATAATCTGGTTTCGACATATCACAATTGCACTCATCATACATAGGTGGTTGTGACCAATCAACAAGTTTTTCATGACTTGAAGATTCGATAACAAACCCCTCTTTAAACTCAACGGTATCAATCCCCAAATCAATCAAATCTCCAGGATTTGAATCAAACAGAGGAGGTTTTGACCAATCAACAAGATTTTCCTCACTTGAAGATTCGACAAAAACAACCTCTTGACACCCAACGGTATCAATCCAAAAATCAACGGAATCATTAGGGTTTGCCTTACCTTCGACATCCGGAGTTTCGATCTTCCTATCGACTTCCCTCGAATGGTGAGTTGCATACCTATCATGAAGTCCATGATTTTGGCCGAGGGAATCCATCCCCTCTTGATAGTACTCCTTTTCCTCGGCTGGAACAACCGGATCTGAACCCCTCATCGCGAGAAGTCTTTCTCTGCGATCCAAGCGGATCTGGAGTATTTGAATCCGTCTTCGTACCTCCTCTATCTCGATATTGCGACGGGGTCGTTTGTACTGATGGATATCTTCTTGGGGCTCCGCTGCACGGCTGCTCCATCGACCACCATGTCCACCACGACCCACGCTTCCTCGTTCAGCCATTGATATGCGAACCGGAGCTCTGATACCAAATGATAGCAAACGAAGGCTAAGAGAATAGAACGGCTGAACGATATTGACAAGAAACAATTTTCGAAAGCCAAAGCTTTTCTTTTCTTTATTCAATCAACAAAAATTGCCTCAATCAAAAGCCCTAACATTATTTAAATACTAATAATAAGAAGATTCTAGAAATATAAAATAAACCCTAATTTAATAATTTAATAAAACCCTAAAGCCCTAACCAATCAAAGCCCAAAGTAAGCCAACACTGAAGCCCGTCGGTCGCAGCCAACACTGAAGCCCGTCTGTCGCCGGGGCGCCCGCCTGGGCATGCTTGAGGCGCCCGCCTCAAGCTCAGAAGGATCCCTCTATTTTGCTGTTGCTGCCTTTCTTCCGTGCCCATGATACTGTATCATGGCAGCTTCAACAATTGACTTCGCCTCCTCAGCTCTTTTCCATGCATTTCATAATCAATGATTTGATTTTTCAATGCGGCGTTGGTCTTCTCGGTCTCAGCCTTCTCCAAAAGAAACTTGTCCCATTGTTTATTCAGGGATTCAATTCCCTTCTTTATAGTTGCCAACTTCTTAGAAAGCTCAATGTTAGCGGCTTCAACAGATAGAAAAATCCATACGAAAGAAAAAATAAGCAAGAAGAAGAAGGGGGAAAGGAAGAGATACCCCAATGGCCATTTGGTCCAAGTAACTTTTCAAGGAGGAAAGCTCCTCAGCTTTCAAAGAAGCGACATGATCCATGTCGCACAACCTAGACAAAGCTCCACCTCCAAAAGAGCTCTTAACAGGGTCACGATTCTTCCAGTCAAAGCCATTTAGCTTGGGAACGTCTGCTATCTTAGCAGTTAATTTTTCCAAACCTTCAACATCAGCAGGAAACACAAAGTTTGGCTCCAACCAACTTGGAGACTTCAAGGTGAAATCAGCTTCATCAACCTTTCCCTTCTCCTTCCCTTGACTCTGCTCAGATTCTCGAGATAGAGTAGAGCAGCCAGCGTCGAGGAGAGTTTGCTTGGCTCCCCTTGAAAGCAAGTCGCCACTTCTGTGTGATTGCACTTGGGAGGCCTTTTTTTCTGCAGACTTAATCATGGCGGTATCATAGCCTTCAATACCTCTCCTAGCAGATCCACAAAAGTCTGTTGGGTCATCGTCAGCGTTTTCCTTTTGAGCGGTGTCAATATCTTCAACCTCCTCCTCAACTTTCTCCTCAACATTAGCATCAATAGTCTCTTCCTTATCCCTACTGTCACCTTCCTGCTCTTCCTCAGTGACCTCAGTAGATTCAGAAATAGAATTCTTCTTCTTTGCCCTATACTTCCTTTGCGGCTTCCCAACCGTCATGGAATCAACCTTCTCTAGTGCAATGGCCTCAGTATCTTTCCCATTAGAAGAAATTGGAATCACTATGTTTGCGAATTCAGGTAGCCCTCTCAATGCGGTTTGGCGATCTTTGGCAGCAGCCCTTTCATCCCTTAATTTTGCTAAGTGTGCAGCCTTCTGTGCAGCGAGATCCATATTATCAAAGTCTGCAAGTTGAATGAAAGAGGATGTCAGCAAAGAGTTTCTATCAAATAAGTAAAGAATGAAGTAGAAAAGATTGAAAAGAGCTATGAAATCAAATAATCACTCGCAAGCATATGAATGGAAGCACAAACATTCACGTCTCCTTGTTAAGGGATACAGTTGGACACAAACACTCCGTGATCATGAACCACCCATCCATCAAAAGAAACAGGATATCCAAAGGGAATAATAGGATTCAATCCCCCAACCAAGCTAGGCGAAATCCCAACTCGCCTCGGGATATCATCATCTCATAGAATTAATCTCCAAGAATAGAAAGCCTTATTACCATATCTAGACAAAGTCCTAGCGAAATCAGCTTTAGCTTGTTGCTCATCAGGACTTAAGGGAGATTTGGTCCCAAGTTGAGTGATTAAAGGAGACAAGGCAACGGGATGGTGCCACCCGTGACTTGAGGTTATGGCAATAGGGTTGTCATATAGATGATGGATTTTATTGGGTCTTGTACTCAACAACTTATTATTTGTACTGGTCATGAAGGTGACTCTATGGTCATCGACGGATGACATTGAAGTATTCCCTTAGAAGCGTAATGGTAGGCTCGTGGCAGTGTCCTCTACAAACTGCAATAATAAAAGAAAGAATCCTAATGGCATTTTGGTGGAGATCCATAACAACTGCAGACAGTTCACTAAGGAAATAGCATATGAATCAGTCAAGGGAAAGTTGCAGTCCAAATTTAAACTGGGAAGGATAGGCTATGACAACGTCTTGACGTTTTCTCATTTCATTCATGTCCAGAGGGCCATGATAATGGGCGAGATGATATGCAGTAGGGTCAATGGAATGTCTAGTATAAAACTTGGTCCAATCAAAAGACCGCGAGAAGGTCCTCGTATTTGGATCTCGCGCAACCGAATTTGAACTAGTCACTCTGCTTGAGCCTTGGCCTTGCATTTCACCTCCTCTGGCTTGGATTTGTCTGTAAAAGCATTATTGTTTTGGTCAAATTTCAACAAGTGTTTCTAATGACAAGAAAAATGACTAAAGTGATATGAATCAGGGTACAATGATTATCGGGTTGAATAGAAATGAACACAAGGCATTTGTTGACTAGGGAAAGCCCTTGAACAACTTGTTCGCCGGCATAAACCCCGGGAGGTTTAGGAACCTGCCTTGACCAAAAGTTTACTAAGTATTTTGATGATTACAGAACTCTGAGCGTATACGAAGGGAGCTTAAGCTAGAGTGAACGTGTGTGAATTACAAGTGTTCTATCCATTTTATACCTCTTTACAACAGCTAATTACAAAGAAAATATCAAGCCTAGAATCTCGGAGGTAAGTTGAGATTTATTCGCCACTTCGTTGATGGAGATGAAAGTGATCCGTTGCTGGGTATTTTGATGAAGAAAACGTCGTTTAATTGGTCTCCTACTACTTTGACACGTTTCCTGAAAAGTAGGGTTAACGTAACAATAGTTCAACCTGCGAATGATCAAGATGCAATAGGAGAACTCAAGTTGTTAGTACCAAGATGCTAGGTGCAAGTTGTAAACAAGTTGATTGAAAACGTAGGGCCCAACAATTTCCCCCAAACTTTTTGAATTTAAAATAAAGAATATAAAGAGACAAAAAATTTAAAAAGTTTGCCAAAATGGTAAAAAGGCATACGGCGGTTTTAAATGAAAAGGTTTTGATGGGACGGTTTCAGGGCGAAGGTCATGATGCTTTTTAGAGTTCCAACCACTTTCAATCTCTTCCTTAAATAAATACAATCCTTCTCCAACTCTCCCTTTCACAAAATCAAAACAGTAGCTTTAACGGAAGTTTCTAGAGGAAGAATCAAGGAAGAAGGTCGGAGAGAAAAATCAAGTAGAAATTTTCGGTGAGTCTTTCGTCCCAACTTAATTTTCTATCTGCAATTTGTTGTTTCAACTTTGAAAAAATGGGTCGAAAGAAAATTGCCATTATCGAGAGTGACGAGGGTTTTCCTGAGGGTTTCATAACCCAAAATTTGTTGAAAGAACCCGATAATGAAAAATGCTTGATTCCTAAGGCCAACCTGGAAATTATTAAGAAAAACCACGCAATGCCATACGAAACCATTTTCTATACCCACCCCGACTTGACTTCTGAGTGCTATTCCCCTAATTGGGTGTGCTTCCCGGAATATCCTTTCGTTATAGGCTTAAAATTTCCTTTCCCCAACTTGATCAACAAATTCTTTTCTTGCACCAAACTTAACTACGCCCAACTAATGCCTCAAGGCTGGAGGTACTTGCAAACCCTAGTTAAATTAGGAGAGAGAACCGATTTGACTGTTGGTTTAGAAGAGTTGGCTTACACTATGGATTTAAGGGGTTTTGGTCCTGGAAGGTATGGCTTTAGGGTTAAGAGCGGTGAGCCTATTTTGATCTCCAACAATGATCCTGCTGATAGAGGATGGAGGAATAAATTTTTCTTTGCAAGGAGAGATACCCTGGGTCATGAGGAGGGTGTAATTTCCAAGTGGAGGTCTCAAGGTAGTGCAAATAATTTTCCTTATTCTACTAATGTTTCTTAACATTCTGATAGCTAACCACTAGAATTTCTTTTATAGAAGTTGCTAAGTTGTCAGCACTATTTCCGGGGCAAGAAGGAACGGAAGAGAACGTAAACCAGCTCTTCAAATTGGGTGTATCTGATAGGGCTTTTAAGGCATTCCCAGTTGAGTTCTCTGTTGAAGGGGTTGAAGGTGAGGTAGAAGTTGATCCTGAAGAAAGTCTACCCCCAAGCTTACTTGAAATGTCTACAGGTTTGATACCTCAAAACCTCTGTTTATTCACAAGTTGTTCTAATCTTCCAGTTGTCCTAATTTTCTATGTCCTTATTGCAGCTACACGCTCCAAGACCACCGTGAGTGCTGCAGACTTACTGGCTGAAGCCAAAGCGAAGAGAACTGCTAAGAGAGATAATAAGCCCCCAACTCCCATGTATATGGCATCTAGCTCTGATTTGAATGCCTCCAAGAAGAAGGAGGAAGCGAAGAAAAGGAAGCTGGTAGAGGCTGAGGCCACGGATGCAAGTGATGATTTGGATATGGAGAAAATAAGAGAGAAGTTTAAAGCTGCGATGACAGGTTTTGTTGATAAGGTAAAATGAGGATATGTTGAACCTTATACCAAAGAATTGATAGAGCATTAATACTTCTTTTACACAGGTTTCGGAAATTATGTGTCCTATCATGGACCAGGTCGATTCCCTGAAGATCAAGGCGGCTAAATGTAGTTATGAAGCTGCGGAATCAAAGAAAGAAGCCACCAAAAATGCTGGGGAAGTAGAGAGGTTGAAGAAAGAAGCAAAAACACATGCTGGTGTGGTGGAGAAATTGAAGAAAGACATTGAGATTTTGAGGAAGGAGTTGGAAGTTGTTAGTGCTGAGAAAGTGAAGGAGAATGATGCTCATTTGAAGGAGCTTGAAGCAGCCAAGGGAGACTTCAAGTTCAATGCCACCAAGACATTGTTGGAGACCAGAATTCAGCTTATGGAGGAATTCAAGAACGGACTGGCTCCAAGTTGGGATGTGGAGGAAGAAAAAAGAACTCTGGAAGACCACCTTGGTGAACTAGCGGATGGGGAGGAGGTGAACTCACCAGCCCTTGAAACTATTAACCAACTGATTGAGGATGCTAACAACATTTTGAGTACCACAGTGGTTACTCAAGCTGAAGAAAATGATCAAGGGAAGGAAGCAACTATTCCATCAGCGGCAGCAGGCCAAAATGTTTAAACAAATTGAAAGTTTTTAAGTAGTTTGGAAGGAACAAAAACAATTTCTTTTGCTTATTTGCCGCACCATTGGTGGGCATCAAATGGGGGGTCTGTCCCCAAAACAAGTTTATTTTGGTATGTAATGGCTCATAAGAGCCCAAACAATTTATTTGGGGGTACTAGGCAGGTCTAGTACTCCAAGCTTTCTTAGGTTTTAAGGGATTGGTTGGCTTATCCAACTTGTCCTTTAGTTGCAAAAATCTTTTGGAAACATTTCAAAGTTTTAAAGAAGTATTCTAGGTTTTTCAGAAATACTTGTTTGTTCATAGATAACATGTTGATGTTATAAACAGTAAGATACATGTTAATGTTACAACCAATAGTCACAACTTGAATAAGTGTGAAATCGTGCGCCCAGGCGAAGGTGTCAAAACCTTAAATCTTTAGAAAAGATGTAAATATTTTAACCATAAGTAATATGTACCTTTGATAGAGGAAAGTCGTTTGAAGAAACAGAACATGTATCAGCCGTCCTGGCATGTCAACATGTTCCATCCCTCTCCAGCTAAAGTTTCAACATGTTGGAGCCGTACTGGCGTGTTAACATGTTGAACTTTTCTTCCTCAGGTTCAAACATGTCGGAGCCGTACTAGCGTGTTGACATGTTTGACCTGCTCCAATTTAGGTCCCAGCATGTTGGAGTCGTACTGGCGTGTTAACATGTTGAGCCTACTCTGCATGTTCAAGTTGCATACCTTGCAAAACAAATTCATGTTAGGATTGGGTGTTAGCGTAGCTAACACCCCTCCGATGCTTAAGTCAGTAAGGATTTCAAAAAATTAAGAATTGAAATACGTGAATGAACTTGACATAAATCAAATCATACCTGAGAAGTCTGGTTGTAAATAACTTGACTTACATAAAATAGAGTTTTAAATGGATGGCGTTCCAACTTCTAGGGATCCTATCTCCACTTGGGGTTGACAGCCAATATGCCCCTTTGCCAGCTTCAGCATCAATAAGGTACGGTCCCTCCCACTTGGGAGCTAATTTACCTGCATTCAATTCTCTTGTATTTTGAAAAACTTTTCTCAAAACTAAATCACCAACCTGGAATCTTCTTATTCTGACGTTCTTGTTGTAAGATCTAGCAATCCGTTGTTGATAGGCTGCCATCCTTATCTTGGCTAAATCCCTGATCTCATCAATTGTTTCTAAATCTTGGGTTAACAAGAGATTATTTTCATCTTGAGTTAATAAACCATACCTTGCTATTGGGATTGTCACCTCGACTGGAATTACAGCTTCTGCTCCGAATACCAAAGAATATGGAGTTCTACCTGTGGCCCCTTTTGTATTGGTCCTATTTGCCCAAAGTACAAGTGGTAACTCTTCAGCCCACTTTCCTTTCTTTTGATCTAGGCGCTTCTTCAAGTTGTTGACAATCAACTTGTTGCTTGACTCGGCTTGACCATTGGCTTGAGGTGGACAGGCGTGGACATGATCAACTTGATGCCCCATCGAGCACAAAAGTCTCTAGTCTTCTTACTTATGAATTGTGACCCGTTGTCACATATAATCTCTGATGGTACACCAAACCTGCTGATAATATTTTTCTTCAAAAATGAAATTACCTCCTTATCTCTCACTTGCACATAAGCTTCTGCCTCGATCCACTTTGAGAAGTAATCGGTCATTGCCAACATGAAGACTTTCCCTCCGGGGGCTTTGGGTAACTTGCCCACAATATCCATGCCCCATTGCATGAAAGGCCAAGATGAGACGATAGAATGTAGAGGCTCAGCAGGTTGATGCAAGATGTTGATGTGTCTTTGGCAGGCATCACACTTTTGCACATAATTCATGGCATCTTGACGCATAGTAGGCCAATAGTAACCAGTCTTGAGGGCCTTTGACGCTAATGCTTTCCCACTAGAATGGTTTCCACAGATTCCTTCATGGATTTCTTTTAGCACCAGTTCAACTTGCTCATTATCAATACATCTTAAATAATGCCCTGCAAAAGACTTCTTGAATAGCACATTATCTATCAAAACGAAAGTTGAAGTACGAATCTTAAAAGATCTAGCATTCTTAATATCTGGCGGAATAGTCCCAAGTTGGAGAAACTCAATTATAGGTTGGATCCAAGATGGTCTTGCATCTTGTGCCCCACTAGGTTGAGTAACCGCTTGAGTTTCCTCAACTTGGTCTATTGCCGGGAACTTAACATAAATAATGGGAATATTAGTATGCAACATTGATTTGCAAGTTGAACCCAAGTTGGCCAATGCATCTGCTTCTGTATTCTCTTCTCTAGGGACCTGTTCCAAAGAGAATGATAGGAATTTTGAAGCTAAAGCCTTAACATGTTGGAGATACAGAGTCATCTTGGAATGCTTCGCCATATAACTGCCATTAAAATGGTTAGCGAGCAATTGAGAGTCAACATATACATTTATATGCGTAATATTTAAACTTAAAGTTGTAGTTAAACCCATGATTAAAGCTTCATACTCAGCTTCATTATTCGTTGCATTGAATTCACAAGATACAGCTTGAGGTATGATATCACCTTGAGAGGATTTCAGAACTATTCCCAAGACAATTCCTTTGGAATTTGAAGATCCATCTGTAAACAGTGTCCAAAATCTAGGAATTGTTTTACCTTCAAGCTGTTGTACTTCCAGTTCCACCTCGGGCTGCAAACTTGGGCTAAAGTCAGCTACGAAATCGGCTAGAGCCTGAGATTTGATGGCTGTTCTTGGCTCATATGAAATGTCATACGTGCTTAACTTGACCGACCACTTGGCCAACCTGCCTGACATCTCTGGGGTTCTTAACACATTTCTCATAGGATAGTTAGTTCTAACGGTTATAGAATGTGTTACAAAATAATGACGCAGTTTTGTAGCAGCAGTAGTTAAGGCTAAAATTAACTTTTCAAGATGAGAGTACCTCGTTTCAGCATCTAGTAAAGACTTACTTATATAGTAAACAGGATGCTGTTCACCTTGGATTTCTTTCACCAATACTGCACTAACTGCATTCTCAGATAAAGCTAAATATAAATAAAGGTGCTCACCATGTTCTGGTTTGGCAAGTAGGGGTGACATCATCAAGTATTCTTTAAGTTGTTTAAAAGCAGCCTCATGTTGATCAGTCCATTGGAAGAGTTTATTCTTTCTTAACACTTCGTAGAATAACCTGCACTTATCAGATGATTTAGATATAAATCTATTTAAGGCAGCTACTCTACCTGTTAACCTTTGGACGTCTTTGATATTCTTGGGAGACTCCAAGTTGAGAATGGCTTTGATACATTCGGAATGGCTTCAATTCCTCTCTTGGTCACCATATAGCCCAAGAATTTACCTGCTCTAACACCAAAATTGCACTTTGCCAGATTGAGCTTCATGTTGAAAGCTTTCAAGATGTTGAACGCCTCAGCAAGATGTTCTACGTGATCTTCAATATGCTTGGACTTTACTACCATATCATCTATGTAGACTTCCATCGTCTTGCCGAGTTGATCTTTAAACATCTTGTTCACCAGCCTCTGATAAGTTGCCCCTGCATTTTTAAGACCAAATGGCATAGATATATAACAATATATACCTTCCGGAGTCATGAATGTCGTATCTTCTTGGTCTGAGGGCTCCATTTGAATTTGTTGATATCCTGAGGACGCATCCATGAACGTCAAGATATTGTGGCCAGCTGTCTCATCAACTAGAGAATCAATATAAGGAAGAGGGAACGGATCTTTCGGACAGGCCTTGTTCAAGTCTGTGAAGTCTACGCATACTCGCCACTTGCCGTTCTTCTTCTCTACCACCACAACATTAGCTAACCACCTTGGATATTGAACTTCCCTGATCATCTTGGACTTTAAAAGCCTCTCAACTTCATCCTTTATGATCTGGTTCCGCTCCTGGGCAAACTTTCTTCTTTTCTGGTGGACAGGACGGATGGTTGGATCAATGTTCAACTTGTGAGTAATGATGTCCTTGCTTATTCCTGTCATGTCCTCATGCTTCCACACAAAACAACATTTCTGAATTTTCAAGAACTCAATCAGCTCCTCCTCAATTTCGGATGGAAGGTCTATACCAACTTGCACTTGGGCCTCAGGATTCGACTCATCAACAGAAACATTTTTCGTCTCATGCTCCACTGCTTCAAGAACATCCTGGGCCTTTTTCTTTAATTGCTATGCTTGACGAGGGACTGAACTTGCTTTCATGTTAACCTTGTAGCATTCTTTAGAAACTTGCTGATTTCCCTTCAACTTGGCTACACCCCAAGGTGTTGGAAACTTGACGCACTGGTGATAAGTTGACGGCACGGCCTTCATGTTGTGGATCCAAGGTCTTCCCAAAATGACATTGTACGAGGAAGAGCATTCAATCACACAGAACCTTTCCATAGAATTCATACCCTCCAAATAGATAGGCAACTTGATTTCTCCAACTGTTTGCTTTATTTCACCACTGAACCCTACCAGTACGGACGAATTCTTCACAACTTCGGATAAAGGAATGCCCATATCTTCAAGAGCATGAGTGAAGATTATGTTGACTGAGCTGCCGCCATCAATCAGAATTCTCTTGACCACACAATTAGCAATCTGCACCTGAACAACTAGACCATCATGATGGGGGTCCAACGTGTTGTCTTTATCCTCATCTTCAAAGGAGATAACTTGACCATCGGTGAAGTCACGACGCCTTGAGGGCAACTCTGACTGATCCTCCTTAGAACTCTTGGCATGACGCTTGGCTGCAGAGTAAGTTGTGCCACAAATATGGGATCCACCTGAAATAACATTTACTACCTTGGTGGCTGGGGGAGGCGCAACTTTCTCGGGTCTGGACTGCTCCCCCGAATCAGGTTCTTTGGACTCACTTCTGACCCTCTTCTTACCCAACAAATCCTTAAGAAGACCCTTGGATAATAAATGAGCAATCTCCTTCCTTAAGGCAAAACAATTCTCAGTGGTATGCCCAAAATCCTCATGAAACGCGCACCACTTGGACTTGTCCTTCCAAGTTGCGGGCTGGTCATTCTTCTTGGGCCATCTTGCATTATCTCCAAGGTTTCCCATGGCGCACAGGATTCCTGTAATGTCCACAGAAAAGCAGTATTCAGAAATTTTTGGATAATCATTATCATCCCCATCTTGATCATCATCTACAAAATGAACTTTAGAAGATTCAGATTTAACAGGGGGTTTGCCCCTGTTAGACTTATAATGATGGGAGTCTGATTTTCTGTCTGAGGGCTCAAATAGAGGAGTAGGGGTCCTCCCAGTTGACTTCCCCATTGCCAGGCTGTCATCCTCCAATCTGATGAAAGGCAAGGCTCTGGTTCTGATTTCTTCAAGTTGTTTCGCAGGAGTCATCACCAACTCATTATAAAATAGAGAGCTCTTCTTCAAGCCTATACGGAATGCTTCAGTAGCTGTGGACACATCCAAGTTGGGTATAGTCACTGCCTCCTTGTTAAACCTGTGCAAATATTCTTTAAGACTTTCGTTAGGCTGTTGCACAATTCTATAAAGGTCACTAGTCAACTTGTCAAATGCCCTATTGCACGAAAATTGATTAGTAAACATATTGACAAGTTGAGCATAAGAAGAAATAGAGTTTAGAGGAAGCCCTGTTAGCCATTTTAAGGCTGGTCCTGACAAAGTTGAGCCAAAACCCCTGCAAAAACATGCTTCTTTAAAAACAGGGAGGATACTTATGATATCCATTGATTCCTGATACAGCAACACATGCTCTGCTGGGTCGGTGCTTCCATCATACTTCATCATATGAGGGACTGAAAACTTCTTTGGGATCTCCACACTAGCTATTGCTGGAACAAAATGAGATTCGTTATAGCAAGTTGGAGAAACTTGGTGATACGGCAAGTTGACTCCAGGCACGCTTCGAAACAAATCTTTTATAGTCTGCATTTCCTTAACAAGTTGACTCTCTGCGAAAAGAGGATTGTTATTAAACTGAGATGCAGAAGTATCAAAAGCATTAAAGAAACTCCCTGTTTGCCCCATCGAAGGTGTGGCATAGGTATAGCAAGATGACAACACAGGTTGGCTAGCTGGAAGGCTGAATCTTGGTTGCTCGATTGGAATGGACGTCACGATTGTGCTTTCTGCTGGCAAGGTATTGGACATAGGGATATCTCCGAAATGGCTTGGCCCTGTACCTGCACCAAACAAAGATCTAGGGTGCAAAGGTGAAAATGGGGTAGATACTTAAGTTTCAGCTTGCTTCCCTTTACGCATGGCATCAATGGCATTGAATATCATGGTGTTTGTATGCTCCTGAGCATCCAACCAGTCATTCACTTTCTTCAACATATCGGCCATGTTGGACATTATCTCCAAATTGACAGCTTCCGAATTCAAAGATGGATTACCTTGGACGCCGGAAACAGGAAGCGGCCGACTCCTCTCACCTTGATTACCGGACGATGGATTAGTCATTTCTACGCAAATAATCAAAGTTTCCCACAGACGGCGCCAAATTGCTTTGGTCAAATTTCAACAAGTGTTTCTAATGACAAGAAAAATGACTAAAGTGATATGAATCAGGGTACAATGATTATCGGGTTGAATAGAAATGAACACAAGGCATTTGTTGACAAGGGAAAGCCCTTGAACAACTTGTTCACCGGCATAAAACCTCGGGAGGTTTAGGAACCTGCCTTGACCAAAAGTTTACTAAGTATTTTGATGATTACAGAACTATGAGCCTATACGAAGGGAGCTTAAGCTAGAGTGAACGTGTGTGAATTACAAGTGTTCTATCCCTTTTATACCTCTTTACAACGGCTAATTATAAAGAAAATATCAAGCCTAGAATCTCGGAGGTAAGTTGAGATTTATTCGCCACTTCGTTGATGGAGATGAAAGTGATCCATTGCTGGGTATTTTGATGAAGAAAACGTCGTTGAATTGGTCTCCTACTACTTTGACACGTTCCCTGAAAAGTAGGGTTAACGTAACAATAGTTCAACCTGCGAATGATCAAGATGCAATAAGAGAACTCAAGTTGTTAGTACCAAGATGCTAGGTGCAAGTTGTAAACAAGTTGATTGAAAACGTAGGGCCCAACAATTATTAACGTCATTCACAACGTGATAATATTCATTCGTGTCAACAACTCATCACTCTCAGTTCGCTCTTCACTAACACTTAAACTAGAACTTTCATGACCCAAAGGGCAATCCGCCTCTTTACATATGTGTTTACAAAGAGATTCTCTATCCAAAAAGCTCAGTCAAGTCAGGCGACATGAGAAAATGGGAGGTGTATAGGCCCTTGAATTTTTAAGGAATCTAATACCACTATACCTACTCCCTTAGCTATTAGTAGGGTATTTAATTCAACAATGGTTAACCTAACCCAATTACCCCTCTCCCGCCTATAAAATCCTTTTTATTTTTTACATTGCCCAAATTTCGTATCCTTAGCACATTTTTTCGTTCGAGCCATATCCATAAAGGAAATCAACAGCTATTAAATAAAGAAAAGAAGGAGGATTACCAGAAAATCAAGAAAGGAAATGAACCCAAGAAGATTTCGGCTAAACTTCACAGGAAAAAATGGAGGAAACCAAAGATTTGTCTCTAACTCTCAAATAAATGCTTGAAATCACCCAAATTTTCTCTCCTAGAGCTTAGGTTTGATTTTGGAAGGTTTTGATCAGTTTAAAACGAAGGGAAGAGCGTTGGATCCGAAGGTTTTTACTTCGCCGGAGTTGGTTCTTTGGTTGGTTAATCTGAAAAAGTGAAAATGATCAAAGTTGTGGTGTCTTGCCTTTTATATCCCCCTTGATGTGAAGAGTCACAAGATGAAAAGACATATCTAACCGTCCCATCATTATAGTTTGGGAAGCCAAAAAAATGTCATTAAATTTCAAAATTACAACTGCACTTACGGTTATCAAGAGATGTGGTCATTTATTACGGAAACGATGGCCCATTAAAGGTCGGTGTCAGTTCAACTTATCAACACGTGGCAAAAAGTAAGCGACAATCCAAGATGAAATCACGAGATCCATCTCGCTTATTAAAATCTGGCGAATTCAAATACAGATGTGAGTCATACGACTTCACATAAAGGCGAAATGAATTTCACAACAGGATCATTAATGGTCACAGTTATGAACTGATGGGCTACTGATTTGCATAAATAAAAAGTGATCTAGCTGTCAAATAAAATGTGGGGACCATGTATGACTCAACAATAAAACTGATGTATACGTGGAATAGTCAACTAAAATAGTCAAACCGCCAGGTTGGAGGTCTAAGTGGGGCCCCTTTACCAAGCGACATGTGGCAACCACGTGGATAAAAATAAAGGGAAAACGCAATGAAACATATTCAATAAGTGAATGAAGGAAAGGGAGCGAGATACTGACTCTGGTGAAATGGTGATCTCGTCATATTCAAACCAAACAAGGATGAGACAAAGGGAAGAGTAGCGAGGTCACTGACTCGGGCGAAATGGAGATCTCGCCTCATTCCCCAGGACTTAACGTATACAGAGGGGAGGATGAAGCGAGATCACTGAATTTGGTGATAGGGTGATCTCGCCACATTCAATATAGACTCAGTGAACATCGAGGCAAAGTTTAGCGAGATTGCAAGTTTCGGCGAGATGGTGATCTCACACCAATCCATCTGGAATATTCCTAACTGTTCTCGACAAAAGACAAACCAACTCTGACACACAAATATATTCATCAAATAAGACAAGAGACAAATCTCCCCTTTTTGGCATCTCATGATCCCACCTACAGAAGTGGTGGAGTTGGATAAAGTATTTTGGGGCTAACCAAAGGAGGACACGTGTCATGTGGTCCAAGATGACATCGATGACGTCATAACTCTTTATAAGACTTAGGGAAGCATTTATTCCTTCCCTTAAGCTCTTTCAATACAGTTCTTTCCCATAAAGAGTGTACTTACTCTCACACACGAGGGGATTTAGCCGGAGAAGCCCTCGACTTGGTTCACGGTGTTCATCTTGCAAGTATGAGGTGGACGATCAAGCCAAGTAATCCTCCATGGAGTCAACACTTGGAGTGGTCAACCGAGCTCAATTCTTGGTAGCATCAAGTATATTTATTTCCAAATTAGAAAAGTAACATAATGCAATTTTATCATTGTACAAGTTTGTAAAGTATCTTCCTTTAAAATGTTGATAAGTCAATTGTGACATTAATTCACGGAGGGAGTATTACATTATGTTATGTACACCTCCCATTATATTATACTGTTGTAATATGAGTTTGTTATTTATCCATTAACTAGTTCATAGATTTATACTTCCACTATTCCTCTCGAAAAAAAGTTCCTTTTTTCATTAAAAAAAACATATTTGTTCATCCATCTCAGAAAGTTAGTATCCAATTACCAATAGAAAACAAAAAGTGCTTAAACTTTCAAAATTGGCCTTTATACGATTAAAATGAGGTAGCAAATTTAATAAACAATGCTTCTTCCTTCTTAAGAATATGACTGTCATATTAGAATAATGAGGGTTAGATGAAGTCAATCAAAACATGGAAGAGAAGAATTGAATTGAATGACTCAATTGATTATGATGCTAGAGATACATATTTATAGGATTACAATGAGGAGGTAATTTTTTAGAAGGAGAAGGTTTCTAATCTAATACAAAGATTGTGTTTCCTAATCTAATACAAGAAATAATCTCCTAGAAGGAGAAGGTTTCTAAGATTGTGTTTCCTAATTTAATACAAGGATTATGTTTCCTAATCTATTTATTACAATATATACTTGAATATAATATAATGATATTATATTTCTAATATGTGATGCAGTGCATGATGGGGAGTGAAAAGTCAACAATCACATTCACAGTATTTTAGTATTGGTCCAAGTTCAGCTACTCAATGAATCTTCTATCCTCCTTTCTTCTATTGTGTCCGTGAACCCCAATTCAGTTCCTACCTTTTTTTTATTTCCCTCATCATTTGGTATCAAAGCCTGCACTACGCTCTCGGGGTGATTACGTGATTGCATTCATGGCAGCACGATGTGGTAGAGGAAGGCACGTCAATGCAATGGGTGGTATGAGAGATGAGCGAGATGATGAAATTCAGGCACTTCGAAGGTAGGTTGAAGAGCTTACCATTCGACTTGAACGCCAAGCGGCGCGGAGTGAGCGTGGTGGGTCAAGTTGTGGTGGCTACTCTAGTGACGAGTCAGATGTGAATCCCTTTGCCAATCGTCATCATGAAGGTTAGGTAAGGAGATTTGATCGTGACTTTGACAATGTTAAGATTGACCTTCCAGAGTTCCATGGTCGTTTACAACCAAACGAGTTTCTCGATTGGCTTAGTGCTATTGAGAAATTTTTTGATTATAAGGAGACCCCTGAGCAACAACGTGTGAAGCTAATAGCAACAAGGTTGCGTGGATATGCTTCAGCGTGGTGGGATAAAGTCCAGGACATGAGGCTTCGTAAAGGAAAAGCCAAGATTTCTTCGTGGGAGAAAATGAAGTCTAGGCTAAAGGAGAAGTTCTTGCCTTTGGACTTTGCTCAGACAACATTTTCCTAGTTCAACAACCTCCGTCAAGATGTAAAGTCTGTGGTTGATTATACAGAGGAGTTCTACAAACTCCTGACCCGCAATGATATCCAAGACACTGAAGAACAGTTAGTTGCAAGGTATGTTGGTGGTTTGAGAGACCCTATTTGTGATATAGTAGACATGCACAGGTTATGGAGAGTAAATGATGCTTACCAAGTAGCCTTGAAAGTTGAGGCTAAGCTCACGCGACATGGTGCAAATAGGTACGTAGATGTTCGTAGCCTCTACCCTTCTAAGGGAGAAAGTTCGCATGGAAAAATACCGTTGTTAAGGATGGAAATCAAACCGGTGGTTCTGAAAATCCAACCCCTCCGAGACAGTTTGGGGGAAAATATAATCTCTCTAACTGTTCAAACGGATGCTTCAAATGTGGTCAAGTTGGTCATCGCATGAGGGAGTGCCCAAAGCGGCATGTTGTAGCTTTCGGCGTAGAGGACAATATGGAGGATGATGGGCAGCCAATATGTGGTGAAGAAGACGACTTCCAGCGAGAAGAGATTGAGCCTGAAGTAGGAGAAAGTTTGATGATTCAAAGGTCTCTTACCACTCCTAAGGTTGAGTCTGATGATGATTGGCTTCGCTCCAACATCTTTAAAACTCGATGCAAATCTGAGGGAAAAGTGTGTACCATAGTCATCGATGGCGGGAGTTGCGAGAACATTGTGTCCCTAGAGATGGTGGATAAGCTTAAACTTCCAACCAAGTCACACCCAAAGCCTTACCGAATCACGTGGTTCAAGAAAGGTAATGAGGTAAAAGATATAAAATGCTGTCTTGTTTCATTTTCTATGGGGAAGAATTACCATGATAAAGTGTGGTGCGATGTTGTTCCTATGGATGTTTGTCACATACTCCTAGGAATTCCATGGCAATATGATAGGTGTGTCATTCATAATGGTCGTGAAAATACTTACACTTTTCAAATGGGAAAATATGAAATTGTTCTTTTGCCTAGTAAGGAGGAAAAATTACCCAAGCCGTCACGAGTGGAGAACAACAATCTTCTCACTTTGGCAAAATTTGTGAGAGAAAGTAAGGAATGTGGTACTGAATACATGTTGATTAACAAACACTTGGGAGGATGCTTTCATGTTCCTAGTGAATTGGAACCTCTTTTGAAAGAATTTGAAGATGTTATGCCCGAAGAATTGCCTGATGGGCTTCCACTGTTAAGAGATATTCAGCACCAAGTTGATTTAATTCTAGGATCTAGTCTCCCTAACAAAGCTCATTACCGGATGAGTCCTAAAGAACATGAAGAATTGAAGAAGCAGGTTATGGGACTGTTAAAGAAAGGTCATATTCAAGAAAGCTTGAGCCCTTGTGCAGTTCCGGCTTTGTTAACTCCAATAAAGGATGGTACATGGCGTATGTGCGTGGATAGTCGTGCTATCAATAAAATCACCATCAAGTACAGGTCCCCCATCCCAAGGATTGATGACATGTTCTACATGCTTGCCGGAGCAAAGGTGTATTCCAAAATTGATCTAAGGGGTGGCTATCACCAAATCCGGATCAAACCAGGTGATGAATGGAAGACGGCTTTCAAAACGCGAGAAGAACTCTATGAATGGCTTGTCATGCCATTCGGCCTTACCAATTCTCCAAGTACATTATGAGGGTAATGAATCAAGTCCTCCGCCCTTTTATTGGAAAGTTTGTTGTTGTGTACTTTGACGACATACTCATTTACAGTCATGATCAAAATGAACATATGGAACATTTAAGGTCTGTTTTGACTGCTTTGAGAGGTGAAAAGCTATATGTAAACCTTAAAAGGTGTTCTTTCATGACAAGTAGCCTTGTTTTTCTAGGCTTTGTACTGACTTCTACAGGAATCAAGGTGGATGAGGAAAAGGTTAAATCCATCCAAAAGTGGCCAACTCCCAAGAGCTTGCAAGAAGTGAGGAGTTTTCATGGGTTGACTTCATTTTATCGCCGGTTCATCAAGAACTTCAGCACTGTTTCAGCCCCCTTGACAGATTGTATGAAGAGAGGTGACTTTAGGTGGACATTGGAAGCTGAGAAGAGTTTTCAGCTTGTGAAAGACATGTTATCTAGTGCGCCGGTGCTTGCTTTACCCGATTTTGAGAAGATGTTTGAGGTTGATTGTGATGCCTCCCATGTGGGAGTTGGTGGGGTTCTTAGTCAAAACGGTCATCCAATTGCGTTCTTTAGCGAGAAGCTCAATGAAGCACAGAAGAGGTATTCGACTTATGACGTGGAGTTCTACGCAATTGTTCAAGCCCTTCGCCAATGGAGATCATATCTCATTCAGCGAGAATTCATCCTAAATTCAGACCATGAAGCTCTCAAGTACATTAATAGCCAAGGAAGCCTAAGTCGGAGACATGCGAAGTGGGTTGCTTTATTGCAAGAGTACACATTCCTGCTGAAGCACAAAAGTGGGAAATATAATCAAGTCGCTGATGCCCTTAGCCGGAGGGTTGCCCTTCTCAATTCTTTGAGTGTGAAACTTGAAGGGTTTGATCATATTCGTGAATTATATGAAGGTGATGATGACTTTGGAGACATTTAGGGACATTGCAAAGTTGGACAGCATGGTGATTTCTTTCTCCAGAATGATTTTCTTTCTAAGGGAACTCGATTATGCATTCCAAAATGTTCCCTTAGAGAATACATTGTGAAGGAGTTGCATTATGGGGGTTTAGGTGGGCACTTTGGCCGGGATAAGACGGTATGGGCTGTGAAAGAGAAATATTTTTGGCCTAGCATTTATCGGGACGTAAATCATTTTGTGAGACGGTGTCGAATATGTCAGACTTGCAAAGGTGGAGCTCAAAATACCGGTAGTTACATGCCGTTACCCACTCCAAAAGCGCCATGAGAAGATGTCAGTATGGACTTTGTTGTTGGTCTGCCAAGAACACAGAGGGGAAATGATTCCGTCTTTGTGGTTGTTGATCGCTTTTCCAAAATGGCTCATTTCATTCCATGCAAGAAGACTATGAATGCTTCGTATGTTGCTAATCTTTATTTCAGGGAGGTAGTTAAGCATCATGGTGTCCCAAAATCTATCGTACCAGACAGAGATACAAAATTCGTTAGCCATTTTTGGAGGTGCTTATGGAGTCTGATTGATACTAACTTGCAGTTTAGTAGTTCTTATCACAAGCTGAACGAACCTTGGGGAAACTTACTTCGGTCGTTAGCGACAAAGAGACCCAAACAGTGGGATATGGTCCTTGCACAAGCTGAATTTTCCTACAATTATACGGTCCATCGTTCAACAGGAAAGAGTCCTTTTGAAGTCGTTCATGGAAAAGTCCCAACTCATTATCTTGATCTTGCTCGGATTCCAGATCCCCACTCATCCAGTAAGAAAGCTGAGGACTTTGCTACTACCATGGCGAAAATTCATGAAGATGTGAAGAAGAAGCTTGAAGAAAGTAATAAGAAGTATAGTGATGCTGCGAATACTCATCGCCGAGTGAAGATATTCAAGGAAGGTGATTTTGTTTGGGTTTATTTGAAGAAGGAACATTTTCCTGCTAGGGCTTACAACAAGCTCAAGGAGAAGAAGATTGGGCCTTGCAAAATCCTCAAGAAGATTAACGACAATGCCTACACGATTGAGCTGCCGCCACATATCCATACTCATCCAACATTTTATGTTCGAGACTTGTCAGAATTTCATGGCGAGGAGCTTGAGAACTCGTGGACGAGTTCTTTCCCACCAGGAGAGAATGATGTAGTGCATGATGGGAAGTGAAAAGTCAACAATCACATTCACAGTATTTTAGTATTGGTCCAAGTTCAGCTACTCAATGAATCTTCTATGGTTCATATTTTTGTTTATTTTAAGTCTTTAATGCTATACATATATATAGCCTAGCTCTAAGAGCTATCTGGAGATTTTTGGATGTATTGAAAATAACCTGATATGAGATTAGTAGAGCTTGGCTCCTAATTTTCCTCCTTTCTTCTATTGTGTCCGTGAACCCCAATTCAGTTCCTACCTTTTTTTTATTTCCCTCATCAATATGCCCCCGCAAGATGGACGGTCTTTGGATAAGTCCAATCTTGGAGAGTGATGAGATGAATCGGGTTTGATGACGAGTTGAAGATGTGTTTCCGGACATGTACGTCATTTCTGATGAGATGTGGATCCTCGCATTCGAGGTCCTGATAGGTTGGAGCATGACTACGTCGGAGACGGTGGGGTTGTGGAGAGGGATTTTCGATTTTGCAGAGGGGGTTTTGAAGTAGGGGGAATTGGTTTCGGCTAGGCCGAGGGGGTATTGAAGTAGGAGTTATGCACGTGGAGTCACCTTGTACAAGTAGGGGTTTTACCCCTCACGTGTGATACGAGCACGTGGAGTCATCTTGTACAAGTAGGGGTTTCACCCCTCACGTGTGGGTTTGGATTTTCACATTGAAATATGGTGAGCCAAGACAATTTTGGCAATTCCCTATAAGAAGGATGGGGTTATGGGGTTTTGAACCGAGGGGGTTGAATTACAAAAAAAAATTGGGGTTTCGATCAAAAGGGTTTTTGAGCTGAGGGCGTTGAATAACAAAAAAAAATTTGGGATTCGGTCAAAAAGGTGTTTTTGAACCGAGGGTGGTGGGGATTTTGGTAGTTGGTGGCGAAAACTAGGTTTTGGCGGAGAAGTCCTTCTATGGATCTTAATGCTTTTATACCATATTATCAAAACAGGGAAGAGAGGAATTGAATTGAATGACTCAATTGATTATGAAGGTAGAGATACATATTTATAGGATTACAATGAGGAGGTAATTTCCTAGAAGGAGAAGGTTTCTAATCTAATACAAAGATTGTGTTTCCTAATCTAATACAAGGATTAATCTCCTAGAAGGCGAAGGTTTCTAAGATTGTGTTTCCTAATTTAATACAAGAATTATCATTTTACAAGTTTGAAAAGTATCTTCCTTTAAAATGTTGATAAGTCAATTGTGACATTAATTGACGGAGGGAGTATTACGTTATGTTATGTACACCTCCCATTATATTATACTGCTGTAATATGAGTTTGTTATTTATCCATTAACTAGTTCATAGATTTATACTTCCTGACGCGCCCCGACCCGTGGACCTACTTGGCCACGTGCCGAGACATGTACTGAAGACGCCTTTTAAAGAAATTTTTTCGAAATGTACTTTCTAAAAGTTTCACTTTACACACCCGTTTAACATTTAAAAAAAACTTTACCAACTTACTAAACAAAATTAAACCATTTAACTTCAACTTAACTCACTCCACATTCAAACCATTTACAAATCACACATTTATTTACAAACCAAGGAACCTAGTTCCCAAATAAAAAATATTTACAAAACCATTTAGAAGTTGCAAAATAAGGATAACATTAAGTCTAGGAATACTACCCAAGGTCATACATTTACATAATGTATCCTTACCACACCTTTCTCAACAAAACCAACTTGGCGCCCTCTAAATGCTCAACGCGTCCTAGCCCCTGTCCCGGCTCTATCTAAGAAAACAATGAAAGGACGGGGTGAGAAAAGTCTCAGCAAGTTATTATATATGCAACAAGATGATATGCAATCACATTAAGAAGCATATAACAATAAGTCATGTATATCACCAGGGCTGTAAACGAGTCGAGTTCGAACGAGTTTTACATGTTCAAACTCGAACTCGTTTTATATTTATCGAGTTCGAGTTTTTCTCGAGTTCGAATTCGATAAAAATTATTGGTTCGAACTCGAGCTCGAAAAAGTTCGAATTGTTCGCGAGCTACTCGAGTCGATCACAATTTCGAGCTTAGTCGATTCGAGTTCGAGTCTTAAGCTTTATTGAAAAGAAGTTTTCAGTCCAACCAAGCCTACACGCCAAGCCAGTGGCCGGCCAAGGCCGAAGGATATTAAACCATGAAACAGCCCAGCTTCAGCATATATAGCCTCCTTGCCTTGTCCAGTTTGGTTTTTGTTCAATGTGGGATATTTGTTCATGCAAGGCGCGGCCAAGGCAAGGGGCCAAGGGCCGGCCAAGGCCGAGCCAAGCCAAGGCCACGCCCAGGCGCCCCATTTACTTCAATTTTCTTTTCGATGTGGGATATTGGTTCATGCAAGGCAAGGGCCGGCCACGGCCGAGCCACGGCCAGCCAAGGCAAGGCCACGGTCGAGCCAAGGCCAAGGCCAATTTCTAATTTTTATTTTTATTTTTGACAAATAAATAGCATCTTAATATTATATTTTTATTTTGTATAAAAATATTATTTATTTTTGACAAATAATAAAAATAAGTGGCAATATTTTTTAGATATATATATAAATTTATGAAATATAATTATTAAGATCATTATTTTTTATTTAAATTATTGATCAAAATTATATCTAATTTAAAATCGATATACCCTCCTATCCAAAATAAATATTTTGTTACTAATTTAAAATTATTATACTCTCCTTTCCAAAATAAATATTAAGATAATTTTGTTAAAATATCATATAAACCCTAAATCTACATTTAAGATTTAGGGTTTAGGGTATGGAGTATAGCAATTAGGGTTTAGGGTATGGAGTATAGCAATTAGGGTTTAGGATTTAGGGTATGGAGTATATGATCTAGAGTTTAGGGTTTAGGGTATGGAGCATATGATCTAGGGTTTAGGGTATGGAGTATAGCAATTAGGGTTTAGGGTATGGAGTATAGTAATTAGGGTTTAGGGTATGGAGTATATGATCTAGGATTTAGGGTTTAGGGTACGGAGCATATGATCTAGGGTTTAGGGTATGGAGTATAGCAATTAGGGTTTAGGGTTTAGGGTATAGCAATTAGGGTTTAGGGTTAGAGTTTAGGGTTTAGGGGTAGTAGTGATAGTGATAGTAATGGTAGTAGTGAATTAGTGATGGTAGTGGTAGTGGTGGTGGTAGTGGTGGTAGTAGTGGTGGGGGTAGTGATAGTGGTGGTGGTAGTAGGGGTAGTAGTGGTACTGATAGTAGTGGTAGTAGTGAATTAGTGATGGTAGTAGTAGTGGTGGTTGTGGTTTTGGTGATGGTGGTAGTGGTGGTAGTAGTGGTAATAGTGGTGGTAGTAGTAATAGTAGTAGTGGTAGTAGTGGTGGTGGTAGTGGTGGTAGTAGTAATAGTAGTAGTGGTAGTAGTCAATTAGTGATGGTAGTGCTAGTGGTGGTTTTAGTGGTGGTAGTGGTGGTAGTAGTGGTGGTATTAGTAATAGTAGTAGTGGTAGTAGTGGTGGTGGTAGTGGTGGTAGTAGTGGTGGTAGTAGTAATAGTAGTAGTGGTAGTAGTGGTGGTAGTAGTGGTGTAGTGGTAGTAGTGGTGGTAGTAGTGGTGGTAGTAGTAATAGTAGTAGTGGTAGTAGTGAATTAGTGATGGTAGTGATAGTGGTGGTTTTAGTGATGGTGGTGATGGTGGTAGTGGTGGTAGTAGTGGTAGTAGTGGTGGTGGTAGTGGTGGTAGTAGTGGTGGTAGTAGTAATAGTAGTAGTGGTAGTAGTGGTGGTAGTAGTAGTGGCGGAATAATTATGTCGGTGTTAATTTGATTTTTTTAATTTGTTTAGCTCTATTTTTATTTTATTTTAATTTATGATTTATTTATTTTTCAAAAATAATATTTATTTTTGAAAATTTATATAAATTTATGAAATATTTTCAAATATATTTCATAAATTTATATATATATCCAAAAAAATATATATATAAATTTACGAAATATTTATTTTTCAAAAAAAAAAAAAATTTGCATTTGCCTTGGCCTTGCCTTGGCTCAGCCTTGGCCGGCCTTGGCCTTGGCCATGGCCTAGCAAGTGATTATCCCACATCGAAAATGAAGTACACTAAAACAGCCCGTGGCCTTGCGGCCGGCCTTGGCTCGGCCTTGGCCGGCCCTTGCCTTGGCCGCCTGCGCCTTGGCTGCCTCCCTTGGCCTTGCCTTGGACCACATTGAAATGAAAAAAAAAATTGCCTTGGCCTAGTGCCTATACAAGCAGCAGCCAAGAGGTAGAAAACTTGATTGGCCTTGGCCTTTTGACATTATTCAATATTTTAAATTATATGTTTATAAAATATGTATAAACAAATAATATAAAATTCGAGTTTTATCGAGTTTATCGAGTCGAATTCGATTTGAGTCGAGTTCGAATCGAGCTTTCTCGAGCTCACGAGTCGAGCTTGTTCGACTCGAAAATTTTACGAGTTAAAATTCTCGTTCGAGCTCGAACTCGAACTTCAACTCGAGCTCATTCGAGTCGAGTTTTTTCGAGTCGAGCCCGAGTCGAGTTCGAGCAACTCGGTTCGTGTAACAGCCCTATATATCACCTTTTCTTACATCAAGCAAGATATAAGCATACATACATATAGCAATTAAGTGCAACAATATAACACTTAGAAGGATACTGAGCCAAGGTTTCATCCTCAAAAGGATATCACGATCCAAGCAGCAACAGTTGTTGAAGAAACGGTTCCGGAACCAATCATAGTAACAATAAACAGGGAGTATGACACAAAGTCATACCCAAATGTGCAATTAGACATCACCCATAAAAAGGGGAGCTATCCCACTACCCAAATCATGGCCAATGGATGGGCAACTTGGGAACCCAGTGTATGGATTATAACGAACTCGGCTCGGTGCCATTATGATCCCATACACTGCCCAACCAACAAATAAGTACCAGCTGGACTTTAAACAGAAGCACAGTACTAAATACTTCCTTACTATAAACAATGATTCCAAAGTAGGGAACCATACAAGCAGAGCATATCAAAAGGATAGCAACGGATAACAAGTATCAAGTAATGGTAGCACTAAGGCTAAATAATTCTTGAACCAATTCAATGAACTTAGGATTCCAAAGTAGGGAACCCTAGCCAAACACTTCACCAAGATATTAAACAATGTATAAGGTGTAACACATAAGGACTACACACTTATTAAAGTCATTCAAGGATGTATCAACAATAGTATAATGAGAATACCCAAGTTAGGTTCAATAGATCCAACCTACTTTAACCAATCATTTAAACATATTCAAATGATCATAATGGAAATGTAAATACTTCATTTTGTTATTCATACCTTTTACTTTGATTGTAGTGTTCCATTGGTTGAGAGCTAAGTGATAAATTTGAACCTACCTAGCTTTAAATTTCATCTCCCAAAACTGATCAGGGCACGACTCGTGCCCCTTTGAGGTACAGCCAGATACAGTCGTCCCCCCATGGCACGACTAGTCCCTTAAACGTGGCACAACTCCTGCCAAAGAGCACGACTCGTGCCCCTATACCAAAACTCAGATTTTGAACTGCACAACATCAGTAACAAATTCCAAATGTGATATACTCTTTTTTTCCCTGTTTAGTAGACCACCAAACCAGTAACAACATCAACCCAATTCATATAAACCCTTTCCATACTCATTTCCCCTATTTCCTCACCTTCTACCCAAAGCAAATTGAACCTAAATCACATGGAATACTTCCATTTAATTCCTTAAACACTTTCACAACCCTTATACTATTACACTTTTAGCTTAAACCACCATATTACAACCAACTTAGTTCAAATTTTTCCAAAAATTCCAACTCCCATAAAATTGGTTCCAATTTACCAAAATTATTTTTATACAACAAAATATCAACTTAAATAATAGATGAACAATTATTTGGAAAAAAATTATAATAACTTACTTGAAATAAATAAGAAAATTTTTAAACTTTAATCGGAGGGAAAGGTACTCCTTCTTCTCCCGAACACCACGGAACGAACGGATCGCCGATTGAATTTTTCTAGGATTTTAGGGAGATTATTAAGTAAAATGGGTTAGGGTTTGAGTTGAGGACCATGGATGAGCTGAAGGAAATTTGATTTTGTTAAAATGATGAAGTTCTTTCCCTTTTTCCATGGATAGTCAACATAATTACACCTAACCTCCTTCAATCATCAAATACTCCCAACACTTAAAACCCTTAAAATACACTAATTACACTCAAGCACCTTAAACATTAATATAATTTACTACTTATTTTACAAAGTTATTATTTTAACTACTTACTCCTAATATTTTCATTAAGACATTAAATAATGATTTTCATTTTATTCATATTTTAAAATATCATATAACTCATAAACCATTAATTAACACATAATTTCTACAATTAAAATGCAATCTAAAAATATGAAATGCATTTCTATATATGATTAATATGACTCGAAATAGAACCGAGAATTAGGGTCGTGACACTTCCTCTATTCCTCTCGAAAAAATAGTTCCTTTTTTCATTTAAAAAAAAAACATATTTGTTCGTCCGTCTCAGAAAATTAGTATCCAATTACCAATAGAAAACAAAAAGTGATTAAACTTTCAAAATTGGCCTTTATACGATTAAAATGAGGTAGCAAATTTAATAAACAATGCTTCTTCCTTCTTAAGAATATTACTGTCATACTAATACTATGTTTTTGACGGGAAGTACCTGTTAATTTTTCTAGTTAGCGTGATCTTCCCAGCCTTGGAAATAAGCTGATAGTCTCCTAAATGAATGCTCGAATTTCATTTTAGAAGACATTATAAAAGTGCTCAATTTTTAGATAATCAAATTGATAAAGATGCATAAATATAAATATTATTGTTATCCACTTTTTAAACATTTAATTTCGTAAGTATAAAGTGACTAGTGAAAAACATTTGATAAAAAAAAATTAGGGATAAAGTTTTTTACAAAAACGACATTCATTTTGATACAAATAATCTTTAAAAACGAACATTCATTTAGATTTAGGGACGAAAAGAGTATTTCTATTAGGCTATTAGCGTGAGAGTTAATTCATGTAAGGTTAATTATTATTAATTTAATTTCATTAAGGGTAATTGTGGCAAGAACTGCTGTATGTATATGTTAAGATATCTTCAATACGGAAATCAAAAAGACGGAGATTAAAGCGATGTATGCCGAAGCAAATCTCCTTAAGACAATATTTCGCCTCTGTAATTGTGCAAACGGATCGATGGCGAATGTCTCCCAAAATACAACGCTTTTTACCAAGAGTTAGTGCGCACTTTAACTAACCTTGACGGGCGAACCAAAAATCAGACTTGCTCTTAGTCTTCGAACTTTGAAGAAATGATTAACGAACTCTTTGAAACGAATCAAGAACACTTTGAATGAGGGAGGAGAGAATTGGATTCTTGTGTTTGATTTGATAACAACTTGGTTGGATTACTTGATATATCACTGAATGAAGGAATAGGGGTCTATATATATAGGGTAGATCAAGCCAGATCAGTTGTGACTATTTCACAAAAGTCACATCCTTTCAAGCTTGCACCTGTTCAGACTTTAATCTGAACGGACAGCAACTGCTCGGCCGAGCACCATTGGTGCCTCAACCGAGCATAGGCTAGTTGCTCGGCCGAGCACTTTGGTGCCTCGCCCGAGCAAAGTCTAACAGAGGAGTCATGTCTCTGGACAGTCATGCTCGGTCGAGGCTTATGCCTTGCTCAGCCGAGCAGTTCAAAAAATTTGAACTGTCGTGTCTTTTCGATTTTAGACCTTTTGACTTTTCAATTCACCCTAATATTCACCCAATATTCCAACAATCCCCCACATAAATGGAAGAAGTCGACACGGAAAAGAAAGAAGAAGAAGAGCATAGCTGAGAAGTAAATGCATCAAGATAGGTGGCTTTCGCTTTGAACCTTCTTTAGTAAGAATCTATCGAGCCTACTTGGGCGATCGATTAATGCGTAACGTATTGAAGCTGTCGAGGGCGTTATTGTAAGCTTAAACAATAGACCAAACACATTTAAATCTCATATCAGATTTTGGTTCTCTATTGTGTTCATTATTTCGGCCCTGAACTTTCTTGGTTCTGCGAGTGCTTTAGAGAATTTGCCTAAGTGAAATTCTCAACGAACCGGCCATGTTCACACTAACATATATGATGTGCTATAAAGAGTATTCTACATTATCCCACTTGTACTAATTAACAAGATATAGTCATCATTAAAAGCAATAGCTTAACCTCTACCAATTTGTAGGCAGCACTTTTGCATCATATATAGAAATGGGATAAAGATAAACTTCCAAGTGCTTCCCTCAAATCAATCATGACTTGTTTTTCCTATTGAACCTAGTCCGTGGGATCTCCAGTCGCCAGGTTAGGTTTCCATCAAGTTGATTTAGATTTGTTTAGGCTTTAGCCCCATTTCTTTCGATGCACAGTTTATTCTCTCCTTAGATAAACCTTTAGTAAATAGATCCGCTAGGTTATCCTTTGATCGCACGAAATCAATCGAAATCGTTCTGTTGGAGAGTAACCGTCTAACGGTGTTATGTCTACGACGTATGTGTCGAGATTTGCCGTTGTATATAAAATTCTCTGCCCTTGCTATAGCTGCTTGATTATCACAGTGTATACATATAGCAGGCACGGGTTTTGGCCATAGAGGAATATCTTCTAAAGAGTGTCTAAGCCATTCGGCTTCTTCACCAGCTTTATCTAAAGCAATAAACTCAGATTCCATCGTTGATCGAGCTATACATGTTTGCTTATAAGATTTCCATGATATGGCACCTCCACCAAGAGTAAATACATAGCCACTAGTAGACTTGGATTCATCTGTATCAGATATCCAATTTGCATCACTATATCCTTCAACTACCGGAGGATAATTGCTATAGTGCAATGAATACTCTCTAGTTCGTTTTATGTATCCTAAAACTCTTAATAATGCATTCCAATGCTCATTATTAGGATTACTAGTAAAACGACTCAGCTTACTTACAGCATAAGCTATATCCGGCCTTGTGCACTGCATTAAGTACATTAGGCTTCCAATGATTTAAGAATACTCTAATTGTTGCTTCGCATTCCCAGTATTCTTATGAAGAACTATATGGGGCAGAAATGGATTATTAGTTTCTTTAATTTCATGAGAATTAAATCTCTCAATCATTTTACCAACATAATGTGTTTGAGGTAAACTAATTCTATTGGAGGTTCTTGAGACTTTCATTCCCAAGATTACATCTGCTTCACCCATATCTTTCATATCAAAGTTATTGATAAACATTTTTTTTTATTTATAACATCAATGTCATGACCAAATATGAGCATGTCATCTACATATAAACAAACAAATACATATGTGTTACCAAATTTCTTTGAGTATACACATTTATCACATTCATTTGTGATAAAACCATTCCTAATCATGACATTGTCAAATTTCTCATGCCATTGTTTAGGAGCTTGCTTCAAGCCATACAAGGATTTAACAAGTTTGCATACCTTGTGCTCTTGTCCTTTTACTTTGAAGCCTTTAGGCTGCTCCATGTAAATTTCTTCACAAGAGATTAATGGCAAGCAAAAATTACCGTTTTAACCAAGACATGAATACACAAGTAGATCCAACACGGTTGTGCGACATAAAACGCTCTGTTGTGTCAATGGGATAATCTTGCACTTAAATTAATATGGTCAAACAAGTAGATCTAGATTTGCACACTCCATACATCATACAATGTTGGCTATGCAAATGGGATAATCTTGCTTGAACCATCATGTCCTTTTGAGTAAAACTTCAATCCATATTGCATATCCAATAAATACACATTCAACGGTCTTAGGTCCTAACTTTGACCGTTTAGGAAGTGGAATGGCAACCTTTGCGAGACACCCTCACACTTTGAGGAATTTATAGGAAGGCTTTCTTCCTTTCCGCAATTGATATGGTATAGAACCAGTTTTCTTGTGTGGAATCCTATTCAACACAAAGTTAGCGCCGCTTCCCCCCACAAGTTTTGTGGTAAACCCGAACTTCCAAGCATACAGTTAACCATATCTTTTATAGTTCTATTTTTCCTCTCAGCAATACCATTTTGCTGTGGATTATAGGGTGCAGTTGTTTGATGAATGATACCAAATTTGGAACATAGGTTACTAGATTCCGTTGATTCATATTCACCACCCCTATCGGACCTTAATACTTTAATTGACTTTTCAAGTTGATTTTCAACTTCAGTTTTGTAAGTGATGAAAGCATCCATTGCTTCATCCTTACTACTTAGCAAATAGATATAACAATATCTACTTCGATCGTCAATAAAAGTAATAAAGTATTTCTTACCGCCTCGAGTTGGGACAAACTTTAAATCACATAGATCATTATGGATTAATCCCAACAGTTGGCTAGTCCTTTCAACTGGTTTAAAAGATTTCTTTGAAAACTTTGCTTCAACACAAACTTCGCATTTGTGACCTTCATTGAATCAGGTTTTGGAATAAGTCCTAAACCAACAAGCTATCTCAAAGAAGCACGATTCACATGTCCTAAACGACCATGCCATAAATTAGAAGACTCGCACAAGTAAATAGAATTGTCAATTTTATTTATCACTTGAGGGTACAAATATGTGGACTTCTTGTCCACTACAACAACATTTGCCTTAAACAAGCCATCTAGCAAGTATCCCTTTCGGAGTCTTCCACCATGTTAGCCTTTGCTTCCATGTTCCGTGCAGTGGCTCTCTTTTCTGCATCACAATTGTCCTCTTCAATACGAAGACGAACAAGCAAGTCTTTCATTGACATCTCCTTGCGCTTGTGCTTGAGATAGTTTTTGAAATCTCTCCATGAAGGAGGCAACTTCTCAATCATACATGCAATTTGGAAGGACTCACTCAATTGCATCCCTTCGGCTTCAAGGTTATGCAATAGGACTTGCATCTCTTCGACCTGATTCATTACAGTTTTAGAATCATTCATTTTAAATCCAAAAACTTTGCAACAAAGAACTTCTTTGTTCCAGCATCTTCGGTTTTGTATTTCTTGTCGAGAGAATCCCAAAGTCCTTTTGCAGTTTGAATGGAGTAATACACATTATACAATGTGTTGTCTAGTCCATTCAAGATGTAGTTCCGGCATAGATAATCAGCACGTTTCCATGCATCAATAGCCATTTGTGTAGCCTTGTCTACTACACCTTCAGCCGCTACGGGACATTCTTCCCGTAAGAACTTTACTAGTCCAAGCGTTGTGAGATAAAACAACATTTTCTGTTGCCAACGTTTGAAATCAGCCCCATTGAACTTCTCCGGTTTCTCGTACTGCGAGGCCGGTGGCATCATGAGTTGATTAGCACTTGAAGTACTCCCTATTGCATTAGTATTCGTTGCAATAGTCCTACTACTAACGGAGTCATTTCCATTAGCCATTTTTTGTTACGAAAACAGAAAATTCAATAAGAAAAAGATGAAGTAGAGAAGATAAAAATCAAAACAAATACCTGGAAATATTGTCTTAAGATTGTTGTATGTATATGTTAAGATATCTTCAATACGGAAATCAAAAAAGACGGAGATTAAAGCGAGGTATGCCGAAGCAAATCTCCTTAAGACAATATTTCGCCTCCGTAATTGTACAAACGGATCGATGGCGAATGTCTCCCAAGATACAACGCTTTTTACCAAGAGTTAGTGTGCACTTTAACTAACCTTGACGGGCGAACCAAAATCAGACTTGCTCTTAGTCTTCGAACTTTGAAGAAATGATGAACGAACTCTTTGAAACGAATCAAGAACACTTTGAATGAGGGAGAGAAAGAATTGGATTCTTGTGTTTGATTTGATAACAACTTGGTTGGATTACTTGATATATCACTGAATGAAGGAATAGGGGTCTATATATATAGGGTAGATCAAGCCAGATCAGTTGTGACTGTTTCACAAAAGTCACATCCTTTCAAGCTTGCACCTGTTCAGACTTTAATCTGAACGGACAGCAACTGCTCGGCCGAGCACCATTGGTGCCTCGCCCGAGCATAGGCTAGTTGCTCGGCCGAGCACTTTGGTGCCTCGCCCGAGCAAAGTCTCACAGAGGAGTCATGTCTCTGGACAGTCATGCTCGGCCGAGGCATATGCCTTGCTCGGCCGAGCAGTTCAAAAAATTTGAACTGTCGTGTCTTTTCGATTTTAGACCTTTTGACTTTTCAATTCACCCTAATATTCACCCAATATTTCAACAACAACAAATTCTTAAAAATATTGTGGGAATGACGGAGGAATCAAATTTTTTGGCACATGAATTAAAATAAATAGGAGAGAGAATTAGTGGAAAAAGATATTGTGAGTAGAAAAAGTCAAGTAGGAGAGAGAATAATAATATTATTGGTGTTGTGAGTATAAAAAGGGGACTATGCCCGATAAGTTCTAAAAAAGTTTCATAATGCCCGATAAGTTTCTTCCCCATGTTGTATTATGATGTTGTATTATGTTTCGAAAATACAACATCAATTAAGGTCATAATACTGCATTCCGGCGGCCGCCGGAGACCGGAGTCCGAAGCCCATGGACCGGCGACCAGATTCCGACCTCCGGCGACCTGATTCCGGCGATCGGCGGCCGGATTCCGGCCAAAATTGCCGAAATCTGGTGAAAATTGACCGGTTTCCGGCGAAAATTGACCGGAATCCGGCATGCGGCGATAGCAGACGGCGGCGGCGGAGCTGGAGCTGGGCTGTGGCGGAGGCGGTGGTGCGGATGCAGTATTATGATTTTAAACTACTGCATAACTAAATGTTGTATTATACATAATACAACATGAGAACTTATGGGGCATTTTAATACAATGGGAAACTTAGTGGGAAGTGATTTGTTCCAAAAGGAACTTATGGGGCAAATTCCCTAAAATGTTTTAATTTTGAAAAAAATGAAAATTGGTATAAGTAAAGTGGAACGGAAGGAGGGAGTACGTATAACTCTGAAAGATTTTATAAGATATGAGTTTGTTATTTATCCAATGACCAGTTCAGCGATTTGTTATCAAATAAAACTTTTAAATTGAATTATTTATAAGATATTTAGATAACTAACGTTATCCATTTATATTATATCTCAGTTCTTATAAGTACGTATATATCTCACATTTTTCCTATATAAACCCATCAAGAGTAGGATTTTTTTTACATATTATCGAGTTGAGTTACAGCCTAGTTTGTCATGGGGAAGCCTTATATTCTTCTTTGTTTTACTATCATTTTCTTCTTCATTCTTGTTTCAGCTAGAAATCCTCCCTCTAAATTACACCGTAAATTACAAACTATCAATGATTCTCCTTTTAACACAACAAAAAATTACACATACGTATGTGACCCATCTAGATTTGAAGAACTCGGGTTAAAGATGACTGATTATGCATACTGTGACAAATCTTTGCCCTTTGACATTAGGGCAAAGGATCTGATTGATCAAATGACACTTGCGGAAAAAGTCAATCAAACTAGTGATAGTGCAACTGGGGTTGCTCGGATCGGCCTACCAAAGTACGACTGGTGGTCCGAGGCATTGCATGGGGTTGCTAATGTTTACAGCAAAGTAACATTTTTTGACGAAACTATCCCCGGTGCCACAAGTTTTCCCACTGTTATTCTTTCCACGGCTTCGTTTAATGAATCATTGTGGAATAAGATTGGCCAGGTAACTAAGAAAAAAATATTTATTCGTTTGAAAATATACTACTGTTACTGATTTATTGATATTAATAATGTATATTTATTTATTAATGCAGGCGGTTTCAACAGAAGCAAGAGCAATGTATAACCTAGGGCATGCAGGATTGACATTTTGGAGTCCGAATATAAATGTTGTTAGAGATCCTCGATGGGGAAGAGCCCTAGAAACCCCCGGTGAAGACCCTTATGTTGTTGGTACTTATGCCAAGAATTATGTTAGAGGGTTGCAAGATGTTGAAGGTACTGAAAATGCTACTGATCTCAATTCTAGACCGTTAAAAGTAGCTTCATGTTGTAAGCACTATGCTGCTTATGATATTGACCAATGGACCAATGTGGATCGTTTCCATTTTGATGCAAGGGTATGTACGTAATTATAATCATCTGATAATTTATATAGTCTTCAATATTTTTGTTTTCTTGAAATTGTTGTTTATAAATGTATGAATTTTGTTCATGAATTAGGTGCATGAGCAAGATATGGTTGAGACGTTTCTTCGTCCATTTGAAATGTGTGTAAAAGAAGGTGATGTTTCGAGTGTTATGTGCTCGTACAACCAAGTAAATGGGATCCCTACTTGTGCTGATCCAAAGCTTCTCAAAGATACGGTTAGGGGAGAATGGGATCTTCATGGGTATTCATCTGTTAATATAACCCCTTATTTATTCTAAATTCATCTATTCTATTGTTTTATTATCAGCAAGAACAAGATTTTTATATGATCTATCTCAAAAAAGAGAAAAATATTGTCTTTGTTATTAGGTACATAGTTTCAGATTGTGACTCTGTAGAAGTAATGATAAAGAACCAAAACTGGTTGCATGACGAGCCTGAGGATGCCGTTTCCCAAGCTTTTAAAGCAGGTTAAATAACTTTTATAATTGAGTTTATACATTGTGTTTATGCTGTTATATTGACATTAATTGTGTCATCTTTTATTTAAATATTTTAGGATTGGATTTGGATTGCGGAAGTTTCTATTCCAAATATGCTGGGAATGCTGTGGTACAAGGGAAGCTTAGGGAAGCTGAAATAGATAAGGCTTTGATGAATCTCTACATTGTACTGATGAGGCTTGGGTTTTTTGATGGAAGCCCACAATATGCCGCTCTTGGTAAGGAGGATATATGTTCTGATGAACATATTGAGCTGGCAACAGAAGCAGCAAGAGAAGGATTAGTTCTTCTAAAGAACGAGAATGGAACTTTACCAATGACATCTTCGGTGTTTGAAACGTTGGCCGTTGTAGGCCCTCATGCCAATGCTACTGATGTTATGATCGGAGACTATGCAGGTAACTAATGAAAATACACACACAAACATGATTACTTGATATTTTCCATTTATCGCTAAATGTGTTAAAAATTTGGATGATCGTAGGTATTCCATGCCAGTATACGACTCCTATAAGTGGTATTTCTTCGTATGCGAAAGTTATATATGAAATGGGATGTGGGGACTTTTTATGCAAAAATGAGAGCTTGATATGGCCAGCTGTAAGAGCTGCAAAGAAAGCTGATGCTACGGTAATCCTAGCTGGATTAAGTAGGAATATTGAGGATGAGGGTAGGGATAGGGAGGATCTCCTTTTACCTGGTTATCAGAAGCAAATGATTGAACAAGTTGCCGCCTCCTCCAAAGGTCCGGTGATTCTTGTTATCATGTCCGCGGGTGGTGTTGATATTTCGTTTGCTAAGGATTCTCCAAATATTCAAACCATACTATGGGCAGGATACCCTGGTGAAGAGGGTGGTCAGGCCATTGCTGATGTTATTTTTGGCAAATACAATCCAGGTATATTAGGATTTATATCAATTTATTTAAAGATTTACTTAAAATAAAATATTTCTTTGGAAGTTTCGTTGATGATATCTCTCATTTTTGTGTTTTTAGGAGGTAAGTTGCCACTGACATGGTTTGAAAATGAGTACGTTGATATGCTGCCTATGACATCTATGCAACTTCGGCCAGATGAAAGCCTTGGCTACCCTGGTCGAACGTATAAGTTTTACAACGGCTCCACAGTCTATCCTTTCGGATACGGACTAAGTTATACCAACTTTACGTACAAGTTGGTATCAGCCGAAAGGTCACAGCATGTCAGTTTAAACAAGTTTCAACACTGCCGTGACTTGAATTACACTGATGGTGCTTACAAGCCAGGTTGTGCAGCAGTTGTTCTCGATGATATGAAATGTGATGAAAATTTTAACTTTACTGTTGAAGTTAGTAATGTGGGAACGAAAGATGGAAGCGAAGTTGTCATGGTTTATGCGGTACCACCAAACGATATTAAATTGGCTCCTATCAAGCAGTTGGTTGCGTTCAAGAAAGTGTTTGTTTCTGCCGGTGAAAGTAAGGAAGTTAATTTCTTGTTGAACACGTGCAAGAGCTTATACATTGTTGACTACAACGCATATCAGGTTTTGCCAGCGGGTAGACATTCTATTGTAATAGGTGATGGTGTTATAGATTTTCCGCATGTAGTTAGTTTTGGTAATTGATTAGAGAATTTGTTAGGGTAGAGAGTTTGGTGAATAAATATTTAGAAATCTAGTTTGTCAATGAGATTTTAATGCTGGTGAATAGAAAATTGTTTCTGTTTTTAAGATTTATTTGTATCAACTGTTGTAACCAAATGCGGAACGGATCTTTTTAACCCACACTCACAAACAAACTAACAAATGAGGCACAATATTTACGTAGTTTAGAGAAGTCCTCCTACGTTCACGGGTGGCAACCAAACAAAATCGCTATTATCAAGGTAATTACAAAGTGTATCACTTACACTCGTCTCACACTACAAATGTGTCTCTTTCTCAAAGTGTTTCTCACATAGCCGATTTTGGTTGCCACCAAATTAACCAGCTATTCTTTCCTTCCAATGTTGATCAATCTCAAACAATGCTCAAACTTGTCTCGAGTAACCACCTTCGTCAACATATCAGCAGGGTTATCAGCAGTCCCAATCTTCAATAACCGAATGTCACCTTCATTAAAAATTTCGCAAACAAAATCCCCAAGTCATTCACCTAACCGTGTATCCAAATAGCTTCCTTAAAAGCTTCGGTAACTTCCATATACTCTGTCTCGGTGGTAGAAAATGCAACTGTAGACTGAAGCATAGAACGCCAACAAACTGGTCCACCAGCCATAGTGAACACATAACCAATAGTAGATCGTCGCATGTCTGAATCACCAGCATAGTCGAAATCAACATAACCAACCACAAGTTAATCAAGCTCAAGTTTTTCCACTTTCTGAAACTTGAGACCAACATCAACAGTACCATGAATGTACCTTAAAATCCACATAACAGCTTGCCAATGCCCTTTTCCAGGATTGTGCATATAACGACTAACTATGCTCAAAGCTTGAGCAATATCAGGTCGGGAACAAACAATAGCATACATCAAAGCACCAACTGCATTTGCATAAGGAACTTTCTCCATCTGACTTTTCTCTTCATCTGAACTAGGACACATCAACGCACTAAGCTTAAAATGAGGAGCGAGCGGCGTACGAACAGGTTTTTGTCGAGCCATTCATACCAAATCTTGTCAAAACCTTTTACAAATACTATGACTGAGTCAACTAAACAATACCATTTCCTCTATCTCAGCTCGCTTAATCTCCATCCCAAGTATCCTTTCTGCTTCACTCAAGTCTTTCATATCAAATGCCTTTGACAGAGCCTTTAATTTATCAATCTCCACCTTGCTCTTGGATGCAATAAACATGTCATCAACATACAAGAGAAAATAAATGAAGGAACCATCTTTGAGTTTACAAAAATACACACAATGGTCAAATTGGCTTCGAGTGTAGTCATGCTCCATCATGAATTGATCAAACCTCTTATACCACTATCGAGGAGACTGCTTAAGTCCATACAAGGACTTCTTCAATTTGCGGGCCCAATTTTCCTTACCGGCAACTTGAAAACCATCTGGTTGGGTCATATAGATCTCCTCCTCCAAATCTCCATGTAAGAAAGCTATCTTCACATCAAGTTGTGCAAGCTCAAGATCAAATTGAGTAACCAACGCCAACAAAATCCGGATAGATGAATGTTTAACAACTGGAGAAAATATCTCATTGTAATATATCCCTTTCCTTTTGTGCATAACCCTTTGCTACTAATCTAGCCTTGTAGCTAATATTAGGTGTGTCTTCTTTCTTTGCAAACACCCATTTGCACCCAATTGCTTTCTTACCCTTCGGAAGCTCCACCAAATCCCAAGTCTGATTTTTCTTCAAGGACTTCATTTCCTCGTCCATAGCCTCTTGCCATATCAAACTATCAGAACTCTGAATAGCTTCTCTATAGCTATCAAGAACACCTTCAATCATAGGAAGAGCATATGCAACCATGTCATCAAAACAAGTAGGTCTTAGAATCTCTCTTCGTGGTCTATCTCTTGCAATAGATTACTCTTGCTCATAATTCTGTTGATCTTCAACTTCATTGTGGCTTTGCTCCACCTGAGTTGAGTTCTTGGAACTATCCTCCACCTGTTCAACAGTTTTATATACAGTTATATCAACAGGAATAAATGCTACCTTCTTTACCTGCTTAGGAGCACCAGTCTCTTTCTCTTCCTTCTTCAAGGACATCACAGATTCATCAAATTTCACATCTCGACTCTTAACAATCTTCTTAGTTTCAGGGCACCACAATCTGAAACCCTTGACATTGCTGCTAATGCCCATGAACTTGGCTTTCTTTGCTCGAGGGTCCAACTTAGAGTCATCAATGTGATAGTAGGCCAAACATCCGAATACGTGCAACTGGTCATAATCTGTGACTGGCTCTCCAGACCATACTTCAAGAGGTATATTCCCTCCATTTCCATCCGTAGGCAACCGATTCACCAAGTGGACTGCATAGCTAAGAGCCTCTGCCCAAAATGCCTTACTCAAACCTGCTTGGGACAACATGCATCGAACCTTTTGCACCAAGGTCTGGTTCATTCTTTCTGCGACTCCATTCTGTTGTGGTTTACCAGGAACAGTGAAGTGTCGAACAATACCTTCTTCTCAACAAACTTCCAAAAATGGATCATACTTGTACTCTCCACCATTATCTGATCGCAGCTTCTTAATCTTTCTGCCCGCCTGGTTCTCCACCATTTTCTTCCATTCAAGGAAAATTCTAAGGACCACATACTTGTATCTCATGGGGTACATCCAAACTCTTCTAGAGTAATCATCAATAAAGGTGACGAACCACCTTTTTCCACCCAACGAAATATTTTTGTAGGACCTCATAAATCAGAGTGAAAATAGTCCAAGATACCTTTGGTTCTATGGACTGCAATATCAAACATCACCCTTCTATGTTTACCATACACACAATGTTCACAAAAGCCCATATTGTCGGATTTGGCACCTTTTAGTGCACCCTGATTCACCAAGGTTTGGAGTGGTTTCTCTCCGGTATGACCAAGTCTCATGTGCCATAAATTCGACATATCATGTTCTTTCGAGCTTGCAATGGTTGCTTGTTCAACAATTGTGCTTCCTTCGAGGTAGTAAAAGTTATCTCTTCGTGTCCCTTTCATCACAACTAAGACACCTTTAGTTACCGTCAGGTGACCTCCTTCCATTGTGACACGATAGCCTTTTCCATCTAAGGCTCCAAGAGAAACTAGGTTCTTCTTCAAATCAGGAACATACCGAACATCTCTTAGTCTTCGAACGGTGCCATCAAACATCTTCAAATGCATTGAGCCAATCCCTTTTGTTTGTCAAGTGTTGTTGTTTCCCATATACACAACTCCACCATCGAACTCTTTAAAGTCCGAGAACATCTCCTTGTAAGGGCACATATAGTAGGAGCAACCGGAATCCAACATCCACTCATCATTGTGACAGGCTGAGAGTGAGACCGCCAAAGCATCATCAACGTCGTTGTCATCATTCCTGGCCACATTCGTTTTGGGCTCTTTCTTATTCATGCGGGGGCAATCTTTCTTCCAATGCCCCTTTTATCGGCAATAGGCACATTCATCTTTGCCAACTCTTTTTTGATTAACTGATGTTCCCCTTGACTTCGACTGGGACTGACCACGTCCACCATTATTTCGACTATGAGTCCTCCCACGAATAGTTAAGGCATCTGAATCGAAATCTCGATATGTTCCCTTGTCCTTTTTTCGTACCTCATTATTCATCAAGGCATTAGAAACGTCATCAAATTTAATTTCAGTTTTTCCATGCAATAAGGTAGTAGTCAAATGTTCATAGGACTCAGGCAGGGAATTTAACAACAACAATGCTTTATCATCATCATCAATTTCAACATCGAGATTTTGCAAATTAGTAATGATTTTATTAAAATCATTCAAATGTTCGTTCATCAAATTACCTTTCTTGTAATCAAATCGAAAATGTTTTTTCTTCAAGTAGAGTTTATTCTCTACGTTTTTCTGCATGTACTTGGCCTCAAGTTTGTCCCATAACTCTTTGGCTGATGCCACTTTCATGAACGGGTACTTTTGGTCTGTTCCAAGACAAGAACGAATCGTCCCACAAGCTTGGCGATTAAGTTTAGCCCATTCCAAATCTCGCATGTCTTTGGGCTTTTCCTCGAGTGTAAATTCGAGATCTTGCATAGCAAGCAAGTCCAAAACTTCGCCTTGCCAAACGCCAAAATTATTTGTGCCAGTAAATTTTTCAACTTCAAAATTAGTGTCGAACACTTTTGGTCCACGTTTTGATTTTGAACTAGTTTCAGCCATTTCAAATTTTCTCCACCCAAACAATTATCCTTCTTTCAAGAATGGGCATCCTTTGTGCAAGTCGGAGTCTGCATTCGTTCTTACTCAGGCTTGGGTGCCCGTTGACTCAGGTCTTTCTGATTGTTTTTGCTGTTCGGACCATGATTCATGGTTTGGATGTTGAATCCGGAAAGACGATGGCACCCTCCGGCTCTGAATCTTCAGCCTCTTGGACATCCCTCGAAAAAAGAAATACAATTCTTGAAAAATAATTTTTCAGGAAGAATACTATTATATCAAACACCTGCTGCCTCCACCTCTTTTTTTTTTTTTTAAACAACAACCAAATAAGCCTTTTTTAATTAAGACTTTGAAAATGCTCCAAAAGTATTTACTATAGTACCAACTTTATCAATCTGGGAGGAATTTTAATAGGGTACTAGTTGAATTAGATGACTAAAGTCACTCACAGTAACTTAATTTCAATTCAATCCAAGCTACTTGGACTAATAGTGGACGAATGAAATAAAACAAACCGCACACACAAGAAAACTGAACTTTAAAAAACTTATCTCATGAGGTGGAATGTGTAGGAACGCCAAGTAGTCATTGGGGTCGATTCCAATGTCGTATTGGACGTTCACGACTTCGATCTCAAACGCCAATGTTGAGCAAATCTCCAATACTCCAACTTCTACGACCAAGACTCTGATACCAATTGTTGTAACCAAATGCGAAACGGATCTTTGCAACCCACACACCCACAAACAAAGTAACAAATGAGGCACAATATTTACGTGATTCGGAGAAGTTCTCCTACGTCCACGAGTGGCAACCAAACAAAATCACTATTATCAAGGTAATTACAAAGTGTTTACAAAGTGTATCACTCACACTCGTCTCACACTACAAATGTGTCTCTCTCTCTCTCTCAAAGTGTTTCTCACACAATTGCAATTTGCCACTCTGCTTGAATGAGTCCTAGTCAAGCCTATATATAGGGACAAACCATTCATGATATGGATTTATCCAAGAGAAGAGAGAGCACCAAGAGTTTCATTGGAAACTCAAACAACATTCATACATGTACCTCATAGATAATGATCACATGTGATAATGTATATGAACTTGAGCTAAATCCAACATCAACTCCCTCCAACCCATAATAATAGTCTCATTTCACTTCCTTCCGCTCCCTTTTCTTCCCTCTTCCTCCTTGGTTGCCAATTTTGGAAATTTGACTAATTTTTTTGGAGCAAATAAACATCAACTTTATTTAAAATCTGAAATTAATAACGATAGTCAGTCATGAATTTTTCAACAGAATGTTCGAAAAATTCGTTACCTAATTGGCACATACCCTCTATAAAACTTTGGAAGCTAAATTGACAATAGCCCAAAAATTTGTACCTTAAATTGAAAAAAAAAATCTACAATTCCGCCCAAAAACCCTAATGACTAACGTTGTTAATTTTAAACCCTAAATTGTCAAAATTGAAACATCAAACCCCAAACTTTAGACCCTAAATTGACATTGCCCCTATTTTTATTGAAAGAAATTCCCTTTCTATTAAAATTCCAAATTGATGCATGTATACAAATGAATATTCTTACATTTAAGAGTTTGTATTACAGACCAATATTAGGGTACCAAAGAAGTTGCACTGTAGTTGAATTTGGCAGCATTATATCAAATTATGCAGGGGGGAGAAGAATAGGTAGCTAGTAAATTCTCTCTGCTGTGGAAACTGGTCGGAGGAAGATGACAATAACTGTTATGTTGTCCATGCTACCTCGTTCAGCAGCTTCAGTCGCCAATCTCTTTGAACACATTCCCGGCTCCTTAACCGTGTCCTTTATTATGTTTATTACATCTGTACCGTTCATCACATCCCACAGTCCATCACTAGCCATTACCTAAGAAAACCAAAGCAGTCGTTAGACCATTCCAAAGTAGGATTATGCAAATGGTTAATGAGGCTAAGCAAATAATGTCTAAAGGGAAAGTGATTTGGTAGGTGCAAAATAAAGTAGCTTTGGGAAAACAATGGTGGATGGAACTTAGCAGTCGCATCTTCACAATGAAAATAGTCCAGATCTTCTTTACAACTTTTTGTACCACTATTCATCCAACAATTTACTCCCATCAATTCGATTTCAAATTTAGTTCTCATTCCTAAGAATTTAAACAATTTCCAAAATTGAGTTAGGACAATGTACAGCAGGCATTCATGCTTTATATCCTATGATTCAGCGTTTTCTTGACATTACTATGAATTTAACTCATCACGCATAGGCAACGATGCCATCTCTCTCCATGCCAGGCATCATGTTTTGTCCCTTCGTGACTGCTTCTACTTTATAAAGCTACCAATACATCCCCAAATAAGTTTGTTATCTTCTAGCTGAAGCTCCAACTTATCCATCATGCTTGAGGTGGCTTACTATGCAAAAAATATGTTTCGTACATTCCAAAATAGCGCTACTTTCCTTTTTGGTTTTTCCCCAAATAAAAATCTAAATTCTAAAAGGGCAGTACTTATAGTGCAATTTTAAGAAGGTACAAGCTACTAAAGCATCATACATAAAAAGTTTGATATTGTCAAATGGGAAAAAATGATGCATTTAAAGTAAAGATTACACTGGGTTGGAAGCATCCAGAATGTTATGTTGGAATAGATTCAAAAATCCTTACCAGGTATTCATCCCCATCAGATAATACAGTTTCAGTAATCTCAGGCTCGGCGGTTACAGCAGGCTTCAGATCATCATCACCAATGGAGCGTGTAACCTGGTACAAGATAATAGTTAACATCTGTAACATCTTCGACTGGATTCCAACTGAATGTAAGAGTGTGTTACCATTAAATAAACAGATTGAAAGACCAACAGCAAAATTAAAGAAGTAAGATAGCATGACTTAACACCGAGCGGAGCCTCTGTGTCTAGATGAACGACTTGTTAGATTTCTTTTTCACTAATTAAAACAAATTGACGGGTCAACTTGCAGTAATTCTTTAGAGTATATTCTTAATATTTGGCACCTCTACAGAAATAAGATAGTTCTAGTCTCTCCATTCAATCAGGTTCCAGAAGATTGAGGTTGACGGTTGGACTACTGGAAAATATGCATTTTGCTACAAATAGCCGCAAGTTAGAGTCCCATCTCGAACATAAGAGGTCTTAAAGTCTGAGGTTCCACCGAGCAACATCGTGGGTCATTGGGTCTGCACGTGTAACGGACCTGCTCTGATACCATCTTAAAGTCTGAGGTTCAACCTTAAAAACAATTGGTGCTAAGGCGAGTGGCCCAGGATCTTTATATGTTATAGGTAAGGTTTGTCGATTCCCAATGTAGGTTAATATCTCTAACAAGAGGTTTGAGTTCGGGAAGGGTAAGATATATAGATTCATATGTATATAACTATATATATACACACATGACAGCTACTTGCTTAAGCGTATTCAGTAATCTTTGTTTTCCCTCTAACGTACTTGTGTAATTTTTATATACAATGCTGAAAAAATAAAGTAATTAGAAATACTTTTACAAATGCTAACAATATTGTCATTAATGTTTTTAAGGAAGATATCTTGATGCGTAAGGGTTTAGCGATTTTGAAGAAATTTAATACACTGGTGATTAAGTCCACATGACCCAGGAAATTCCTAACCACTTTTCTGAGGTGGGTGGATGCTATTTTTCTACAACTTCAATTTTTACCCTATCAAGTATCCACCTCGATTCCCTTAGAAGATATCTTATGACCAAGAACAATGCCTTCCTTCACCATGAAGTGGCACTTTTCCCAGTTAATCACCAAATCAAAGGTCCGAATAGATAAAACAATGATAAGAATGGAAGGAAATTCTAAGAGGTTCTAGCAACCTTCGAACAAAAAGAGGATCATGTCATCCACAAATTGCAGATAGGACACCATATAGCATACTCCCTCCGTCCCAGCCGAGTGTACACTTATTTCCCTTTTGGTCCGTCTCAGCCGAGTGTGAATTACCAAAAATGGAAAAGGTTTTAATATTTTATATTCTCCATACCCCACCCACTCATTCTCCACCATACAATTTATTCAACCAACCTACTATTAACTCCACTCATTCTCTCTCTTCATTTCCTACCACACATTTTCATTATTTTAATAGTATTTCTTAGTTTGCGTGCCCAAAATCTTGGTACACACTTGGGTGGGACGGAGGGAGTAAGTATTATAGCTTTGCACGAAAGGAACAGGATCATATCCAATCCGGTATAACACAGTAGTTTAGTGCCCCCAAGGAATGGGATCATATGGGCAACCAAAAACTGGATTTCAACCAATCAAGAAACAAATATATCATTTTAATTTATCAGTTCTGAATAGATAATGGTAAACAGAAAGTTTCAGTATTTGCTTTCCAAGAAAGCAACATCAACAACAGAAGATCACACCTTGTGCACATTGTATTATACAAAATCACCAATGAAGAAGCCCAGAATGTAAAAAGGATAACCTGGAGAGCAGCAGGGCCAACCCTCCACGTATCAACTTGCCATTTGACTTGTACACCAGCTCTGGTAACCCGCTCTCTCTCCGCAAGACAACTTGCAACATGATCCTACTATATGAAGATCTATTAGTTTGTTGGCGGTAAACCATTTATGCAAATCCAGAAAGATGTAAAAGTTGAAGAAATAAATAAAACAAAACACTTTGCTTCTACAAACCTTTAGCTGATGAAAAACAAGATCACACGTACCTTTGTTAGAGTATAGGAGCAGCCGCCACGACATAAAATTGCTCTGCAATCACCCGCATTGGCAGCAAAAAGCTTGTTTCCAACTATAAGAACAACGATGGCAGTACAACCAGGGTGCCAGTCTTTCTGTAAAAGTCCCTTTCGTTGGCGACAAGATTCCAATTCAATTCTAAATGAAGCATCTGTCTTAATGAATGCTTCAATAAGTGCATCAGCGGGACTGCATTTTGGTAGATATGATGTAAGAATTCAGCTAATTTCTAAATAAACAAATATATGGTGGTAGATAGTATTAAAAAGAGATTGGAAGGGCAAAGACCTTCTAGATGAACTCAGACTGTGCAGAAGTCTTGGTAGTGCTCTAGCTGAAAATTCAGCAGCTGCTGCACCTGTATGCATTCAATGCCAAAGAATTGGCAGTTAATAAATGCAACTAGAGCATTCCAATGTGCTTGGCAAACAGCTAAATGAAAATTGTCTCCTTCACACTAAAACATCATTTGGTAACATATCGATTAGAACATGAAAGTTGCAGAATATGTTAAGGGGATTGCAGTTTAATAAGAATGAAAGTTTGTTCAAAACAAATAAGAGTTCAAAGTACTGAAACTGAGACAAATATCATTTGCATGGACAATTTGAGTTTTCATGAGTACCCTTTTATTCCAAACCGATAGCTTTCAGAGGAAAAACAAAATGATTATTATTCCTTTTGTGTCAGCAGAGCATCTGTGTGAGTTTCAAGTAATCACCAAGCTTGTCCAAATGATTCTTTAACAGACAAATATATATATATATATATATATATATATATATATATATATATATATATATAGAACTTCTCCAAGAGACGTTAAATTTGAGTAAGATGGATTAACCTCGATGGCCATCAAAGATACCAAACATATATATGTTCCCGCCATTGAACAAATGAGGCATGAGAAAGTGTGTATCTTCCATAGTCTCTCTTCTTCCACAAGTTGAAAAGGAGCCCCATGAAAGCACCGGATGATAAACCGAAGAATCTGCATAATCTGCCCAAATGCCCCCACCACTACAAGGAGCAGAACTTTTTGACAAGTTTTCACCCTGAACAAACCAATTGATACTCTCCTGATAAGGTCGGGTAATGGTAGTATCTTGATCAAAGAGAGATACAGAACTTTCAGCAAGGGCATTTCTGCCTTCTCCATAGCTACTATTTTTCCCCAAATTTGAATCAAGTTCCATAACTATATCATCAAAAGAAGGCCTATTGTGGGGATCCGGATCCCAACATCTTTGTATCAAAGAAAGGAAACTTGCTGAGACACCAGTTTGGAATCCTGCAAGAGCGGGTCTCAATCCCTCAGCTACCACAGCTGCCGTAAGTTGCTGCTCAGTATAGTTCATTTCCAACACGGTATGGGCCTGCAAGCAGGCAATTTAATGTACAAATACTCCACGATAATATGAAACTAGACAATACAAAAACTCAAAATCAGTTAGTCAATGTCAAGATAAGTGCATTGATCATGCGAGATATATTTGTACGAACTCAAATATCAATGACTTTAACTGAGTTCCACTGTGAGCCTTTCCTTTAAGAGTCTCAGAGTGAAAGTTTGTTCAAAACAAGTGTTCAATGTACTAAACTAAGGCTCCGTTTGTTTCGGGGAAAATGACTTCCGGAAAATGATTTCCTGGAAAATGTTTTCCGGAAAAGGAAAACGCGGAAAACGTTTTCCGGAAAAATGAAGATGTTTTCCGGAAAATGACTTCCGAAAAATGATTTCCTGAAAAATGTTTTCCGAAAAAGGAAAACGTTTTCCGGAAAAATGAAGATGTTTTCTGGAAAATTATTATTATTATTATTATTATTATTATTATTATTATTATTATTATTATTATTATTTTATTATTATTATTATTATTATTATTTTATTATTATTATTATTATTTTATTATTATTATTATTATTATTATTTTATTATTATTATTTTATTTTTATTATTTTATTATTATTATTTTATTATTATTATTATTATTTTATTTTTATTATTTTATTATTTTATTATTATTATTATCCATCCACTTTTTTTACGCCATTTTCCGGAAAACAACTTCCTTAGGAAAAATTCGGAAAACAACTTCCTTAGAAGGGGCGAAAAGTGTTTTCCGGAAAAACATTTTCTCCATTTTCCGAAAAACAACCAAACACCGGAAAATGGGGAAAATGTTTTCCGGAAAACTACCAAACACCGGAAAATGGGGAAAACGTTTTCCGAAAAACTACCAAACACCGGAAAATGGGAAAAATGTTTCCGAAAAACGTTTTCCCTCATTTTCCCCGAAACAAACGGGTCCTAAGACTTATATCATTTGCTTGGAAATATCCCTCGAATGTATAAAGGATCACAGACCACTTCACGAGTGCAATGATAAGTGTCTATTTTATAGACACTTATATGCTAAATATATACTTTATTTTGTATAGTTTAAATTAGCTCATATTTGTACTTATTTCGCGGATTTTATACTTGGTGGTATGTTGTTATGATTTAACAGTAGTTAGGTACATTTTTGGAGTAAAAAGGGCATGGAGTAAAGCTTATGGGAGTAGAAGGATCAAACTTGGAAAAAGAAAATTGAATCAAATCAAACCAGCAGGTGCTCGGCCGAGCACCCCTATAGACTCGGCCGAGCAGATCAAAGTCGAATGGACATGTCTTCTGGAAAGTTGTGCTCGGCCGAGCAGATCAAAGTCGAATGGACATGTCTTCATGTCATTTTTAAACGCCTACGAATATAAAGACGTCCATATTTGTATGAATCATAGTTAATCAAGAGATAGACTTAGCCGTGAATCTTGATTAACGGAACCATATAAATTAAACTAGGCAATATTAATCACGAGAGTAGATTAATTGTCTAGGGATAATCCTTAATTGGAAAATACGTGAATTTTAACATGAACTTAATGGGTTTTAACTAATGTATGGAACCATCGAGAGAAATGATGTGTTAGTCTTAAAATACATATGTTATCTTGCTTGATCGTGAGAAGGTAGCACGAATAGCGTATCATCCTTGATTTTTTATGAACCTTTATCTAAATCATGATTAATTGTTGATGAATACATGTTGTTTGAATCCCAATCCCGAAAATTTTCTTCATTATAAAGAGTTCAATTTAAGAGAGTAGTTTGCATTTATTTATAGATAATCAACATAACAATTTTCTCCCCCAATCCATTTTTATTCATAGTTCCTATTTAAAAGCAAGTATTAATCCATGGTAACATTATCCTCATGAGATCGACCCACATTTGCCATTTCTATACTACATTTACACCGTGCACTTGCGGTATTAAAATAAGGCGTTAAGTTTTGGCTTTACAAGTTTTTAGCGTCGTTGCCGGGGACAACGGTTTATTTTTTGATATTTGTTTTTATTATATTTTTTTATATTTTTATTCAACATCTCTTCCGAATATTTGTTGTCTTTTAATACTTCTTAGGTATCCTTGCAGTTTATGAAAAGAACCCGGACATTTCTTGAAGAATTCGATTCGGAATCCGAAAGGACTTTTCACGAAAGATTAAGGAGGTTAAAACAAGTACTAGACCGAAAGATGATGAAACGAGAACCGGAAACCCCTCCAAGAACACTCTGGGATTTTGTCAATCCTAGTACACCGGGTATTAGGTCACCAATAGTTGTCCCAAATGTCAACGTGGACAACTTCGAAATCAAGCCGCAATTACTACACATGGTTCTAAACAACCAATTCAGTGGTTCGGCTTTTAAAGACCCTCATCTCCATATTCAAACTTTTTTGAAGTATTGTAACACCACCCGAATACAATGTGTCACACCGGAGGCAATAAAGATGCGCATTTTTTCTTTCTTACTAAAGGATAAGGCGAAACAGTGGCTAAATTCAGTCTCACCCAACTCTTTAACAACATGCGACCAAGTTCAATAGGCATTCATTTGGCGTTTCTTCCCTACAAGCAAGACCGCTCAAATCCGGACCAATATCACAAATTTTAGCCAAAGAGTAGATGAGTCGCTATATGATGCATAAAGAACTTCTAAGAATGTGCCTCCACCATGGTCTCGAGAAGTGGTTGATAGTGCACACATTTTACAATGGTCTCAAATTCAAAACAAGGGAGACTATTGATGCCGCCGCAGGAGGAGCATTAATGAACAAGGCGGTAGATGAGGCATACGATTTGATCGAAAACATCGCCTTGAACCATTATCAATGGTCCAATGAAAGGGAGCAACCGCAAGGGACCCCAGGTAAGTATAACGTTGATGCGTATAACGTTGATGCCGTTACTGTTTTGTCTTCTAAAGTTGATATGCTTTTAAAGAAATTTGAAAACTTGAATGTGAATCTCGTGTCCAACGTTAATGTTATATGTGAACTGTGTGGGTCAAACTCACATGGTGTTGAAAGTTGTGACTTGCTTGACACTACTTCTAGCGAGCAAGCCAATTATGTTAACTCTTACGGGTAAAAGGGTGGTATGTATTCAAACACATACAATCCGGAATGGAAAAATCATCCAAAGTTTTTCTATAGGAGTAACAATGTTTTAAACCCACAACCTTCTACACAACCACCAGGATTTGCACAAAAGAATTTCAATAGCAATCCTAATCCTTTCTCTCCCCCTAAATTAAAGTTAGATCTTTTAATAGACTTCATTGTAAAATGAAAATGCACAAGAAAAGACTTAACAATGAATTTAGGGAGTGCTTTAAATTGTTGAATGCTAGGTTTGATAATTTAGCCGCTCACAATAAAATGATTGAAAATCAACAAGCCAACACTGCGCATAGACCACAAAGGAGTTTTCCCGATCAACCGCAAATGCCCAACGAGCATGATAATGCGGTAATAACTAAGAGCGAGAAATAGCTAATAGATCCCCCTCCTAAGGAAATTATCACACCTAATGAAGAGAATGTTAGTTCAACCGCACCAATGGTTGATACTAATGAAGAGGTTGAAAAGGGGACAAAATTTCCTAAGATTTCTAGAAATTTTGACCCGCCAATACTATACCCTCAAAGGTTGGTAAGGGCCAAACTTGACAAACAATTTGCAAAATTTTTAGAAATTTTAAAGTCTATTTACATCAACATACCTTTTACCGATGCTTTACAACAAATGCCCTTTTACGCCAAGTTTTTAAAGGATATTCTTTTAAATAAGAGAAAACTTGAGAAGTATGACACCGTCGCTTTGACGGAGGAAGTAAGTGTCATTTTACAAAGAAAACTTCCTCCTAAACTAAAAGATCCCGGCACTTTCTCTATTCCATACAGCATAGGTAAATACAATGTTGATAATGCTATGTTAGATCTTGGGGCAAGTGTGAGCTTCATTCCGATTTCGGTAAGTGAGAAACTAGGTGTGGGTAGACATGGCCAAATCCGGGTTCGGGTACGGTTACGGTTCCGACACGCCGGGTACGGGTCTGAAAAATGAGGAACCGGAACCGAACCGTAAGATGCACGGATACGGGTACGGTTCCGATACGGGCCCGACGAATACGGGTACACGGTTCCCACGGGTCCATTTCAGAAGAAGCAAACAGAAAAGTAAGTCTATCCATGTAGACAGTTGTAGGTGCAGAGTAGACTGTAGAAGCAAAAAGAAAAACCATGTCAAGTCGAATGTCCTTTTTTAACATTTACCTCCTTTCCTTCATCCTCTTTCAACCTTTTTTTTATTCCGTCTCCTCCAGTCCTCCCTCCGTGACTCCGTCACATTCCCATCCCATCCCAATAATTTTTTTTTCCAAGTTTAGCTGTTAACTTTTAATTGTTTTTTGTTTTTTTTTCTCTTTCGAAGCCAATTGTTTCTGTTAAAAATCTAACAGACTTTGCTTAAAAAATAACGATTTTCTGTTTTTTTTTTCAATTATTTTTTTTTCAAATTTAGTTGTTACCTAAAGAGAAATGATAATTTTATATAATGAATTAACAAAGTAATAATGTAAAACAAAGGGACTATACCCTTTAAATTTTATTAATATAAAGAAAATTTACAATGAGCGGGACAAACCAACCTTGCCTTTTTATAAGTAAGGGAAGACATAAGGAGCCTTACCTCTTTTATTACAATAATTATCTAATTCTAAAATCTAACTTACATAAAAAAAAATACAATTAAAAAAAAATTACAATTACTTACCTTAATCGCTTCCCGTTGTATTACCATCAAAGTAGTCATCATCATCGGAAGAAAGCGCATTTGAGAAGTTTTGCTCTCTTCTTTCCGGTTTGAACCAATCATTCAACAAAGTTTGACGTTCTAAATTAACGATTGTTAATCTTAATCGCTTAGGGTCCAACATATTACCACCAATGCTAAACACCGACTCCACCGCAACCGTTGATGCGGGACAAGCAAGTATTTCTCTTGCAATCATAGAGATGATAGGAAAATAAATTGCTTTCTTGGACCACCAACTTAAAATATCAAAGTTGTCAATATCATATTTAAATATGCCATTTAAATATTTATCAAATTCACCATTAGAACCGCCGACTCGAGCTTGTTGTTTTCCATAAAAAATTTGCCACAAATAATGATGATGATGACGACGATGAGGAAGCTTGAACCGAAGGTTGGCGGCTTGCACCATAAAGTGAGTTGTACTCTTTAAAAATATCATAAAATGCTTGTCTAACTTCACCAACAATTTGAGTTACGTTTGGTAAACGGGGATCACTTTGACCAAATAAATTTGAATAATAAAAAGAAAGAAATGCTTCCAAACCTTCTTCTCTTAATCTTGGATCTAATAACTTAGCAATCAAAAAAAGCATTGGAATATTTGTAAAATATTTTCTCCACTTTTCTAACATTTTGCAAACGGCGCCTCCAAGTATAGGATCATTTAAAAACTCCCAAAAAACAGTAGAAATTTCAGCACAATGATCAAGAACTAGATTAGAAGTAGGATAATACGTACCGAATAGCGCCAACGTTGCTTCCTTGAATTTCTTCAACAATTTAATCATACTAGCACATTCTTCCCATAATCGACCATATATTGGAACATTATAATTTATGGAACCCAAAAACAAGCAAATATCACCTCTATGATCATAAGAATCTTCTAATAGTTTAAGGGTGAAATTTCATCTAGCTGATACATCCGTTGATAATTTTTTGTAAGGCTTGCTATTATCTTTGCAATATTTTCTCCATTGGGCTTTCACATTTGATTTTTTCATAATAGTATAAATTGCACTTCTAAATGGATTCACAGATAGATGCAAAGCAGATAAACCATCTTGTACACATAAATTTAAAATATGGCAATAACATCTAATATGAAAAAATTTACCACCAAAGGATGGTTGACAAATAGAAATTAATTCGGATAAACTAGCAGTATTAGCACTAGCATTATCAAAAGACATTGAAAACACTTTTGTAACAAGATTATATTCTTGCAAAATTGATTGTAATTTAAGAGCAATATTATGAGCGGTGTGCGATTCATCAAAATCTTTATATGCTAGCAACCTCTTTTGATCTCCAAGAATCATCAATCCAATGACATGTTACTCTCGTATAAATATGTTCCATACCCGGGTCACTCCATATATCGAAACAAATAGAAACTTTAGAAGACAAATCACCAAATAATTCAACTAAATGCAATTCATATTCTCCGAACATATTTTTAATATCACGTGTGAGTGTCGTACGTGCTATTTTTTTGCGGAGGGATTAAGAGAAAGTTTAGCAAAATTTTCATATACCTCATCATCCGGGGAAACTAAAGGGAAGACTTTTCAAACAAACAAGTTTAACTTTTTCTTTCCTATGAACATGCTCGGAATATGTAAATAGATTGGAAGAAGACGTACATACGCCACTTTTTAGTGACGGAGTGAATCCTTGCAATTACGTTTGAGACGTATTTATCCCATATTCGGCGGGATGTTTGGTTCTATTATGCTTAGTATAATTCCCGTATCCATCACCGGGATACCATGGATATCTTACATGGCAATAGTTGCATTTTCCATATATTTGCTCAAGATTTTCACCATTTGCATCTCCTTGCACCTTCTTGAAGTGTTTTACGAAAATATCCGATTTCTTAGCCCTTGTAGGTCTAGGAGCGTCACTTGTTGCTTTACGACGCCGCCCTCCTTGACCTCCTCCTCTAGTGGTTTCCATAGTATTGCCGTCACTTTCTTGAGTATTCGGACTCGGAGTACCAAAATTAGGAAGCTCTTCCACTTCATCATCATCTTCTAGTTCCACCTCATGTTCCCATGCATTTTGGCTCGAAATTCCCCCATCAAAATAAGGACGACCTCCTCTTCGTAAAATGTTGGTGGTGGTGGTGCTTGGGAGGATGATGAGTTTCCCTTCTTACCCTTCTTGCTAGCAAGATTTTTAAGCATATTCAGGTTTGAAAATAAGAAAAAGAAATGAAAATATGTGAAATGAATGAAAATATGTGAAATGAAGGATTAAAATATGGATGTGAAGAATGAAAATATGGATGTTGAATGGAAAGATTGAAGTTTGATCAGATTTGAGCTTTAGAAAGGCTTTGAATTAACAATTTTCGTTAGAGAAAGAAAGTGAGAGATAACTGAGTTTTTGTGAAGTAAATTATTTGGGGTGGGAAATGGTATTTATAGTTAGATAATTATATATGGATAACAAATTTTTTTTTTGAATGACTGAAAAGAGGTCAATAAGTCAGTCAAACGGTAATATTTTGATCAAACTGCCCGTTACTAACGGGATTAAAGTATTAAACGGTGGGATTTACAGTAAATAGACCACAAAAATACACACTGCAATGCATACATGATGTGACCTCTCACCCTTGCGCTTGAAAACATCAGATCCCACCCCACTTGAAAATAAATGCATTAGAAATAAATATATCAACTAGACATGGCCGACCCGTACCCGGACCCGTACGGACCCGTGGAACCGTACCCGGATTTGACCCGTCAGAACCGAAACCGTGTAAGACCCGTGAACCGTTAGACACGTACCCGTACAATTGGCGGTTCGAATCCGGTTATGCTTTCTCAAAACCCGTGACCCGGCAGGTCCAACCAGTGGAACCGTACCCGTTATGACCCGTGGAACCGTACCCGTGAGACCCGCGTCAGACGCATCAGATTCCCCAGAAATTTTGAATATTACCGTTGATATATTTATTTCTAATGCATTTATTTCCAAGTGGGGTGGGATCTGATGTTTTCAAGCGCAAGGGTAAGGGGTCACATCACATCATGTATGCATTGCAGTGTGTATTTTTGTGGTCTATTTACTGTAAATCCCACCATTTAAAACTTTAATCCCGTTAGTAACGGGAAGTTTGACCAAAATATTACCGTTTGACTGACTTTTTGACCTCTTTTCAGTCCTTCAAAAAAAATTGTTATCCATATATAATTATCTAACTATAAATACCATTTCCCACCCCAAATAATTTACTTCACAAAAACTCGGTTATCTCTCACTATCTCTCCCTAACGAAAATTGTTAATTCAAAGCCTTTCTAAAGCTCAAATCTGATCAAACTTCAATCTTTCCATTCAACATCCATATTTTCATTCTTCACATCCATATTTTAATCCTTCATTTCACATATTTCCATTCATTTCACATATTTCCATTTCTTTTTCATATTTTCAAACATGAATATGCTTAAAAATCTTGCTAGCAAGAAGGATAAGAAGGGGAACTCATCATCCTCTCAAGCACCACCACCACCAACATTTTACGAAGAGGAGGGTCATCCTTATTTTGACGAGGGAATTTCGGGCCAAAATGCATGGGAACATGAGGTGGAACTAGAAGATGATGATGAAGTGGAAGAGCTTCCTAATTTTGGTACTCCGAGTCCGAATACTCAAGAAAGTGACGGCAATACTATGGAAACCACTAGAGGAGGAGGTCAAGGAGGGCGGCGTCGTAAAGCAACAAGTGACGCTCCTAGACCTACAAGGGCTAAGAAATCGGATATTTTCGTAAAACACTTCAAGAATGTGCAAGGAGATGCAAAGGGCGAAAATCTTGAGCAAATATATGGAAAATGCAACTATTGCCATGTAATATATCCATGGTATCCCCGTGATGGATACGGGAATTATACTAAGCATATTAGAACCAAACAACCCGTCGAATATGGGATGAATACGTCTCAAACGCAATTGCAAGGATTCACTCCGTCACCAAAAAGTGGCGTATGTACGTCTTCTTCTAATCTATTTACATATTCCGAGCAAGTTCATAGGAAAGAAATGGTTAAACTTGTTTGTTTGAAAAGTCTTCCCTTTAGTTTCCCCGATGATGAGGTATATGAAAATTTTGCTAAACTTTCTCTTAATCCCTCCGCAAAAAAAAATAGCACGTACGACACTCACACGTGATATTAAAAATATGTTCGGAGAATATAAATTGCATTTAGTTGAATTATTTGGTGATTTGTCTTCTAAAGTTTCTATTTATTCCGATATATGGAGTGACCCAGGTATGGAACATTTTTATATGGGAGTAACATGTCATTGGATTGATGATTCTTGGAGAATTCAAAAGAGGTTACTAGCATATAAAGATTTTGATGAATCGCACACCGCTCATAATCTTGCTCTTAAATTACAATCAATTTTGCAAGAATATAATCTTGTTACAAAAGTGTTTTCAATGTCTTTTGATAATGCTAATGCTAATACTGCTAGTTTACCCGAATTAATTTCTATTTGTCAACCATCTTTTGGTGGTAAATTTTTTCATATTAGATGTTATTGCCATATTTTAAATTTATGTGTACAAGATGATTTATCTGCTTTGCTTCTATCTGTGAATCCAATTAGAAGTGCAATTTATGCTATTATGAAAAAATCAAATGTGAAAGCCCAATGGAGAAAATATTGCAAAGATAATGACAAGCCTTACAAAAAATTATCAACGGATATATCAACTAGATGGAATTCCACCCTTAAACTATTAGAAGATTCTTATGATCATAGAGGTGATATTTGCTTGTTTTTGAGTTCCATAAATTATAATGTTCCAATATATGGTCGATTATGGGAAGAATGTGCTAGTATGATTAAATTGTTGAAGAAATTCAAGGAAGCAACGTTGGCGCTTCCGGTAGCTATTATCCTACTTCTAATTTAGTTCTTGATCATTGTGCCGAAATTTCTACTGTTTTTTGTGAGTTTTTAAATGATCCTATACTTGGAGGCGCCGTTTGCAAAATGTTAGAAAATTGGAGAAAATATTTTACAAATATTCCAATGCTTTTTTTTATTGCTAAGTTATTAGATCCAAGAGTAAGAGAAGAAGGTTTGGAAGCATTTCTTTCTTTTTATTATTCAAATTTATTTAGTCAAATTGATCCCCGTTTACCAAACGTAACTTAAATTGTTGGTGAAGTTAGACAAGCATTTTATGATATTTTTAAAGAGTACAACTCACTCTATGGTGCAAGCCACCAACCTTCGGTTCAAGTTTCCTCATCGTCGTCATCATCATCATCATTTGTGGCAAATTTTTATGGAAAACAACAAGCTCGAGTCGTTGGTTCTAATGGTGAATTTGATAAATATTTAAATGGCATATTTGAATATGATATTGACAACTTTGATATTTTAAGTTGGTGGTCCAAGAAAGCAATTTCTTTTCCTATCATTTTTATGATTGCAAGAGAAATACTTGCTTGTCCCGCATCAACGGTTGCGGTGGAGTCGGCGTTTAGCATTGGTGGTAATATGTTGGACCCTAAGCGATTAAGATTAACAACCGCTAATTTAGAACGTCAAACTTTGTTGAATGATTGGTTCAAAGCGGAAAGAAGAGAGCAAGACTCCTCAAATGCGCTTTCTTCCGATGATGATGACTACTTTGATGGTAATACAACGGGAAGCGATTAAGGTAAGTAATTGTAATTTTTTTTTAATTGTATTTTTTTTTATGTAGGTTAGATTTTAGAATAAAATTAGATAATTATTGTAATAAAAGAGGTAAGGCTCCTTATGTCCTCCCTTACTTATAAAATGGCAAGGTTAATTTGTCCCCCTCATTGTAAATTTTCTTTATATTAATAAAATTTAAAGGGTACCGTCCCTTTTTTTTTACATTATTAATTTGTTAATTCATTATATAAAATTATCATTTCTCTTTAGGTAACAACTAAATTTGAAAAAAAACATAAAACCGTTATTTTTTAAACAAAGTCTGTTAGATTTTTAACAGAAACAATTGGCTTCGAAAGAGAAAAAAACAAAAACAATTAAAAGTTAACAGCTAAACTTGGAAAAAAAAAATATTGGGATGGGATGGGAATGTGACGGAGTCACGGAGGGAGGACTGGAGGAGACAGAATAAAAAAAAAGGTCGAAAGAGGATGAGGGAAAGGAGGTAAATGTTAAAAAAGGACATTTGACTTGACATGGTTTCTGTTTGCTTCTACAGTCTACTCTGCACCTACAGCTGTCTACACGGATAGACTTACTTTTCTGTTTGCTTCTTCTGAAATGGACCCGTGGGAACCGTGTACCCGTATTCGTCGGACCCGTACCGGAACCGTACCCGTATCCGTGCATCTCACGGTTCGGTTCCGGTTCCTCATTTTTCAGACCCGTACCCGGCGGATCGGAACCGTAACCGTACCCGGACCCGGATTTGGCCATGTCTAATATCAACGGTAATATTCAAAATTTCTGGCGAATCTGACGCGTCTGACGCGGGTCTCACAGGTACGGTTCCACGGGTTGGACCCGCCGGGTCACGGGTTTTGAGAAAGCATAACCGGATTCGAACCGCCAATTGTACGGGTACGGGTCCAACGGTTCACGAGTCTTACACGGTTCCGATTCTGACGGGTCAAATCCGGGTACGGTTCCACGGGTCCGTACGGGTACGGGTCGGCCATGTCTAGGTGTGGGGGAGATGAAACCCACCACTATTTCTCTACAACTAGCGGATCGCTCCATCAAATACCCTGTGGGTATTATGAAGGATGTTACTTGTCGAATAGGGAAATTAATCATCCTTGTCGACTTTGTAGTTCTTGAGATGGAGGAAGATCACCAAATTCCGGTCATTTTAAGAAAACCTTTTCTTGCCACCGCTGGTGCAATAATAGATGTAAAGAATGGTACTCTTTCTCTAAATGTTGAAAATGAGAGGGTTGAATTTAATGTGCAAAACTTAAATCTCGAAAACCCATGCCATGAAGATGACACCCTTAAAAATGATAGTAAAAATCAAAAAGCCCAAACATCTTCATTTTGGGATTGCACAAACAGTCAAAAATCCTTCTTAATGTCCCAATTCCCAAATAGGAAAAGCAACTGAATGAAGATTTGGAAAATGTTTGCTTTTTGAAGGCAAGATATGCAGAAGCAATTTCCGTGCATGGAATTGACAAACGTTGTTCAGGACCAAGTGTTGATGTTTCTTAGCAGTTTCTAAGATACAAATGCATTCCTTCCTCCAACAGTAAGAAATTTACAAATATGCATTAAGTGCAGGATGGACATGCAAGGAAGATGGTCAAAATGCGTGCATGACTATATTAAATAGCACTTAGTATCATAGTTCTACTTATCAAATGAAAGAAAGTGATAAAATCACTAACCTGAGCTTCTGCACGAAGATCAGTATAGGGAACAACACCTGTGAGAAGCTCACTGCAATACAGTAATTTCAAAAGATTTTTGTTCACTTGAGAGGGAAAGAACAAAATTTAATGCACTCTACTCGATAATATGTTTCATGGTTTATTCTTATGTTCTATCTCATTTAATATGTCACCAAATCATTGTATTTTACTCATGGGAATATACATAATTTATAGATTTATTGAGCCCAAAATTTTTAAGCCGAACTCAAACAAAAGTTTAGGTTCGAACTCAGGCTCGATATAATGCAAGCCTAACATGGTATAAATAAATATATACGTGTATGTGAGTTGAGCTTAACCGAAGTTGCTAATTCCGAGTCGAGCTCTTACGCCTTTTCAAATGTAATCGAGCCTAGCTTTATAATCTATCATCCGGCTCAAGCCGACCGGCCGACTCATTTACACCCCCACTTGTGTTGAACTTTCTTTTACTATATTGTTGTCGTAACTTAAGTCGAAGTCCCAAGAGTTAACGACTCTCTTTTGCCTTATTAATACAGATGTAATATCTCACCTTTTAGTTAGACAAATTAACCATTGTTAATATTTGAGACTTTGTGAGACTGTCAGCTTCAGGCATTGCTGATCCCACTGTGATGATAATCCTTCATTCTCAATTGTTCTTCTTTCTTTTCGACATATTCCCTTTGTATGTTCTAGTAGGACTAGTCTCCTTAGTTAGTCCTACATCACCACAACAATCAATCCATTCTATTTAGTGCCGAATATAAAATACCTATGGGCCAAAGACAATGAGGTTCCAAAGGGAAATACCACACATTCTCTCCCAGTAGAAAATGTTCCTAAGAGCCATGTTGCCAATGCCCAAGCTCCCCTCAATATTGCAGTGGTCTACACTGTCCTGTAACTAATTTGCATACAAATGTGCATACAAATCAACTGGAGGAAGAATTATCGCCCTACATGTTGTAGTGGTCTACACTGTCCTGTGCTCACTCTGGAGGATCGTCCTCGATTTACTGGTGTATGTGACTAGGATCCCAACTGTATATGTACATTATTAATTGATGTGTTTTATAGCTTCATACCCAGCAGTCAAAATTAACTACTCTATCGAGCTACCTTAGGAGTAAGGAGATGGATATCATTCATGATTTTATCATTCACAGTGTAATTTATCAAATGAACTTTATAACATGGCCAAAATGAAAAAATGATCAAGTCAGTGAAATGATTTCAGAAATAACTCCAGCCAAGTAAGAGGACACTTCCAATAACCCTTAATCCTGATTAGTACAGACTATCTTAGTACGTAGAGATATTGGTCCAAATACCATCTTGAAGAGGGCAATCTCACAAAATAATTTTTTTATGCTCTTTTTCTATTTTGAGATCAAAATAAAAAGAAATGTCAATAGATCAAGAGCAGAATACAATGACAGCAAACAAGCCATCCACTGAAAATTAGAATAATTAAGAAGTCGGCTAAAATTCGATAGAATCTTAACTTTACTACCTAAAAGGCAGGTGTTTGTTCAATTGACTGAATCGGATAGTAAACCCATTCATGAGAGGTACCCTAAAAACATGTACTCCCTCCGTCCCAAATTGAATGACCTTTAGAAAAAAAAAATCTTCAAAAAACTTGATCTCTAAATGGTTTTTCACCAAAAAAAAAAAAATCCACAGTTCATTATATATTTGCAAATTAAAAGTTTAAAGGTGAATAGAAAGAATATTTATGATTTTTGCTACTGAAATCAACCTTTTCAAAGGCATTCATTTTGGGACGAGGGAGTAAATTATAAAATCTCCAACTTAAGTAGCTGAAGCAGTTACTTACTGAACTCTTACTTGATTGATATTCCAAAGCTATAGACATCTGATTTTTCAGTTTGTATCTCCTTCCTCAAAATCTCAGGTGCCATGTATATTAGAGTGCCGACCATGTTCTTTTTATGGAAACCACCGGTTGGCTTGCCAGAAGACTTCCAATTTTCAACGGAAACCTGTTTAAGATCTCCTTTGTATTCTGACAAACCAAAGTCGGCAAGATGTGGCTGAAGATTCTTGTCAAGCTGCAATACAATAACATCAGTATTATAAACCATTTCCAACTCAATTTCAACATCAAACATGTAAAAGTTATTAGAACACAAAGATGGCGCTAAACTAGCTGAGGCAAGTATTTAGCTATATAAGGTTAGGAAACAATTACAAGAATATTTGCTGGCTTCACATCTCTGTGTAAAATCCCAACACTGTGCAGATACTGCAAAGCTTTTGCTGTTAAAGATTAAAAAGAAAAAAAAACACACTTAAGTCGATTGTCCAGTGTTATTCCCTCATTCAATAAAAGATAAACAAACAAAAATCTTAAGGTTGCAACACTAGGACTTCAACAAGGTGGGAAATTCTCATATTACTTTGACAATTTTAAGATGAACATGAGCGTTTACAAACTGAAGGCTGTTGTCCAATACATCTTCCTTTTTCCCATGTTAACAGACACAAAAAGCTTTCACGTAATAGACTAATAGTACACATCTTGCTAAGGCCTGATTACATTCGAGAAGCAAAACTTTATCAGCGTAGAACTCCTACGGACAAGAATAATTATATACTACAGAGCAGATTATATTCCAAGTCAAAAAATTCATAAATACTAACTTGAGACCTGGAAGAAAAAATACTTTCCTAGTGATGAGTAATACCTAGCTGTCCGGTTATTAACAAGACCTGGTCAATACTTGGTGTCCACTCGTCCACATGTAGTTTCTCAGCAACACTACCGATCTCATAGAACTGAAAGAAAAACATGTAATTTGGCGGCTTGGCATGTGCTGCCACTAGCTTTGCAATTCCAGGATGATCCAACTTGCTTCATAAGACAATATATTCAAAATGTAGGTTTGTCAACTTATGCAATAATATGGGATCGCACACACACACACACATATAGTCTATTTGAGTAAGGAAAATGACACTCCTATACATCTAGAAATTACAAACAAGTGAAAGCATAAAGAGTTGTAGACAATCCCACAACTAATAATTTTCAATCACCCAAATCAACGCAGAAATGGGTCTTATCATTGGATTTTTCATAATGTAACTAAGTCAACCAACTAAAGACTGACACCCAACCACCAAAATCCACTAGAACGTTGATAATTAGAAAGGAATCAATGACTTCTGCCAATCAAAGGAGCATAGAATCATCCTATTAAGAGTTATGAATGAAAAAAAAAAACTGACCATAGCAATTGCAATTCTTTGTGAAATTTATCAATGTCATCAGAGGTAGACAAGATGGGTTTCTTCACAGCAACTCGTTTTCCATCCAAAATACCTTCATAGACAACACTTTCTGCGCCTGCAACCAAGAACAAAACATGGGAAGAAATGAAAAGGGTTTCAATTAATTCTAACAATTTCCCTTTTTTTCAATCTTGGGATTGAATTTGTGTAGTTATACCAACGAACCTCGAGCAATTGGAGCAGAGAGAGTGTAAGAAGAAGGCGGGAGATGAAGAGGGATTGAGCCGCTGCGGCAGCATCCTCGAATGCAAGTGTTGGGCTCCAAGATTTCCAAACCCATCATAAAAATTGACGGTTTTATACGGAATTGAGGTTTGGAAATGCAACAAGATGATGATTGAAATCGGAAATTTCTGATTTAGGTACTAAATAAACATTAGATGTGCTTTAGGTAGGGGTGGTGTCAGCTGAGCAAGGGTTGGTGGTAAACTAAAATTTACACTTTTTATTCAAAAGGTCTATCGTTATTTTGAATTTCGTTTAAATTTTGATTTTAACAATTATTATAAGAGGACTAGTACATGCCCGTGTCCAAGGATATGGGTGTTTTTTTTTTTTAATTTTTTTTTATTTAAAAAATAAAAAAAATTAAGGGCAAAATGAGAAAGGGACAAATTAGTGAGGGCAAAATGAAAATTTCGTCGCTTGACATTATTCAAACAACTGTAACACCCAGGTCTAATTTATACTATAAATGATCCATCAATAAACTTGTTTATTCCCAAGTTACATAAAAAATTAATAGTATAATTTACACCTATCACTGCGATTTATAACTGAACTAGAATAAGCCCGTGTCCGAGGACACATTTTTTTTTTTTTTAATTTAAAAAAAATAATTTTTTAAGGGCAAAATTTAATTTTTTAAAAAAAAAAAAAAATTTAAGGGTAAAATGGAAATTTTGGCCATTGAAACTATTCATTCAACTGTTCATGGCCCTTCCCTCATTTATACTATAGATTGTTATTCACATGGGGTGTGCAAACCAGCCCATCGGCCCGCAAAGCCCGCAAAAATCCGGCCCGTAAGGCCCACACCCTCAATGTTTTCAACCCTGCTGGGCTTGACAGCTTGAAGGCCCGCGGGCTTGGGCTGAGATCAGGCTCTTATTGTTCTACGGCCCGTTAGGGCCCAACCCGTCTCTTTCAAAACTACGTCATTTTATAATTTATATACTCTCTCCGTCCCACCAAAACTGATACTTATTTCGTTTTTTGTCCGTCCCAGCCAAACTGATACTTCCCAAAATGGAAGGGAATCTTTATTATTTACCCCACTCATTCTCTCTCCTATTTCACTTTTACACTCACAACATTCTCTCTCCTAACTATTCCTCTCACTCATTCTCTCTCCTATTTAATTCTTCATACTCACACCATTTTCTTTTACTTTTTCTCTCTCTTATTTTTTCTTAATTCGCGTGCTCAAAAATTTGGTATCAATTTTAGTGGGACGGAGGGAGGATATAATAAATTTAACAACCATAAAGCCAAAAGACTTAGTAGAAAACTCACAACAACACATAGGATTTCCACAAAATAGGCTAATTCCAACCTATACATGCCATCATGCAGCAATAGTTCAATAACAACAAATACTCTATAGCTAAAGTGAAACTCAATTCTCAAATTATCTGAAGTTTTTTTGATTGAAAGTAAAGCTGTCAATTCGGGAATACAGGACGGGACGGGATGAAATTATGTTGTCCCACGACGGGAACGGGACAAGACGGGACGGAACAAAACGGGATGGAACTAAAATACTCCGTCCATCCCGTCCCATTTGCGGGATGCGGGATCCCGCGAGACAATGCGGGACCCGTTGATTAGGAGGGATAAGTGTTAACTAGGAGCCAAGGCCACGGCGAACCAACCATCGTAGAGGTTGCTGCTGCTTTGTTAAAAGTCATTGTTACCAGAAACCCCAAGGCAATGATAAGGCTATATAGTACAGGCACGGGACGGGAACGGGAAGAAGCTGCAGTTTCCTCCTCATTGCCTTTAGCGAAACGTAGTGTGCTGGGTGGTCTACTACCTGAGTCTTTGTTGTATGTACTGGAGCGTAGTGGTCCTTTGCATTCACGCAAAGAATGGTAACTGATTATGATACTCCTGAGATTATATGGACTCACAAAATGTGAGCAGACAATCTGATTAGACAGGTGAATTTGCTTTGAATTTTGGACATGTTCTTCTTGATTTGATACTAAAGGGAATGGAATTATAAAGTGCTATGTAATCATACTATTTCATTTTCCAGGTTATGCAGCACCTTGGTGATTTTTCTCAAAAGTTATCCTAGCACTGCCATTGTTTATATGATTATGCTCATATGCCACCAGTGGGATAAGTCACGGCCTTTACACTTTGAACGTCGCGGGACGGGAAAGGGATGGCGGGACCGCACTATGTTGTTTTGCGACGGGAATGGGACGAGACGGGGCGGGACTAAAATACTCCGTCCCATCCCGTCCCAAATCTATTGCGGGACGGGACGTCCCGATGGGACCGTCCCAACTTGACGGCTCTAGTTGAAAGGTGCTATAGATTGTTTGAAAAAGCTTACTCTCTCTGTCCAAATAGAAGTGTAACATTTAACATAAAAGACACAAATTAAGAAATTGGTTTGAAAATCTGCTGATTCTCTAAATCATCCCTCAAAACATTAGTATTCAAAACTAAATGGCAATATTTAATATAAATTTTCAAAATTTGAAGGTTGAACAAAGCTTCTTTTTTAGTTTTTTTTTTCCTTCTGTATTACTCTCTTGTCCCAGTAATCATAACATTCTGGTAACATGAAGCATCTTTTTTCATTCTGTTGAAATACGCATACCCTTATAAAGCTCAAAATGTAATACTAATAGGTATAAAATTTTCAAAATACAACATCTAATTTGTAAGCCCGTCAAGTCTGAGCCCGCTCAATGCCCGTTTAAAGTCCGCAAAAGCCCGTTAATTTGAGCCCGCATGAAGCCCGCTATGTTGGGCTTTTGAAATTGAAGCCCGCAACTAAATGGGCCCATACTGGGATTTGGCTTTAGGCCCGTGCACACCCCTAATTCACCATCGCATATTTACTTAATATTTCCGCATTACTAAGTTTGCTTATAAAAATTAAAACTACAGCACCATTATTACTATTCTACCCTTTTAAACCCTTCAATAAACACCTCCTAAACTATCACCACACCCACCACACACACACCCCACACCCACTTACACGAACAAACACACACAAACAAGGCAAAAAAAAAAGAAAAAAATAATCAAACAAGGCATGTTTGGGAGAGAGAGACCTTGAACCCTATTCAATTATAGTGAATCTTTGTCATATTTGGGTAATAGAATGTTTAAATTGTTGATAGGCATATCAAGTAAAGAGTTAAATCAACATTTTATAGCAAGAAACAACTATATTGAATGTCGAACAATAAGTTTTTTCTTCAAAATTCAAAATTGAAGTTATATCTATATTTTGTTTAACTTGATTCAAAAATGCATGAAATATTAAATTTTTGAAGATTTTGTGTTCTAAATCATGGTTTGGCATAGAGTTGTGTCGGCGTCGGCCCTGGTTTACCGTGCATAGTGTTAAAAATCGGCCACACGTTGTCGAACAGATAGTCCATTGGCGGCCAACAGAGACCAAATTGTTGTATACATCGCGGCAAGTCGTGGCCGAACAAAAGGCCTAATAGCGGCAGACAATAGCTGAACAATTATTAAACTAGCGGCCATCAATTGTCGAACATTGGTTAAACTTGTGGCCATCGTTGGTCGAACATTGGTTAAACTGGGGGCCATCGTTAGCCGAACCTTGGCTAAACTGGCGGTCATCGTTGGCCGAACCTTGATTAAACTGGCAGTGGTCGAACAGATTGTTGATTGGCGGTCAATGTCTGCCGAACAAAGCCAATTGCATCAAAACTTAGTTTTATTAATGTTTTTAAATTTTACTCAATAGTGATTAAATTTGCTGAATATTTTCGCTATTAATGTTATTGTTCTTTTCTAATTTGCTTTTGTAGTTTTGTCATAAATGAGGAAAGAAAATCGACCAACTATGTTCGCCAGAAAAGAAATGGATGAATCACGTATCCAAGTACACCATGGGACGAACCAGGGAGGTGAAGGATCCGGAAATGCATTTGAACATTTTCAGAGGCAAACTGAAGAGGAAGCTGATCATGGGAATAAGCAGGGTATTGAGGAAGCGGGAGAAGAAAGAGAAGGCCAAGTAGTAGTTGGTACATTACCTTTTCCTGGGGGTCCAATGGTGGATACTTTGCTTCATTCATATGGGAATCATGTGGCATTCAAAATATGAATTGGTAATGAGAGTGGTGTATTGAAATGAATCAGACAACAAAAATGAAATAATGGACTTTGGGACCGAAAACATCTCGTGAGGTTCGTCGTATCATCAAGAAGTGCCATTTTCACAGGGTCAAAAAATTATTATACTCTGACGTATAAAAGGTGTTAGCGAGTGCCTTTGTGGAATGGTTGCATTCGAAAACCAATAGTTTCCATTTTCCCTTTGGGGAGATGATCATCACATTAGATGATGTGATGTGTTTTATCGAGCGTCCATTGATCTCCAATGGAAAAAATATGAGTGTTAACTGTGTCACTTATTTCTGAAGTATTGGGAGTGACAAAGGACGAGGTTTTAGAATCAATGGCAGGTTCTAGGGGTGCGTCCATTAAACTTGAGTGGTTGCACAGTAAATTTGACGATGACTTAACATCAAAAGTAACAACATCTGGTTGAACAATTTCAAAATGTATGTTTAATAAAGTTTAAATGTTCGGTCAACACTGTCTGAACATTGTTCAAATGTTCGGCCAATGTTGATTGAACATCATTATAATGTTCGGCAGACACTGACCGAACTATGGAAAATTGTTCGGTCGACAGTTACCGATCATTTCAAATATGTTCGGCAACGACTGGTCGAACCGTAGACGATGAAAGTTTTTTATTTTATTTTTTGAAAACAAATCAAAAATAATATGTAGTGTCAAAATAATTACATTCATCCTTGATGATAGGGCGTTGTTACATCCATACTTGAACTTTAACACAATATAGTAAAATAGAGAATTTTGTAAAAGGAACAAGGGAGATTTTTTTTTTTTTACCGACTATGGAGTAGAATGGGCCGTAAAAGAATGGTAAGTTTTTAGAGTTTAGTGGGGGTGAAAATTTAATTAATTTTGCGGGTGTATTTAGTAGACAGGTAAGTAATATCGAAGAAATCCAATTGCGGGTGTACAACATCGTAGTGAAGGGTAATATAGTCATTTCAATTAATGGCATTTTTTTTTTAAATTGTATTGCGGGGGTATTAAGTAATTGTGCGGGGGTGAATAACAATTCTCTTATTATAATTTTTAGCAGTTTTTAATTTTTATATTTTAGATATATATTCATTTTTCTCAAAAAAATTGTGAAAATTAAGACATTTTTTAGCAATTTTAATTATCGTACTTCAAAATTTTTGGGAGAAAATGAATGTCTATCTAAAATATAATAATTAAAATTGTTAAAAATAAACAATGATAGTTAAAATCGAAACTTAAGAAAAATAGGAGAGTTTCAATTGACCTACTCAAACAGTTGTCCCGTTAAATATTATATTTTCATAAAATGAAAATTTTAAAATATTTATTCATTTAATAAGACCTACTTATTACTTACAATAACTATTCACTTTTAAATCTTTACCCCACCTTTTATTTCATATGTTATTTTTTACACTTACAATATTTATACTCCCTCCGTTTCAATAAAAGCTTCACTAATTATCCAAAAGGGCGTCCCGTTAGAAGCTTCACCTTTCCTTTTTTGGCAAAGAATTTTTACTATTTCCTCCACTCATTCTCTCTCCTACATTATTTTAATACTCACAACACCATTATAATTTACTATTCCCTCCACTAATTCTCTCTCCTATTTTCAAATTATACTCACAACATTTTTTTTTCCTCCCATTTTCATAATTTGCGTGCTCACCCAAAAGGGTGAAGCACTTATTGGAACAGAGGGAGTATATTTTTTAATTTACTTGTACAAAATAAATGTGTAACTTTTAAAAAAAGAACAGAGAGAGTATTCAAAATGTCCAAAGGAAAGAAAAACGTCCATAAGAAAAGGACCTTTTAAAAGAACGGAGAGAATATTCTTATATTTTTACTTTCACATTTTTCATTAGTTAATACTCCCTCCGTCCCGGGTGAAGTGTCCCAACTTTTCTTTTTGGGTGTCTCATTTAAAATGTCTTAACTCAAAAAAAGAAAATTTTTTATTACTTTTTTATTTGTGGGACCCACTTGTCATACTCACAATAAATATCCATTAACTATTCTCTACCCCAGTTTCTCTTTCCTGCATCACTTTTCATACTCACAACATTTAAACTTTTTCTCTTTCCTACATCACTTTTCTTAATTCCCGTGCATGAACTATTTTGGGACATTTGGACGGGGACGGAGGGAGTACAAACGAAGCATCAATTTTTTTCTTTGTAGTACTTTTTTTAATTTATCTTTATATATGTATATACATAACATCGTATAATGTATTTATGCATATATACTCCGTTTTATCTTAAACTGGATCAATTTTTTGGACACAATGATTCAACAATGCTATCCAACATGGATTCTACAATGTTATGCCTATATATACAAGTCATAATTCACATATTTTGGTACGTGATCTTTTGACTTTCAATTCTTGTCAATTAATTTCTCTCTCAAAGCACATAAGCTTCGGAGGGCCTTCGCCGGTGGAGCCCCGACTTAGTTTACGTGTTGGTTCATCTTTTTCAGACTATTCAATCGCCGGAGTACAACCTTCCGTCGAATTTGAGCTGATTCGAACGATTTTGACATCATCAAACAACTTTCACTTTTAAATACCCCACCTTTTATTTCATATGTTATTTTTTAAACTTACAATATTTATATATTTTTTAATTTACTTGTCCAAAATAAATGTGTAACTTTTAAAAGATCGGAGAGAGGAGAGAGGAGAGAGTATTCAAAATGTCCAAAAGAAAGAAAACGTCCATAAGAAAAAGACCTTTTAAAAGAACGGAGAGAGTATTCTTATATTTCTACTTCCCCATTTTTCATTAGTTAATACAAACGAAGCATCAAATTTTTTCTTTGTGTTATGGGTAATTTTCAACATGATGACATCCTCGGTTGCTCCTACATGTCAAGATGATATTTCACTGTAAGTATTACTTAATATTTACTTATTCATTTTATATAATATTTTTCATTATTATTTTACAGTAAACAACAGAGATAAACACGGGATACAATTCAGCACGATCAACTTCTCTTCAACGGCAATGTGGATTTGGTCTTTGGACGTTGAGGAGATAAGCATGGAAGCCGAGATTATAGGAACTAACATTTATCCGTTTATAGTTATTATTATTTAAGGGGATATGGAGACGAAAAAAAGACACATCCATTTTACACACTACACACGCACAGCTTGCAATCCCTCTCCATTGTCTTTCAAAGTTGTAATCACGGTTCATATAGTGAAACATTTAAGGTTGGAGACCTAACTCCCGGAGTTTTTTCCGAAGAGGTTATCATCTCTAAGGTTTTCCTCGTTAACAAATCCTTGTGTCACTCTTTACTTTCATGTTCTTGTTTCATTTAATTGAATTCCAAAGTTCCCTCCTTGTTATTTAAATCCATACACTTATCAAAATTAAGATTCTACGTTATTGTTTTTTCTACCAAAATAATTTGGCGCCCATCAAGGGGCCACTTGGTCTATTGATTATTTGTATCATTTCCTAAAAGAGTTCATCATGTCAACCAACCCCAATGTTTCCGCCGCCGGCAAGGGTGTCGCCGCCACTCCAACATCAGGAGGCAGAATCACCTTATTGCCGCCACCTCCTCAGTCATGACCTCAGCAAACCCAGCCTTCAAGGACTCCACAAAAGGAAGGAACCTCTTCCAATGTGGATGCCGACATCCGGAGTATCCTGACCAGGCTGGATCAACAAGATAGCAATTCGAAGGTGCTGGCCAATTCCATGATTAAGATGGAGAGGGATCAACAGCTCATCGCTTCTCGGCTGGAAAACATCTCACCATTGCGCGCAAGGAACCTCAACTTCGACACCACCGAAGGATCTACGTTTCAGAGTGAATTTATCCCAATGGGTGGTCCATCTCAAACTCATCAGTCGACGTCCTTAATGATGTCGCCATCCTTGTCCGGTGACACCTTAATGACGCCACCTTCAGCAGGATTCTCCCCGTTCATCCCATTCATTGACAACACCACTGTCACGACCACCACGGACAACACTGATTTGCTAAATAATCTTTTCAATAATAATACTTTCAATCGTATTCCTATGGCTGACCCTTTTGCAGGAAATCCACTAGCTAAGCAGATGCAGGATCTCAGGGAGCTGATAATGAACGTGCCAGGCGTAACTCCTCCAATCCAGCTAGTATCTCAGAATTGCTACAATCAGTCCCGGTTTGTTCCAGCAATTGCAAATGTCGACATCCCAAAGCGTTTCAGTGTTCCATCCATGAAGTTATATGACGGCAGCACAGATCCAGAGGAGCATGTCACCCACTATCAAGAGAAGATGGACATAGTGCATATCCCACTTCAATTCAGGGAGGCTTGCCTGTGCAGAGGATTTGGATCGACCTTGGTTGGACCAGCTCTCAAGTGGCTGATTAGGCAACCCCTAGGCTCAATTGGCTCATACGCCCAGCTTATCAACATGTTCTATAATCAATTCTCATGCAGTCGGCAATTCGAGAAGCTGACAAGTGACCTCTTCAATGTGATCCAGCAGCCTAATGAGACTCTGAAAGAATATGTCCACCGGTTCAATAAAGAAGTGCTAGATATTCCCAATCTTGACATGTCGACAGCCACAGAAGCATTCAAATTGGGGCTGAAGAAGGATTCACAGTATTATCAAGATTTGGCGATGACCCCTTGCAAACGGTTGGAAGAAGTCAGGAGCAGGGCCATGAGATTCATAAGATTGGAGGAAGATGAGCTGCGAAGGTCAAAGTCCTCATCCAAGTTGTCAACATATGACAATCCAGACAGAAAGACCGAATCATCCCACCGCAGGAATAACCGATTCAATCCTTATCCGAGAGTTGACAACAACAAAATTAACTCAATAGAGGGTGAGGATGAAGATAGCGATAATGTGCCTAACATTTCTGATTATTGTTTTTCTGTTGACATTTCAGGTGTGCTTTGTGCAATGGGCAACCTTGGGGACAAAGCAAGATGGCCAAAAAAGACAGATATGACCACGGGATGGCATGACAAGTCAAAGTGGTGTGCCTACCATGAGGACTTTGGGCATGTTACAGAAGATTGCATCGCACTAAGAAAGGATATTAGCTACTTGCTCTCAAAGGGACATCTTAAGGAGTTGCTGGGATCCAGAAAGAAGAAGGCAGAAAATGCAGAAGCTCCACATGAAGTCGAAAGACCAGTCTCTCCTCCAGCATCAACGAAGGTGATCAATTTCATTAGTGGAGGGTCAGAAATTTGTGGCACTTCCTATTCTGCCGCGAAGCGACATGCCAAGGAGTCAAAAGAGGAAAAGCCAGAAAGACCATCCAGGATGTCGACACCTTGCCAGGAGCCCATCACCTTTGATGAGAGTGATCGAGATAATTTGCTGGAACCCCATCATGATGGCCTAGTCATTTCCTTACAGATAGTCAATTGTACCATCAGGCGTATCCTGGTTGATGGGGGTAGCTCCGTCAATCTCATTATGTTGAGCACCCTTAAAGAGATGAACATCCCAGAATCGGAGATCATCAAGAAATCCTCAGTATTAGTTGGCTTCAGTGGCGAAGTCAAAGAAACAGTGGGAGAAATAAAGCTTCCAATCTACTCAAAGGGACTCAACACCATGGAGCGGTTCTGCGTAATTGATTGTGCAACATCTTACAATGTTATTCTTGGAAGGCCATGGATTCATGGAATGAAAGCTGTACCGTCCACTTACCATCAGTGCGTGAAGTTCCCAACACCTTGGGGTGTCGCTAAAATATCCAGTGATCAACAGGTGGCCAAGGAGTGCTATAAGACTTCAATGAAGGCGTCGACATCTCCCAACCAAGCATAGCAATTACAGAAGAAAGTACGTGAAGTCCTGGAAGCTAGGGAGAACGATGTGAAAGAAGTATTACTAGACCCTTCCAATCCAGACATCAAGGTACTTATTGGCAGTGACATTCCATCAGATATAGAAGAAAAACTTGTGGACCTGTTAAGAAGCAGAACGAAGAGCTTTGCTTGGAAGCATGATGACATGACCGGCATCAGCAAATATGTCATCACCCACAAACTCAACATTGATCCTAGTTTCAAGCCAGTGCACCAGAAGCGTAGGAAGTTTACAGAAACAAGAAACCAGATAATCAAGGAAGAAGTAGAACGTTTACTGAAAGCCAACATGATACGAGAGGTAGATTATCCAAGATGGTTAGCTAACGTAGTTGTGGTAGAGAAGAAGAACGGGAAATGGTGAGTTTATGTTGATTTCACCGACTTGAACAAAGCTTGTCCCAAAGATCCTTTCCCATTGCCTCACATAGATTCATTGGTTGATGCCACTTCTGGACATGAGCTCCTCACTTTTATGGACGCATCCTCAGGATTCCAACAAATTCAGATGGAGCCATCTGATCAAGAGGACACCGCCTTCATAACACCCACAGGTATCTATTGTTATATTGCTATGCCTTTTGGACTAAAAAATGCAGGTGCAACATATCAGAGGCTCGTCAACAAAATGTTCAAAGACCAGATTGGGGACACAATGGAGGTATATATTGACGATATGGTAGTAAAATCCAAGAAAGCTGAAGATCACATAAGCCACCTATCTCAAGCCTTCGACATCTTGGATTGTTTCAATATGAAACTTAATCCAGTAAAATGCAATTTTGGAATGAAGGCAGGAAAGTTTTTGGGTTATATGGTAACTAAAAGATGCATTGAAGCGGCCCCAGAGCAGATTCGTGCCATTATCAACCTGTCGTCACCTCAATCCGTCAAAGACGTCCAGAGATTGACAGGGAAGATTGTTGTACTCACCAGGTTCATTTCAAAATATTCTGATCGATGCAAGCCTTTCTATGACATCATAAGAAAGAATAAGAAGTTCCAGTGGGAAGATCAGCATGAACAAGCCTTTCAAGATCTCAAAAGCTATCTGTCGACACCTCCATTATTGGCCAAACCTCAGGAGGGTGAACACCTTTTCATCTACCTAGCAGTGTCAGAAAGCGCTGTAAGTGCAGTCCTGGTGACAAAGCGAGATGGTATTCAGCAACCCATCTATTATATAAGTAAGACACTTTTAGATGCAGAGACCAGGTATTCTCATTTACAAAAGTTAATTTTAGCTTTGATAACTGCATATATTAAATTAAGACACTACTTTAAAACACATACTATAATTGTGCGTACTAACTATCCTATTAAGAATGTTATGAGAAAACCAGAGATGTCAGGTCGAATGTCTAAGTGGTCCGTACAATTAAGCACTTACGACATCAAGTATGAACCCAGAACAGCAATAAAATCTCAGGCTCTAGCTGATTTTGTGGCTGACTTTAGTCCAACCATGCAACAAGAAGTAGAGTTGGAGGTTCAGCAACTCCAAGATGATGACATCTTGAAGATGTGGACACTTTACACAGATGGTGCTTCCAACATGAGAGGCACAGGACTTGGAGTTGTACTAAAATCGCCACAAGGGGACATAATACCACAGTCCATCAGTTGCAGTTTTAAGGCCACTAATAATGAAGCAGAATATGAGGCATTAATTGCAGGTTTAACAGTGGCCCAGGACCTAGATATCAAGCACATCCGGGTGTTTATGGATTCTTTGCTAATTGTTAACCATTACAACGGGTCCTACATAGCGAAAAATGCAAAGATGACGACATATTTGGAAATTGTGAAAATTATGGCGGCCAAATTCAAAACTTTTACTTTGAAGCAGGTTCCACGTGAAGAGAACTCACAAGCAGATGCCGATTTAGCCTTCAAAAGCATTTCACAGACAAGTATCCCAATTGTGCATGTCGACATCCCAACAATTGATCATCTCGAGCTGTTCGTCCTAGATGTCGACATCCCTACCAGTCCAGCAGTACCTTCTTAGACATCTCCTATTATCAAGTATCTCCAAGATGATACGATCCCAGCTGAAGAGAAAAACGCTCGAGCATTCAGGGTAAGATCATCTAAATATTTACTTATTGATAACTTTTTGTTTAGGAAATCTGCTGCAGGTCACTACTTAAGGTGTCTAGAAGCAGATCTAGCCCATCAGGTTTTGAAGGAGCTGCATAAAGGGTAGTGCGGAAATCATACCGGGGGCAGAATCCTGTATACCAAGGCTCTAAGAATGGGCTATTTTTGGCCCACAATGCGAAGAGATGCTGCAGAATATGCAAAGAAATGTGACTTTTGTCAACGATATGGCGACATCCTACATCAACCAGCCGAATTGCTGCATCCTATCCTGTCGCCATAGACATTTATGATTTGGGGAATGGACATCGTAGGAAAATTACCCAGGGATCCAGGAGGAAGAGTATTTCTACTAGCCATGACAAACTATTTTTCTAAATGGGTAGAAGCTGAAGCATACGTGCAGGTCCGGGACAAGAAAGTTATCTCATTCATAAAGAGAAATATATTCAGCAGGTTGGGATACCTTCAGAGATAATATGTGATAACGGCTCCCAGTTCATTAGTAGGAAAACGCATAATTTCTTGACAAGATAGGGAGTCAAGATGGTGACATCTTCACCTATTCACCCTCAAGCGAATGGGCAGGCAGAATCCAGCAATAAGATTATCATAAGCAATTTAAAAAGGAGACTGGACCGAAAGAAAGGAAAATGGGCAGAAGAGTTACCCATGGTTTTATGGTCTGACCGGACGACATCTAAAAATGCTACTGGCCAGACTCCCTATTCTCTGGTATTTGGGACAGAATCAGTCATTCCAGCAGAAGTTCTTGTACCTACATCCAGATACGGTTTGTTGACACCTGAGCATAATAAGGACATCTTGACACATGACTTGGATACTGTAGACGAGCTAAGGGAAATGGCCAAAATTCGGATGGCAGCATATCAGCAAAGGGTAGCCAGGTCTTACAACAAAAATGTAAGGGTTAGAAGATTCCAAGTAGGAGACTTAGTCCTACGAAAGGCATTCCAAAATACAAAAGAACTCAACGCAGGCAAACTTGCCCCAAAATGGGAAGGACCCTACCTGATTGATGCACAGGCCGGGAAAGGAGCATATCGTCTGTCTACCCTGGATGGCCAAATGATCCCACGAAGTTGGAACGCCATTCATCTTAAAAGGTATTACATCTAGACAATGCCTCCCTAAAACTCACCTTATCCCAGGTATGGACAATTCTCTATTGAATATAAGTAACCTTTCATTTCCCTACTTGTCATTTTTTATTTCTTTATATCAAAATAAGATGTCGCTAACACAACCTGTGGAGGGGCGTCAATATAGTTGACGTCCATCTTTAACATGTCTTTGTCTTGCAAGATGTTGACATATGAGAATGGGGACATATCGAAAGGACTCAGGTCAAAATGACAACGAATTCTCCTCCGTCAGAGACTGGCCATCTCTTCTAAAGTAAAGGTACACAATCCCTTCTAAGGTTTAAAGAGTTAATTACCTCTTTCTTGAAGATGTTAGGTTACCACACCTTCGCCTGGAGCGCAAGTTATCTCTTTAATTGAGGTGTGGGGTGGGCCTATATGAGTAAAAAGGTATAGCTTACCCATTCCCACTCAATTATATGATTGATCCTATGTTTTATTCTTGTGGTTATGACATGTACATGTCATCTTAAGTACCTACAGTTTTGACATATTATCATGTCACCTTACGAAATTAACATGTAATCATTCAAAGAAAATTTCATCAAAAGTATACCAAGCCTTGACATGCTTGAAAACTATCAAACCATAGTTTTTCTAAAAATTATCATAAGAACATTCCCAAAAGTTAAGACATTGTACCAAACATCCAAGCAACTAAAACTAAAAAGCAAAAGTGTTGAACCAACCCAACACTTGAAATTAATTGTCTTCGGTCCTTATGGACCTATTACATAACCAACAAAATTAAAATTGTCTTTGAAAGTCCACCCTCTTAGTACCAGCAAAAACAAACATGTTTACCTTTATGGCGTCTGCCTCAGATGTTGCTTTCGGAGTAACCTCTCCGACATCTGCTCCTTCCTTCACAATTCCTTCATGGGGACTGGATGACACCTCGCCCTCATCCACCGGCTCCCCTGTCAGTTTGGCTAAATGGGCATACTCTTTGTTTATGTCCCAATTATGAGATTTGTGTTGGTCCCAAAGGTGGCAACAAGGGTGAAAATACAGCTAGAGGGGGGGTGAATAGCTGTTTCAAATTTTTCACCCTCGATTTAAAACTTAACCTCCACGCTTACAAAACCTCTTGCAGTGTGTAAGAAACTGCAAGTAGAGTTGTAAAATGCACAGCGGAATATTTGAAGATACAAGCGGTTTTGGAGAGGCGGTTTTGATAAGCGGTTTTAGTGCAATTTCTGAGCAGTTGTAAAACTGAAAGTGAGGTTTGACAATGTTAACTCCAAACACAATTTCACAATAATGGATATCTAAATAAAGATCAAACAGAGAGAAATGTAAATAATCAGTAAGCACAAGAAATATAAATGCAGAAAGTAATAACACAATGTTTGGAGTGGTTCAATCGATAAACGATCTACGTCCACTACCAAGATGGTTAGTCTTGGATTTCTAAGAGGGATTTTATATTGAGTATGAGAGATTACAAAGTACAATGAGTAATACTCAGATCTAAAATCTTTTCTATGAAGAACAAATCCTAAGACTATAACCAGTGTATCTCAAGTGATTAATCTAAGTGATTAAACAAGTGAGGTGTGTGTGTGAGAACATGATCAAGGCTCTTTAAATCTTTGAGATGTAGAGCACAATGATTCTTGATGTGTATAAGGCTTGATTTCTGGGCTATGGAATATTTCTTGAAGGTTGAAGATGAAGATTCAAAGGACTTAGAATTTCTGGGCAGAGCTTCAACTTCTTATGAACTCACAGCAATTTCTCAAGTTTCAAGAAATCTTCAAATGATGAAGGTTGGGGGTATTTATACCCAAGCATCAGGAATATAGCCGTTGGACACAGCTGTTGTAAGGACAGTCCTTGATGCTTTCCCATTGGTCCACAACAACCACTTTTGTCCTTTGGAACTGTTGTTGCAGGAAAAGCTGATCAGGCTCCAGCTGCAAGCAATGAGGTTTGGACACCTGTCACCTTTACAAGATCCTTGCAGATCTTATCTGAAAAGTAGTCACGTGACAAGATATGGTGGTTGACATTTGATATTGCTGACGTGAATTTCAACGGTCAATGAGTTTCACTTCAAGTCTCAATCATTGGGGCGGTTCTGGCGAGGAGCGGTTCCAAGTGCAAGCGGTTCCACCAGAAGAGGATTTCCATATGTGCGGTTTGCACATTGGAACTCAAGCGGTTTTAGACTAAGGATTATACAAGGCAGTTTGCTGAAAGCGGTTCTGCCAAACGGTTTGGTGAGGCGGTTCTGAAACCTTTGAACTGCATTCCTCAGATCCAATGAGTCTTGTGCCAGTCTTCAAGCCTAAATTTAACCTATTCTATAAAATGAACTTAGCTAAAAAATTGAAGTCTAAGCTTCATTACATAGGGTCCTAAAGTCCTTAAAATAGACAGGAGGTTATGGTATCAATCAAATCTAATACAAAATAGGAGGGTTAAAATATGCATACCCAACAATTTGCCATCTTGGTGCTCCTTCATCATCTTGATCCTGCTTTGAAAAACAGTCTTTGCAGCCGCAATCTTGCAGGACTCCCTTACTTCGGCAATCTCCTTAAGATGGTCGCCTTCACTTTTTGCCAAGCTTTCTAGAAGATCCTTCACTGTCCTCTCTTGCTCCTCTAGAGTCTTCACTTGCTTTTCCAAAGTTTTCTCAGGTGCCTTCACCTTGTTCTCCAGCAAAATCCTTTCTTTCTTAGCCAAAGCTACCTCTGATTTGGACTTTTTCTTAAACACCTCATGTTTATTCACCAAGTCTTCCAAATATCCCACCGCCTGTGACATAAAAAGTTTGCATCAAAGGATGTCTTAGAAGCTTAAGATCGGTCAAAATTTAGTTAGTCTTACCCCAGCTGTACAACTCATACACTTCTTCTTAAACTCTCCCACGGGCATTCCTTCAAATATGTCTTCAACTTCAATCACCTCCTCTTGAATGGCCTTCCTCTTTTTCACCCTAGAGCCAATACCAACGCTCTCCTCTATTGCAGGGCTTTTCTTGGGGATCAATGGTGGCTTCGTCTCTTTCTTGGGAGAAGAATCTACAAACATGGCATCAATATCATCAAGATAAAAGTCTAACCCCGAGGCAACTGGCTTAGAAACTGCACCAATATATGAAGAATGTCAAAAAGTAGTACGCGATAGATTAAAGAAGCAGAATAAGGAGACAACATGCTTACCTGTAGACATGATAACAAAGGATGATGCCTTGTTGTCCTCCCGAACAACCAAAGGTGCTTCCAACAGGCCTCTAGGTGATCTCTTGTCCAAAGGCAGGCTGAAGAATTCTTCGAGTTTTGCTAAGGTATCCTCCGCCGATGGGAAAAGCTCTCCCCAGTCAATATCTGCAAAAAGGTAAGAGAAATTACGATTTCAGTTTATCACAAAAATAAAAAATCACAAAGTCAGAAATTGAAGTACCTCCCTTATTCCATTCGCTTGGTATTTCATCCCCTCCTTCAATAGATGCCCTATCAACAAAGAAAAATCTATTTTTCCATCCCCTATCGTTTGAAGATGTAGTGGTCATTAGGGAACTCCTACCCGACCTCTTCTTAAAAAGATACCTTTTTGACCCAAAGGGCTGAAAATCATACGAGTAAGCTATTTCATGAAGCCCTAGGTTTAGGCCGTTTTCCCTGTTAACTTTGATTACAAATGCGAAAATTCTCCAAGCCATAGGCATTAATTGGGGGTAAGCAAGTTGGGTCTTTTGGAAGAATTCAAAAACCAAAGAAGGGAAAAGATAACTAAACCCTAGGAGGAATGGGTATTCAAGAAAACAAATCCATTTTTTGAAAACAAGATCAGGCCTGAGGCTGATGGAGAAAGGGTGAAAGATGGCACCTTCCGGGAAGTAACATTGCCGTTTTAGCGACTCAATCTGGGCGTCGCTGAACACACATGTCTCCTCGTCTGGCTTAGCAAGGAGATTCTCACACTCAAAATCCTCAAAATCAATTTCTATGGGATCTTGCGGAAGCGGCGCACTCTTGGTTTTTGAGGAACTCCATCTAGTCCTACCCATGTTAACAAGCAAGCAAGAAAAGAAGACAGTGGAGTCAAGGAAAGAAAGAAAGAGCGGAGAAATTACCTTACAGAGAACGCCATAGTGAGAAGAGAAAAATTGGAAGGTCTAAGAAGCTTTTAAAACAACCAAGCGGTTGTTTAAATTGAAAAGGGTTCTATTTCCAAAAAACCGCTTTTCCCTAATTAACTCCCCAACCGTCCAATTGCTCCACGTTTCATTATGGCTGTCTAATCATGCAGCTGGAAGTTGACTATTATTTGAAAAACATTTGCCTCTTCAATTTTCATGATAGACAAATATTTTTGGGGACAAATTGTTATAGGTAATTTTCAACATGGTGACATCCTCAGTTGCTCCTGCGTGTCAAGATGATATGCCACTGTAAGTATTACTTAATATTTAATTATTCATTTTATATAATATTTTTCATTATTATTTTACAGTAAACAACAGAGATAAACACGGGATACAATTCAGCACAATCAACTTCTCTTCAACGGCAAGGTGGAGTTGGTCTTTGGACGTTGAGGAGATAAGCATGGATGCCGAGATTATAGGAACTAACATTTATCCGTTTATAGTTATTATTATTTAAGGGGATATGGAGACGGAAAAAAGACACATCCATTTTACACACTACACACGCACAGCTTGTAATCCCTCTCCATTGTCTTCCAAAGTTGTAATCACGGTTCATATAGTGAAACATTTAAGGTTGGAGACCTAACTCCCGGGGTTTTTTCCGAAGATGTTATCATCCCTAAGGTTTTCCTCGTTAACAAATCCTTGTGTCACTCTTTACTTTCATGTTCTTGTTCCATTTAATTGAATTCCAAAGTCCCCTCCTTGTTATTTAAATCCATACACTTATCAAAGTTAAGATTTTACGTTATTGTTTTTTCTACCAAAACACTTTGTAGTACTTTTTTTAATTTATCTTTATATATGGATCTATATATCTATAATACAATAGAGGACTGTTTTAACTGCCTCTTAGGTAGGGTATAAGTGGTGGCTAGGATTAAATCTTAAGATTTTAATCCTACGGCCTAAATTCCTTCCCCTCCCACGATCTCTTCTCCCTCTCTCCGTCAAACACTCTTCTCCCTCTCTCCGTCAAACCGATTGATATACAATACAGTCCGGGTTGGGTAAACCGGCGAAAGGAGGCGTAAAGAGAGAGAGAGAGAGAGCCAACTGGGTTTAGGGACTTTTGAGAGAAAACAAAAAGACGCAGCCCTTCTTCTTCTTCTTCCGCCATGGTAGCAACAGCTTGGTGGAGCAGAAGCAAAAAACTCCAATAAAAAACCCTTACAAATGCTACTCCGTAATAGAGGCCCTGCCGCAACTGCTCTGATGGCTTCCATTCATTTACTCAATAGCCCCTCACATTTCATTCTTCTACAAAAACCCCCTTCTTCTTCTCCCTCCCACCTCTCTTTCATCTTCTCCGTCTCCACGTCGTTGAAGCGTAGACTATCTCCCTTCGCTCTCCGGAGCTCCGCTGGGATTTCATATACTTCTCATGCCAGTATACCCAGACCAGGTTTTCCTCAAATACTATGATTATCCCATTTTAACTAATACTTTATCCGTTCCAAAATTAATGACCATTTTTCATATTTTAAAAATGTTGATTTATAATCGAAAAAATGCATAAATGTTCTTTTAGTTTCGAACTTTTAATTTTGCAAATATAAACGGAGTAATGAACTATGAAAAGAATTGGTACAAAAACCATTTGGGGACATTTATTTTGAAGAAAAAATATGGTTTCATTCATTTTGGGACAAAAAAGTCATTCAATTTGAATTTGGGCAGAGGATGTATTTATAACAACTTACTACTAATAATGATTGAAATTTAAAATTTTGAGATAATAAATGTCTGTCAAATATTATTTTGATAATGCTTTATGTTGTAAAAATAAGATCATAATATACTTTGATAGTTCACTTAATATTCTTAAGGTAATTGGGATTTTAGAATCTGAAACTTGATAAATGTATAAAATAGTAATTTGATTTTCTCTTATTTGAATTCAATATTTTCATGGCGGAGGGACTCCTATGAGTCAAATTTTGTGTTTATATAAGTTTGGATACGCGTTCAGACATTAGTTACATTCATGTTTGATTTGGAGGCTATGGCTAATCATGTTCCTTGGTCTTCTTTTCTTTTTGAAAAAATAATTCCTGAAGTGTTTTTGGAAACCCCTAATGTTAAGAGCAAGAATTCAGCGACATTGATGAAATTGATTAAAAAATTGGACGAGCTTGGATTCGATACTCGATCGGACGGCCTAAAACTAACCTAATTAACCCACTACTAACCTAATTGACCACCAACAGACAATAGAGACTTCTGATCTGGCTTCCTACCTTTTGTATGCTGTCATTATGTTTTTCTCAATGTCCTCTTCCAATTTTTCTGTTATGCTAACCATTGTTAACCAATGCAGGCATGCAATGCTCATGGGATCTACTGTGTACCTTTATATGATACCTTAGGCAAGTTTCAACTCCTTACAACCATGTACTTCCCGTGCAACTGCATCTGATTCTGAATTTTAGGACTGCAGCACAAAGCAACTAGGTTTAATGATTGTTCATTTGTTAATACCTTTTTGCTGAATGTGAGTCCCAGAAATTTGTGTTACATAGAGTTTTGGAAGAGCTTTAATCACCTCCTTTTGATGATTTAGGTGCTGGCGCTGTAGAATTTATTATAAACCACGCGGAGGTTACAATTGCATTCGTGGAAGAGAAAAAGATTCCTGAGGTAATTAACCATTGTCTTGCACAATATATCTTCACTTAAAACATAATGACAGCATACTCTGACGGCCTAAAAATGTGACATTTATTTGATGGAAGAAGTGAGTATTTTTGGCGATGCCCGAGGCCAAAATGCAACGGTTGAGCAATCAATTACAATTTCATACAGATCTTTAGTAGCCTGTTTCCATTACTGAGTGGCTTGATCATAATAGGAAGGATTAATTCCTCCAATTTATGATATTGATCAAACCCAACCCTCAAATCAAGTATGATTCAAGCAAAGCCGTTATCTTTTGTATCAATTGGAGTCTATATTGCAATCCGATCCTTTCATGTAAGTCTTCCCTTATTCATGTGTCGCTTTGACTGAAATTACTGGAGTTGAATTCAATTTTATCAGATTTTTTATTTATTTTTATATATGTCATTCGTGTTTGTTATTTTCGGGTTCATTTGTTGAAATTGTAATATTTAGTGAGGAATATGAGAGATGATCATGGTAATATTGCTGGACTTTAAGGTTAATTGCCGGCAGTGCGGAGCTAGGAATATGTTATAAGCTCTTTTTACAGTGCATAGAAATCGGGGGAGAAGCACGCCAAGTGTTTGCTGAAATGCTTGAAACAGAGGTTGGAACTGCTTTTTGCCTCAAATGTCATCATCTCCGGACTGCAAGGCCATGGAGCCGAAATTGGTACGTAATGTATTCAAGTATTCAGTAGAAAAGTAAGCATTGGCAACTGATTTTTTTTTTATTATATTATTTTATTGTATGCATGTGTGCCTTCAATAGAAATACAGCATAGTTCAGTTACCCGGATGCAGAAAATGAATTCATGATAAGTGGTGAAGAACTGAAAGTTGGAAATAAAGATGTATCCAGGGGTAAAACAATCAGAAAGAGGTAGAAGGCTAAAAAGAATACACCAGCAAGTGATCGGGCCCAGCATCATCCAACATAGCCTTTCTGGGTGGGTTGCTGCTGAAATTCTCATCTGAGTTTTCTCTGTTTGGTTTACAATAAGTTAAGTTTTTCCAGAAATAAGTATCAGCATTTACAGTTTAAAGTATTTTTATTTTTTTGGGCTGGGGGGGATCAGTCATAAGTTATAGGGTGTCTGAGATTAAATCTTGAAAAAAAAAACCTCCCCACCCCCAACCCACACTCATCAGTAATCACACGGATGTGTTGAATTAATGGCGTTTAGGTGCTTTTACTGCGTCAATGGACTTTTTTAAGTATGATGAGTTGTGTTGGATTTTATGGTTTAAATATTGAAACAAAAGGGAAGGGTTTCAGTGAGGACAGAAATTTTTTAGAACTGTCCTGAGACTACAGTCCCCGTGTTCATAGTGTCCATAATTATTAAGGGTTTCAGTTAGGACAGAAATTTCAGCTTAACGCAGTCATTTATTTAAGCTGTGAGTAGTAAAAAATAATTATTCGAGTGATTGAGGTAGTAAACTTGCTCTTCATTTCCTGGCCCAGGGATTTCATCATGCGGACATCTCTGTTTTAATTTGTTGATTACAATTTACAAGGCTGATATATACCACTTATGATCCAGGATGATCATGGTACTTTTCTTTTGAGCTATTCCCCTGCAAAAGATTTGGATTTTCACATTTAACTTTTCTTTATTTGACTTTTCATTGTGTTGTATTTTATGTTAGTACTCTTACCCGCGCCAATGTCACGGTGATAGTATGAATTTGGTCGGTTCTATAAAATTGTATAACATATTATGCGATAGGAAGGATGAAGAGGTCGATTGCCTGAATATATTTAGCCTTACTTGATTTGAACTAAATAGTTAAATTTAATAACCTGGTAAAAGAATGGATTTTTTTTAAAAAAAACTACGATCTTAATATTTGATTCAAGCTATGAAAGAAATCGTACATCACAAATTTACAACACTGTTAAGTAACACAATCACTGAATACCTAATGCCTTAGACATTAGAACGTAGTTATGTTATTGAAATAAATACTTTCATGCGATGAATCTCTGTTTTTTACCTTCGAGTTGTTTATTTCTGTTCTAACATTCCAACTCGATTTGTTTCTTCTCTTCTAAAATATCACTAAAGGTACTTTCTCTCTCCTCATCTAACTTCCCGCTTTGCTTCTCTGATTACTTCAAATTCTAGGGTTTTGATTTGGGATGGGACGGAGGTTGCATATGTTCGGAAGTAAACAAGGGATAAATTGTTGCCAATATGTTTTGTTCTGTGGATTGCAGGCACGAAACTGCAATTATAATCTTTTTTACATAGTTGTTTTATTTAATCTACATAGTATTTGACTAGCTTATCATCAATTCCTACTTGATCAGAAAATGATGCATTGCAGTTGGTAATATTAATTCAATCTGATTACTAGGTGTGTATGGATATTTTTTTATTTTCAATTTTGTTGTGACAAGCATGTTAAGAATTAGTTGGTGTGTTTGTGTGTGTGTTGCATTAGTTGGGTTTAAAATTCATAAAGCATCAAGTGGTACTTCAAAAATATGTTATTTGCTTAGATTATTGCACTAATGATTGTAACTCGATGCAGTTATGGGAGGCCTCGCACAAGAAAAATCCAATTTTGATGTTGGTCAATAAGATTCCAATCTGTAAGCTCTTCTTATGATAATTCATTTATCAATTGGTTGTACGGTTATCATTGGTATTTGTTTTATCTTTGAAATTGTAGTTGTGACTTGCATCAGAGAAATTTAACATCAATACACAATAATGTGAAATTCGTTGAGTTTTCGGTGCAAACTCCACCACCACATAGGTTTTGTTCAAGTTGCATGATGTTTTAACATTTTTTTTGAAACAAGTATTTTAATATAGTTAGTTCTTGCATTTTAATTCTTTTTCTTGGTGTGCTGAGCCAATAATCATACGGTGTGATTTATACATATCAGTTTTTTTTTTTGAGACTTTTTGAGTGTTAATACTTGAATCCTCATTTGGGTTAGGTTTTAATGTACTATTATTTATCATGTTTTATGGGGTTTTGTGCCTTCTCATTGACAACAATGATTGATATGGACTGTGCATGTATGCCGATCAAAGGAAGGAAAGGAAAATGAAGTGGATAGAGAATGTGTGTTCTATAAGGATTGTGATTATGCTAAATTAAGCTTCCGCAAGTTGGTTACATTGTCGACAAATCATGTGTCCGTACATTTTGAATGATTGATAAAAGGTGTAAGGCTTTGTATTTATGCAGTTGATCATTTTTGCCCATTTGATGTCAAAGAAGTAATTGTTGCAAAGGGCGTAGAAGGCTAAATGACATTATGCAACCAAATAAAGTAGGCGGTGGTAGTGGCGGCATTCCGTGTTTGGCAGTGATGGTCGTGACTGCGAGAAGGACAAGGGGAAGAAGGGTGGAGAGAAACCACTAACTTTTTTTGGAAAATGAATTTCTTATGTTCGCTGGATATCGGTAGTAGAGTTTTTTTCCCCTGGTAGTACATGGTGGGCGGGGCTACCGAAAAGAGAGTACTAGGTTTGTTTGAGAATTGCGAAAAATAGGAGCATAAGTGGGTGGGGGGTTGGAAAGGGGAAATTGAGTGATGGTGGGGGTTACATGATGAAAAGAAATTTGAATTGTAGGATGTTATAATATTGGAGTTAGACCGGTCCAATGTCTGTACCCGTATTGACTCTAGATGTCATTGCTAAATATTAATTTGTTGAAGCTAAACCATAGAAATCATTCCACCGGCGCACACTGGCCACCACCATTTTTCTTTCATATTTCACTTATTGCCTTGGCCGGTGATCTTCTTTGTTCATGAGTGCGTGCTATCCCTATTTTCAGGTAAATATTTTTGCACTTCATATATTGGAAACAGTTTAAAATTACATTTAAAACATCTTATAGTTAGCATGCGATTTCAGTTTTCCCACGTCTTTTTCTTTCCATACTGTCTTCCTTTCCGTACTGACCAGTGCCAATGGCACGGGCTTTTGAGTACTAGTGTATATACATAATATAACATAATATAATGTATTTATGCATATATACTCCGTCTTATCTTATTAAACTGGATCATTTTTTTGGACACAGTTATTTAGAAAAGTAAATTAGGAAAAAGATGTTGTAACTATAAAAATTAAAATAAGAGATAGAATAAATGAGAGTAATAGTAAATTGATTGATGGTGTAAGTATGAAAATAAAATATGAGAGAAAATGAGTGAGAGAAATAGTGAAAAAAAATTGTCATTTTGGGGAGTCCGGTTTGAGGCGAGAAAGAAGAAAATCGCATTAAGTCCGATTTGAAGTGAAATGAAGAAAATATATATTAAATCTTTTAAAAAATAGTTAGATTTTGAATAATTCAAACGTTGTTAATTTCAATAAATGATTATAAAAAAAATAAAAAATTGGTACTGGTACATCTCAAATGTATATGCATTAAATATTTTCTCATATTTTAACCAAATATTCACATTATACCATGTAACATTTTAAGATTTTTTTCTTAACACCCAAAATAAGTCATATTTCAGAACAACCAAAATAAACAATTGCAAATTAATCAACAATTAACAATAAAACATCAGTCATCAACTATAAAGTTTCAATTAAATTATCAGTCATAAGTTTTCAGTCATCAGCTGCGATAAATGATAAGTCATCAGCTGCGATAAATGATAAATGGGCCTACAATTGTCTAATCACATGTCTCGGGTGGTTTTAAGTGATTGATTAATAATTTTAATCAATTGAATGACAATTACGAAGTTTTAAAAACCATTTCCCTAATATTTTTAGAAAAAAATTGAATTATATACTCCCTCCGTCTCACACCAACTAATACCAAAATTTTGGGCACACATATTAAGAAAAAGTAAGAGAGAGAAAAAGTGAAAGAAAATGTTGTGAGTATGAAAAATTAAATAAGAGAGAGAATGAGTGGGAGGAATAGTTAAGAGAGAGAATGTTGTGAGTGTAAAAGTAAAATAGGAGAGAGAATGAGTGGAAAAATAGTAAAAATTCTCTTTCATTTTGGACAGTATCAATTGGTGTGGGACGGACCAAAAAGGAAATAAGTATCAATTGGTTGGTGTGGGACGGAGGGAGTATAACATTTGTGGTTTGTGTATACTATATACGTACTTATTTTATTTTCTTGGAGTAGTCATGGAGCAAATTATGGTCTTGTTCGTCTTGGTAATTCATTTCTTGAATTTTGTCTTTTTATTTTCATAACTTTATATTTTACTTCTTTCATATATACTTTTTTCTATCTAATTTACTTCTTCCCCACATCAAGAAAATGGAGTCACATGACCCCCTTAAATGTTGGAATGTGGCATTTTAAAAGTTTTAATTTTAGAGAAAATAGTTTGTATCTTTAAAAATTATGCTTTTGACCTTCTTTAGTTTAAGTAAAAATTGATCTATGTAAGCAAATTTTCCGGCTATTCAAGGGATATCACGATCGTTTCTCAGTAATGGAATCAAACTAATGATGTCAAAAATGTCGGATCAGTCCAAATTCAGTGGTTTGGATATATATTGGTGACTTGAATAGACTGAAAAGATGAGCAAACACGTAAACTAAGTCGGGGCTTCACCGACAAAGACCCTCTGGCGTGAGAGTAAGTATTGATATTTTATAAAAGCAAATCAATTGACAATAGTTCGAATTCAAAAGAATGTGTTACCAGAAATTCGTGATTTATACATGTATATATAGTTGTAAGAGATAGTTTTTTGCCTTGGATAGAAGTTAGGAGTGAACAAGGAGTTTAATCCTAATTAGATCTTAATTTCATGATGTCTATGTTGGAATAGGATTAGAACTATGTCGGGGACGTATGTCGGGCAGGTTGTGGTTCTCGACATAGTCGTCACAGGTTTGTTGGTCGACATAGTGGCTATGTCGGGCATGAGGGACGATCAAAGGTAGGGAAGCCCTTTCCCTTTGTCATCTCGACATAACTTCGTTGGTGGGATTAAATATGGTAGACATAGTTATGATCGACTTAGTCCTATGTCTTGTTCGACATAGTCTAGCTACCTGATCGTGCCAATCATATAACGAGCTCCTTTATGTCTTGGTCGAAATAAAACTATGTCGGGCAAGATATGACGAAAATAGATAGAAAAGCTCATTCCCTATATCGTATTAGGAATTGTGTTTATTTTTAATTGGGCTAAATCCATTGAATCTTGTCCATTTTATGGCCCAATATAGTATCTGTTTATACTGTACAAATATCAAAATCAAGTCCACATGCTAACCAAAAAGAGTAACGAAGCCGTCTCAAGGGCAATAGCCGATAATGCTATAACCAAGTTTGGCTCAAGTTTTCAAACTGGTTACTCCATGTGTGAAACGAGCTTGTAGTTAACAAGACGTAATCATTATATAGGGAAAAAAAAGTTATGGACCCTAGGTTACGTTTCGAGCCAAATAACAAATCTATAAATATTTGTGTGATGTAAAATTTCATAAAAATCTATTAATGCTAAAAGAGAAAACTATGTCTACCAGTCTCTGCTCCTATATCTTAAGTTATAAGATTAGAATTACTTTTATACGTTAAAATATAAGAATAAAAAAAATCATATATTTTTTTCACATTTAAAAAAATACATAAAAAATCTCAAATTTTATTAAGCAATTCATTCTAATGTTTAGGTTATGTTTAGGTGTAATACTAGAATTACTCGTATACATTAAGGTATAATAGTAATTATTTTTTTTACAATTTTTCTTTTTTTCTTAAAATATTATTAATAGTTTTATATTTTATTAGACAGTCCGCTGCTATAATTAATTATAAAACTAGAATTGCTATTATAACTAAGGTATAAGAGTAATGTTTTTCATAATTTTTCACATATAAATAAAAAAGACAAAGACTTATATGAGAACAAGAATACCCGTCTCATTCATGAGACGGGTCGAATCCATAACCCATGACCCGCCCAAAAAAAAATTTGCTCCAGTGCATGAAAGACGGTTCAGGCATTGGCGTTGCCGTCAAAACTCCTACTTTCTCTCTTTCCTCCTTCCTTCCATAACTCTCCCGTAGCTCTTGTTTACTTTCTCTCTCTCTAACCACATCATCCTCTATTTCTCTCTCTAGATTACAACTTTCTCTCTCTCAAAGTATACATACCCACATAAAACACGCACAAATTGCGTGAATGGCGTCTGCTTCCGATGAGCCGGCAAAAGAAATGGTGCACAAGACCAAAGTTATTCAATTTCTAGGTCGTACAATGCCTATTATTCTCCAAAACGACAATGGCCCTTGCCCCCTCCTTGCCATATGTAAAACCTCTCTATATCTCTCTCTAGGGTTTTTTTTCGGTTTGTGAAAAGTAATAGTTACTATAACATAATGTAATGATTGTATGCATATAAAGTAATATTTTGTATACATTAAAGTAATACATATATACAGAAAAATAATAGTATTTTTTCCTATGTTTTCTTCGTTTAGCAAAAGTAATACTTATTATAACTAAAATGTAACAAACGTGTTATTTATATGTAATAGTATTTGTACATAATTGTAACACATATGTATAGATATCTATATGTTTTCAAACAATAAGTTACAACGAGTTCAAATTTATCATGATACATGTAAAAGTATTACATTATCTATAGAAATATGTTACAATTTCATCTATCAAAGTGTTACATTTACTTGTATAAACTATTACATTCATATACATAAGTTATTACATTTCAAATGTAATACATATAGTTTGTATTACATTTGAAAAAATGGGTAAAAACGAGCTTTTGTTTTTTTAAAACAGGTATTACGTTTACTTATGAACAATGTTATATACTTTATATGTATACAGTCATTACATTAAGAGATGGTAACTATTACTTTTTCTAAACCACTGAAAATCCGAAAAAATAATTAAAAAAAATAAATAAACAAAAAATTTGGCCTATAAAAGGCTGCCACGTGGCGGGTCATGCCCCATGGGTCATGGGTCGATCCGTCTCATGCATGAGACGGATCCCCTTGTTCTCACGGGAGACCACCTCAATAAAAAATCAGTTGTGTGAAACAAAGCCGCATTCCAAGTTCTTAAGGGGAATATTCGAAGTTATCTCCGTATCTACCTCAAACAATCTCAAAAAAAAAACTTAACTTTTCATCATAATTTCACCCACCAATCAATATATCTTTATCAATAAGAATATCGGAAAGAAGAGTATGAAAGTACTCATAGATCTTTCTTAATATCTTTGTGATTCTGATATTTATATTAATATATATTTATTTCATAAATAGATTAGGATTAATTGTTAATATATATGTACTAACAACTAACGATTTATATTTAGTTAGAGTTTGTATTTTAGGTAAAGTCTCAAGGAATGAAGATCTCTTGTAGATAAGGAAAGGAGATTCGAATTTCGGATTGCAAGGAGAAGATTGACTCCTTGTCAATCAAGGACTCCTTGATCGCATATAAAAAGAAGACTCCGTCTTCTTTATTTGATACCGATTTGACAAGAGTTTGCACCGAGATTTTGAGAAAGAAATCCTTGAGAGTTTTGTTCTTTGTATCTTGAAAGACCAGAGATTGTATCTTCAAGATTGTTTCGTGTTTAGTAGTTCTAGGCTTATAACTCTTTTTAGTTTTTCGTAGATTGTTTCTTTTCATTGTATTGGTTTGCTATGCAACTTGTTCTTTAAACAAGTTTGTAGTTTTATGAAAAGGTTTCCAGCAAGAAATTTTTTGCTGAAGTTTTAATTATTCCACTGCATTTATATTTTGTTCTTTTTAAATTAATTTCTTTGAATAAGTTGTTTAATTTGTTGTGCAGACACTTGTGTGCACAAGTGTACACACAAGTCTCCACACAAGTGGTTACAATCCTAGCTACAATTCTTTCAATTGGTATCAGAGCCTACTCTCGACTCAACTGAGATCGATCCTTTAAAGTAGCCACAATGGAATGTTACCATAACCATAGCCATAACAAACCGCCTACTCTAAATGGTTCAAACTATACCATTTGGAAGGCCAAAATGATTATGCACATTAAATACATTGATCATCGTGCGTGGGTTAGTCTTATGAATGGCTACACTCCTCCCATGATTGAACTTAACCCAGCTACGTCTGATGGCAAAGATGAGAAGAATTACGGGCCTAAGCCCATTGAAACTTGGACATTTGAGGAAATTGCTCTTGCAAACTATAATGCCAAGGTCATGGGAGAAATCTCTGACCATGTGGATCCTCATATGTATAGTTTATTCTCTACTCAAACTGTTGCCAAAACTGCTTGGGACATTCTTCAACTTCATTGTGAAGGACCAGCTAGTGTTAGAAAAATCAAGCTAAGAACTTTAATGATCAAGTTTGAAACTTTAAGGATGAGAGAGAATGAAACCATAAAAGAGTACTCAGCCAAATTTTTGGACATTTCAAACGAGTCTTTTTTTCTTGGGTGAATCTATATCCAATGCAAGACTCGTAAGTAAAGTACTAAGAACCATCCCAGGAAAGTTTAATATGAAAATCTCTGTGATTGAGGAAACTCAGGATGTCCAAATTGTTGGACTTGATACTATCTTGGGTATTTTGACTAATTTTGAGTTAAATCTTGGGGTACAAGAGGCTTGCAAATCAAACTCAATTTCTCTTGCGAGTGCTCTCAAGGTATCTCAGGAACTTGTGCAATTATCCAAAGATATTGATGATTCGAACCTAGGAGATGATGAGTGTGCTTTGATTACTCAAAAATTCAGTAGCATGTTAAAAAAGAAACGTTTTACTAAGTTTCCAAATTCAGCACACTCTACTCCGTCCACGGTTGATTCATCAAAGAAGGAAATTGTTCCTAAAAGACCTACATTTTAAGGAAAAAAACTCATTGATTCAATTCAATGTAGAGCTTGCAAAGGATTAGGACATTACGCCAATGAGTGTGCTAACACACTTAAAAAGCGTGGAATGAGTTTCTCAGTGACCTTTAGTGATTCTGATGATGATGAATAGACTACAAATATGTCTATATGGCATTCATCTCAGGTCACATTGTCTGATAGTGATTCGAATGTGGAAGATGTGCAATATTCTGATCGCACAACTTACCACACAACTGACTACACAACTGAGAACAGTGTGTATACCTGCTTGAATTCTTCAACTCCTGGTGAAACCAACAATGATCTAGTAGAATAAGAGTGTGCTACCTATGAGGACTTGCACAATACTTATGTTGAACTCCACACTGATTGGACCAAACGAATGGAGCAACTCAAAGTATTTAAACAGGTAAATGAGAAACTAACTGCAGAAAATCTCAAATTAAAATCTGAAGTTGAGAGTTTGTCAAAAGAAAGTGATTCTCAAAAGGACTTCATAGCCAAGTTAGAAGTTTTACTCACAAAGAAAGATATGGAATGTGAAACCTTTAAAACTAATCTTGAGAAAGAAACAGAAACTCTAACAAAGATGAACATTGGTAAAGCTAAGTTAGAAGAAATTTTGAAAATGGGAAATCAAGGAAAATTAGGAATTGGCTATGGAGATACCGTTTTTTGTAAAAGAATGAGCAAGCACTTCAAAAGTTCAAAAGGCGAAAACTGCCTCCTCAAATAAACTTGTTCATAATGTTGCAACCAAACAAAACAGGAAGAGGAGGTATGTATGTCACCATTGCTTTGCTCCTGGTCATATTCAACCATACTGTTACAAGCTAAAACAAGAATTGGGTTTCGGAAATGTGCGTGGACACTTGGGCAGACAGTTGTGTGCACAACCTAATACACAACAGTGCACACAACCCAAAGCTGGAAAAAAATACTACCTGGGTAAGAACGGAAATCATGAACTGTCAGGTAGCCTTCACCTCTCTTAAGAGCAGTGTGGAAGGGTCCTGGTATTTTGACATTGGCTGTTCTCGCCACATGACAGGAGCACGTGAAAATTTCAACGATTACTCACCATTCAAAGGTGGGAAAGTCAATTTCGGTGGAGGAGCTCAAGGTAAGGTCATTGGCAAAGGTACGTTGAATGTATCAGGTTTGCCTCAGTTACACAATATTCTACATGTTGAAGGACTTAAGGCAAATATGATAAACATAAGTCAACTGTGTGATGATGACTTATTTGTTAAATTCGACAAGTCCAGATGTGAAGTTTTTGATAATAAAAATGAATGTATTTTAACTGGTATTCGATCCTCTGATAACTGCTACAAAGTTGGTAGCATTGTGTCATGTTTTTCCACTAAAATGGATGAGACTACTATCTGGCACCAAAAGCTTGGTCATGCCAGTGAAAGAAAAATCAGAGACTTAATCAACTTTGGGGCTGCAAAAGATTTGCCTAAACTGGACTTGAAGACATTAAGTGTGTGTGGGTCGTGTCAAAAAGGGAAACAAACCAAATCGAGTCATAAAAAGGTTCAAAACTGTGAAACCTCAAGGTGTCTTGAATTGATCCACACTGACGTAATGGGTCCTATAGAGGTGGAAAGCATGTCTCAAAAAAATAATGTTTTGTGTGTGTGGACGATTTTTCTAGATATACATGGATAATCTTTTTAAGGGAAAAGTCCAACACCATTGATGAATTCAAAATTTGGTACAAAAGGGTCAAAAACTTATATGGTTTAAAAGCCATTAGAGTCAGATCAGATCAGATCATGGTACTGAATTTGAAAATGTCACTTTTTCAGCTTTTTGCGATTCAAAGGGGATTATTCACGAGTTCTCAGCCCCCAAAACCCCTCAACAAAATGGGGTAGCGGAAAGGAAAAAATCACACATTAAAAGAAATGGATAGAGTGATGTTAAGCTCTAAAAATTTGTCCAAGAAATTTTGGGCAGAAGCTGTGAACACAGCTTATCATGTGGGGAATCATGTCTTTCTAATAATTGGAAGTACAATGACTCCCTATGAGATCCTACTTGGAAAGAAACCCACGGTAAAATACTTTCATGTTTTTGGGTGTATTTGTTACATCTTGAATGACCATGAGTATCTCTCTAAGTTCGATTCTAAAAGTGACAAAGCCATTTTCATTGGTTACTCAACAAACAGTAGGGCATTTAGAGTCTATAATCTCAAAACCAAAACTGTCATGGAATCCATAAATGTTGTTTTTGATGATGCTACTGATCTTAATGTCAAAACAGTTGAGGATGATATTACAGGTTGTACTTGGGAGCCAGAACCAGTTAATGACGAATCTGAACCAGCAGAGGTGAATAAAACTGTAGAAAAGCCTACTGTGCAAACAGTTGTACAACCAGTTGTTCACACAACTGACAACACAAGTGGTCAAACAGCTGATGACCAAGGTTCAGATTCTGAAACTGATGAAGAAGATGTAAGCAGAGAAAGGGACATACCTTCCAGAATACAGGGAAATCATCCCACATCCAGGTCATAGGGGAAGTGGATGAAGGTATGAAAACACGAGGGAAAAAGGTCAACTACCGTGACCTTGCAGGTTTGCTATATGTACAATATGTGTACTATCAGGTAAGCTCTTGTTGTTTTGTTGCTAATTATGAACCAAAGAATGTCATGAAAGCCTTGAAAGATGAAAATTGGATTAATGCCATGCAAGAGGAATTAATCCAGTTTGAGAAAAATGACGTTTGGTTCTTAGTTCCTAGGCCTTCTCACGTCAATGTGATTGGGACCAAATTGATATTTAAGAATAAATATGATGAACAAGGCAATATAACAAGGAACAAAGCATGGTTGGTGGCTCAGGGCTACACTCAAATGGAAGGGGTGGATTTTGATGAAACCTTTGCTCCTGTAGCCCGCATTGAGTCTATCAGATTATTGCTAGCTATTTCATACTACTTAAAAATCACTCTACATCAGATGGATGTCAAGAGTACGTTACTAAACGGTGTTTTTAATGAGAAAGCTTTTGTTGAGCAACCTAAAGGGTTTGAGGAACCTTTTAAACCAAATCATGTTTATAAGTTGAAAAATACACTCTATGGTATTAAACAAGCCCCACGTGCTTGGTATGGTAGACTGAATGAGCACCTTATTCAACTTGATTTTAAAAGAAGAGAGGTTGATAAGACTTTGTTTGTTTTGAAAAATAAAAAGGATATGCTTGTTGCTCAAATTTATATGGATGACATTGTTTTTGGTGCTACTACTAATGACTTACTTGAAATGTTTGTTAAAAATATGACATCCACATTCGAAATGAGTATGGTCGGGGAACTGAAATTCTTTCTTGGCCTTCAAATTACTCAAACTAAAGAAGGAATGTCAGTTTCACAATCCAAGTATGCTAAAAGTAGGGATGGCAACGGGGCGGGTTCGGGACGGGTTCTTCATTTCCAAAACCCGCCCCTACAGTGAGATACCATTACCCGAACCCACCCCGCCCTGGTTATGCCTTACCCGAGACCCGCCCCACCCCGTTTAACCCGATTGCATATTTTGCTTTAAAAAAGAAACAATTTACTCTAGAAACTCATTGAAAGAGAAAAACCAATACTGTTAAAAAATCAAGTTGCCAACATACTGAATTAAAACTAAATATTACATCTCCAAAGACTCATTGTAAATTTGTAGTTGTTATACATGATAAGGGCATTTAAGTAATTTCATAAATAATCAGGGCGGGTTCGGGGCGGGGCGGGGTAAACCTGAACCCTACCAAAACCCGGCGGGTTTTCAAAAGTGCATCCCAAACCCGGCCTATTAGGGGCGGGTCATTTCAGGTTCGGGGCGGGTTCAGGTTTTTTGACATCCCTAGCTAAAAGTTTGGTAAAGAAATTTGGGCTTGATAATGCCTCACACCTGAAAACTCCTATGGGATCATCCCAAAAGCTTTGTAAAGATGAAGAGGGTGAATGTATTGATCACACCCTCTATAGGAGTATGATAGGGAGCTAGCTGTATCTTACGGCTAGCAGACTTAACATAATGTTTAGTGTGTGCATATGTGCTAGATATCAAGCTGACCCCAAAGTATCCCACTTAAAAGCTATGAAACGTATTATAAGATATGTTGGGGGTACCATCCATTTAGGGTTAAGCTATACTAGAGATACCAACACAAATTTGGTGGGATTTAGTGATTCCGATTGGGCTGGAAACACGGATGATAGAAAGAGCACCACTAGAGGGTGTTTCTATTTAGGGAATAATCTTGTGTCTTTGGTAGGATTAATCGCACGCCTACTAAATTAGACCTAAACTCGGCCACTAATAATGTAATTAGGGTAAGTCAGGGTCGATCCACGAAGAACAGTGATTATTTGCGAATAGTCACTTGACCAGATTGGGGGTTTAATTGAGATTTTTAATTAATTCCTAAGACGGGAAAAATAAACTAAGTGTTTGAAACAATAATTTAAAGAAACTTCAGACTTGATACTGTCACCGGATTTTAATTCTAATATCACTGATAATTCTTTTCACCGTAAATTTTTTTCACTTGATTACGAGATGTATTTCAATCTCTGTCTCTTCTTTCAGTTTAGTTTATAGCAGTGGCACACTCACTATAAACCCTAATTAAAATTAAACCTAAACTGGCACAGAAAAGGTCTAAAAATTAATTGATGATGTTTTAAGAGACTAAATGTCACGACCCTAGGTCCGGGCACTAATTTGGCTACGTGTTGAGCACGTGAGGGTTGGGATGCATTGCATCTCCTCTTATTCATTATGTGATATGGAATGACTATGTGTTCATTCTGGTATTTGAAATGGAAATTTGATTTGGTTATGTGTTATTTTCCAAGTTGATAAGTTACTTGATTTTAGATATTAAAATAGCATTGTGGATTATATAATGTCTAAAAGAGATAAAAGGGAAATTGTGTAGTATAATGATAATACTTGAAGTTTGACTTGAAAATATTATGGAAGTTGTCAAGGTGCTTATGTGTAATTGTAAGTTCAAGGTGGTGGCTTGTAGTAGTTTGAAACCTTGAGGAGCTAGAGTGTAAAATTGTTTATATAAATATCCTTCTTAGTTTATCCAAGAAGATAATCACCTCCTCAGTTTTCTCTCTTCTTCTTCCACGTTCCAAGAAGCTTAAACCCTAGGTAATCTTCTAAAAATCCCAGAAATTCAGCCGTGGTGTGGTTGTTGATTCCGTCTTCAAATTAATGCTAAGGGAGGTGAATAGAGCGCGTAGAACCGTTTATATCTTCTTTTTAATTTGGTGAAAATTGGTAAGTTGTTATGATTCTCTTCTTTAACTGTTCATAAGGTGTTTATTGATGCTCTTATGATGTTTTGAATCAGTTTGGAAAAGGTTTGATCATCAACTTGGGGTTTGAAATGAAAAGACACTAAGTCCATGCTAAAGGGTGTTTAATATGGGTTGAATTGAATTGGGATTATGTTATAGATATGCTCTAGGGTACAAAGTATATGGTGGTTTAAAACATGGGTTTAAACTGTTTTGGAATGACCTTGATTGAGCTGCTGAAGAACTGGTGTTGTGATTGATGTTGCTGATGTTCAACAGCTGGAAAAATCTGCAGCCTTGAACCATTTTCTAGGCTGTGAACAACTAGGTTAACTAATGTATAATGGAACACTATTTGACCCTGAGTCTAGTACAACTTTAGTACTACATTATGAAACTTGAAATGGTCCAATTGGATAATGGGAAGTGCTTTAAATAGTGGCGTGAAAATGCTTGAAAGGCAGTTTTGACACTTGAACTGTTTTCAATCTGCAGCCTTGAACCTTTTTCTAGGCCTTGAAAACCTAGGCTAACCAACATGAAATGGAACACTCTTAAACCCTGAATCTAGTACAACTTTAGTACTACATAATGGAACTTGAATTAGTCCAAATGGATAAGGGGAAAGACTTTAAAAAATGTCTTGAAAATGCTTGAGAGGCACATGTGAAACTTGAACCAAAGTTTATAAAACTTTGTAAATGAACTTGGAACCTTAACGGAAGGTGTTTAATATTTTATTGTGAATGCGTAGGGTTACTTATGCGATATTGTATCCTTACGTGATAACCTATAGAGGGTTATTTGTTCTTTTAGTGCCTAAAATGGGTTGTGCACTATTTACTTGGTTGTGGCAGGAGTGTTAATATCCTGTTACTAAATTATACATTGTGTTTTAAATGTGTAGGCCTCGTATGTGATATATGGTGCCTTACGTGGTTATATTTACATGGCGATTGGTTTAAACTATGTGTAGAAGGTGTAAAACACTAAGTGCTTGGTTGGAACCTTTATAGAAGTGTTCCACCTTATGACATGAATGCATAGGACTACTTATCTTATATTGTACCCCTACGTGGTTACCTATATGTGGTTATAGGTTTAGATAGTGCGTGACATATATCTTGCACTGCATTATGGGATTGATCACGAATGTGTAGGACTTATGTGATATACGTTGCGCCATAAGTGTTTACATATTCGTAATTAATTGTGCACATAGGTTTTAAATACGTGTTGCATTGTTTCATTGGTTTAACATGAGTTGCAGTAACATGTATAATTATATGTGTTGATGTCCCATTGGGTGGTCTTAATTTCAAGTATTTGTTATGTGCTTGAATACGGTTATGTCAGCTGATATTCAGGGGTATCGAGAATCTCATCACTTATGAGAAAGTATTTCATAAGGTGGTTGGATGTCTTTATACTTGGACCGTTCACCCCCTTTTGTGGCCAAGAATTGAGGGGTTCAGCGTCTGTGGATATGTCAGTCATGCCACAAGATAGCGAGGCAGCTTATATGGATCTCTATAAGGGGTCGTATAAGAGGTGAAGGTGCACTAGCAGTTCACCACATGAGAGGAGTATGACTCCCAGCATAGTACTATATATGACCCGAATTGGGAAAGGTAAAGAGAAGGTAACGGAATGTGTTTACCGCTTTACCAATGTGATATTTGAGCAACCTGTTTGGTGTTGCATATTTGATATTTGAGCAACCTATTTGGTGTTGCATATTTGATATTTGAGCAACCTGTGTGTGTTGCATATTATATGAGCAACTGGTTTATATGTTGCCTATTGTAGGACTTGCGGGTCCGGAGGAAAAGGTAACGTAAAGTGTTTACTGTTTTCCAATGTGATTGTGAGCAACCTGTTATGTGTTGCATATGGTGTGGCATATTGTTGCATACATTATAGCTTGCTGAGATTTTATCTCACCCCTTCTCCCTTTACTGTTTTAGATTCAGCTGAGACAGGTGGACCATACCGGTGAGGCCGGGAAGGAGTTTGGATCGTATTTTGGGATTGTCAGAGTATGTATATATATTTATATGGGAGTTGGGAATAGTTATGATTATGTTGTTGTAATTAATCTTGGGTTTGGTTTGTTTTAAGGTTGGCTTGTGTAAGCCGTTGTAGTTGTAGTATGTGTAAATGATACAGGCTATAGCTAGTAGAAGCAGGTTTATATTTCACCTCTATGTAGGGAGGTTATTTTGAAATGGTTTTGAGAATGGGTCATTATACTTTTCCAGTTGATCTAAAAGAAAAGTTTTTTTTTTAAAAAAAAGTGTGATTTGGGACCCTTCCATCCTGGGACACGGGTTTTAGGTTCCGGGAGTTGGGAGACGCCCACACTAAAATCACAAACGCTTTCTAAGGTTAATTAGATAATCGTCTAATCTTGCCTACTTCCCGAATTGATATGGCACATATACAATTCGTGAAGATGCTACAATGAAAACCCTACTTCTGGCACAGAACGAGTAATCTAGCAAAGATAAAAAAAAAAGAGGACAAGTGAATTGGCCAAATCCACCAACCCTAGAAATCAATCTAAATCAATACAAGCAAGATTATGAACAAGAATTAATTAGAAAAAAGAAATACCTCAATAGAAATAAAAATTCGGATCAAGATCTCAAATCCAAAGTAATGGAGTTTAGTTCTCCATGAAAAAACTCAACTCTCTAGGAAAAATAAACTAAAAGTCGAACCCTAATTATGTTATCAAAAAGAGTATTTATACTCCTCCCTCTAATAACCTAAATCTAAATTAATAAAAGAAAAAGGAAAATAATAAAATAAAAAGGAAAAAGAAATTAAACCCCAAATTAAACTCTTTCCACCGTGGTCAACTCTTGGTCTGTCAACGTCTTTTGATCCTCGGTCCACGCGCCTTGCCTTGATTCACGCTGCACATTTTAATTTCCCAATTTATTCCTTCTACTTTGGTCCTCCAAGTTTCCAAAAGCTCATTCTGGTCACTAAACTTTCTCCAACTGCAGTTTGATCCCTGAACTTCACATATTTTCCGCTTTATCCTCAGCATTAGTAAACTTTCGCAGGACAATCACTAGAAATAGTCTCAAAATACAATGATTTCCCACAAACTTTCCAATCCAACATTTACTCGAAATTACATAAAAACTAATCTAGATTACATCAAAATAAGGATAAAATGTCTAGAAAATTAGGGAATTACATATAATAAAATCCACCACATCAAATTCCCCCACGCTTAGACCATTACTCGTCCCTGAGTAATATCCTAACCCCACTCTAAATCGCCGATCTAAATAGATAGCATGGGAGGAAAATGATCCTTAATCTCCTCTACTCCACCAATCCAAATCAATGAAAGATAATAGTCATCGGAGCAATTAGAGACTCCGTCTCCTTATAACACCAAAATATCAACAATGAAAATAATGACCTTAGTTTGATACCAACTCCCATAATAAAACGGTATCCAAACTAAGGTCCACACATATAAAAGCCAAGGGGAACTAAATATGTCCTATGCTTCCCCCACGCTTGGCTCACACTACATACACCCTCATAAAAAAAATAATTGCTAGGGTTGTGATCCTTAAGCAAAAATTTACCTCGTGAATAGCACCAACACCCCTTATAACTCCGAAGATGAACGAGGGTTTCTATCCTAACGCCTCTAACTGAACCTCCTACACCAATAATAAACAATCCTACCCGACGCTCCAATCCTCCCTTGTGTCTCCAACTCCGGTGATATGAAAGATAGAAAATATTTCACTCCCTCACCTTTTACCTAGGTGCCGTTTCCGGTTTTCACCTAGCCTCTCAGTTTTTTTTTAAACACACCCTCTCCTTTTGCCTAAGTGCCCTCTCGGGTTTTCACTTAGCCTCTCTTTTATTTTGGTTATTTTTTTTTTAATTTCAAAGAAGGAAAACAACCATATACAAACAACAAGCATGTACCCCACCCCCTCACTAAACCATGCATAGTCCCATATGCATCACTACAAATATAAAACAAATAAGAGAGGGATAGGGATACCTTCCGGGACTACTGAGGTGGGCGGAGATGGTGGTCCCATGGACCCTGCTGGTTAGAGCTGCTCCCCGGATACTGCCACCTCTGCCATCTCTCATCGTCATGCTGTGGTGCCATATGCACCAAATAGTCATGGAGCTGCTCTTGACGATTCATAGTGGTAGCAAACTGAGGGTCCGTATGGGCACGCTCGGAGGCTAAACAAGAATCTATATGGGCAATCAAACACTCCAAGTCTCTACCACCCTGGCTAGCATGCACAAATCTATCACCCTCAACCTCCTCCATGTAGTCATCATCATCATCCTCGTCCTCGTCCTCATATTCAGCTTCTTCCTCAACTTCCTCCGCGACAACTCTAACATTCATCCCCCTCACTTCCCTCTTATTGTTCTCAAGGGAAGCTCGTGAGATGGGCCTAATCACTTTCACCTTGTCGCCCCCAAAGTTCCATTGCACACCCGCGACTTTGACTAACGCGGTGACAAGCGCCGGATACGGAAATCCAATCCGTTTACTCTCCCCCGCACTTTGCATATGATCAGAGATAATTGCCCCAATGAAATTTTTCCCCCAGAAATAATCAAATGGATTAGAAACGCGTGACTCCAAGGAACTCTCAAATGCTGAGATGTAGGAAAGACCTTAGAACACACGAACTTGTTTACCCCCTTCGCCACGATGTTAAACTGAGTCTCGCACACATACTTAGGCGACCCATCCGGCTTGTTAATCCATTGGAGTTGGTTACCTTCCAATGTCCTCACCACATCATCATAATAAATCTGCCAAACCCCATTCAACGCTTTCACAAACTCACATTCCTCTTCTTTGACCCTCGGGAGCCCATAAAATCTGTTGATATCATCACTATTGAATTTTATAGTCTTCCCCGGCACAAAAGTATATCCTCGGTCCGTGGGGATTTTCTGCATATTCGCATAAAACTCCTTTACAGCCAAACTATTTCCCTCCTCCGTCGGCTCGAAACAAAACCTTTGCCACTTTCTAACCCCAAAATTTGAAGTAAGCCCAAACGTTTCAAATTCAAACTTTCTCTCAGCATGCATGGGCCTATCCGTATGAAAGTAAAAGTAGTTTTGGAATTTGTAATAGTTGAACCTTGAGGCATCATAGGGATCCTCACAACGAAGAAGGGTTCTGGGGGGAGGGGGAGGCACATCAGAAGTACCCACATCATCATGCCTTTGCTTCTTACGGGATTCTTTAGATTTAACCCCTCCCTTTTTGAGTTGTTCCTTTGATTTACCCATGTTCAATTCAAGCAAAATATAACTCCAAGAACAATAACCAACTTCTCAACACAAATTGAAACCACAAAGAATAGGTAGAGAAGTAGTTCGAACCTCGTTGAAAATTCTGGAAAAATATCGCCGGAAAATACAAAATCCCGCTGGAAAATTCAAAGGTCGCCGGAAAACTCAAGGGTTTATGATGAAATCGCCCGGAATGAAACAAAAATTGGAGAATCTGTAAGCTTAAGGTGAGGGGAATAACTTTTGTGAAGGAGGGTTGGCCAGAATAAGGGATGAAGGAGGAGACTAGGCCGGATTTAATGGAGAGGGTAGAGAGAGAAGAGAGAATTCTGTGAGGTTTGTGTTGCTTATGGGTAAGATTTGACCCATATTGCATAAATATCCCCTTGATCTGAACCGTAAACCCATCTGGCCCATATTCAACCCAACGCGTTTATTCCTTCATGGGTCGGATCTCACAACAACGGGCACGCGAGGCTGGCGCCTGGAGTGTGCTAGGCGGTTGCATGGCCGGCAGAAATCTGGGATCAGCATTGGCAAGATGAGGCGGCCGCTTCGGCTTGAATGGGGGGCGGACGCCTGGAACTTAGTAGGTTGGCCTTGTTTGTTGGCCATTTGAGGCGGGCGCATGGTGGGATATGAGGTGGCCGCTTCGGTTACAGAAACTTGGTCATGGCTTTGGGCAAAATGAGGCGGCCGCTTGGGTAGATTTAGGCTGGCACCTCGCCTTGGCTGAATTAAGGCTCCCCTTTCTGTCTTTGAGGCGGGCGCCTCATGAAAAATGTGGCGGACGCCTGATTTTTTTATTTTATTTTTTTGCTCCTTTCTCCTTTGCTCCTCCTTGCACAACACCACAAAACAAATACCTTTAGTAGCACCGATTCCAAATAATAATAAAAAAATTGCTAAATGAAAGATGAATAAATTTCGGGTTGCCTCCCGGTTAGCCGCCCTTCTTTACCGTCTTTAGCTAGACCAAATGCCGGGAAAGCACCCGGCATGCATCCAAGTTTAAAGTCTTTGACAAGACTCGGACCCAAAGCTAACAAACATATACCGGGTCTTGGAGATCAATCACCTCCAAATTCGCGGTATTCACGACTTCGTTCTCAAAATACGGTTTTAACCGTTGACCATTAACTTTGAATCCTTTGTCCTCATTAGGACTAAAGATTACCACTGTCCCAAGCGGGGATACCTCTCTTACCACATAAGGGCCGGTCCACCGAGACCTTAACTTGCCCAGAAACAAACGAAGACGGGAATTGAAAAGAAGAACCTTTTGACCAACCTTAAAGTCCTTTCTAATGATCATTTTATCATGCCAAATCTTCGCTCGCTCTTTATAAAGGAGGTTATTCTCATATGCATCTCTCCTAATCTCATCCAATTCACTCAAATGCAATTTTCGCTCCTCACCGGAACCCTCTAAGTTCAAGTTGAACTTTTTGACCGCCCAATAGGCTTTGTGTTCGAGCTCAACCGGTAAACGGCAAGGTTTACCAAACACCAACCGATATGGTGATATACCAATCGGTGTCTTATATGCCGTCCGGTAAGCCCACAACACATCATCAAGCCTTTAACTCCAATCCTTCCTATTCGGGTTCACAGTTTTTTCAAGGATGGATTTTATCTCTCTATTGGATACCTCGGCTTGGTCATTTGTTTGGGGATGATAAGCAGTCGACACCTTATGGGTGATGTAATATCTCTTGACTAGAGCTTCGACTGTCTTATTGCAAAAATGAGTCCCCCTATCACTAATAATGGCCCTTGGCATCCCAAACCGACACAGAATGTGCTCCTAAGGAAGTTGACCACTACTTTTGAATCATCGGTGCGGGTAGGGATGGCTTCCACCCATTTGGACACATAGTCAACCGCAAGCAAAACGTACACAAACCCACAAGAATTAGGGAACGGACCCATAAAGTCTATTCCCCATACATCAAAGATTTCACAATTCACAATGAGGGTTTGTGGCATTTCATCACGGCGCCCAATATTACCAACCCTTTGGCACCTATCACACGACTGACAAAAAGTGGCCGCATCCCGGAACAAAGTTGGCCAAAAGAAGCCACAATCCAAGACTTTCCTAGCGGTCTTTTTCGCACCAAAATGACCACCACACGCATACTCATGACAAAATTTAAGAATAGAGGACACCTCACTATCGGGAATACATCTCCGAATGACTTGGTCGGCACAATGCCTCCACAAGTTGGGCTCATCCCACACATAATATTTGGCATCACTACGGACTTTGTCTCTTTTAGATTTTGACATCCCCGGAGGGAATCTATTTGAGACAAGAAAATTGACCAAGTCCGCATACCAAGGGGGCACTGAATTAACTGCCCAAAGAACCTCATCAGGAAACTCACCCCGAATTGGGGCTTGTTTATAAGGCTTGTCCTCCTCCATTACAAGGCGACTCAAATGATCGGCAACTAAATTTTCAGCCCCGTTTTTGTCCTTAACCTCTATGTCAAACTCACTCAACAAGAGAATCCACCGAATGAGTCTCGATTTAGCCTCTTTCTTAGACATTAAGTACTTAAGAGCAGCGTGGTCGGTGTAAATAATGATTTTAGTGCCCAACAAGTAGGACCTAAATTTCTCTAGTGCAAAGACTACCGCCAACATCTCTTTTTCAGTAGTGGAGTAATTTCTTTGTGCCCCATTCAAGGTCATAGACGCATAATAAATCACATGCGAGGCACGCTCCACTTTTTAACCCAAAACCGCCCCCACGGCATAATCACTAGCATCACACATGATCTCAAAGGGACGAGACCAATCGGGTGCTTGAATAATGAGGGTGGTTGTCAACCTAGACTTCAACTCATTAAAAGATTGCTTGCAAATATCATCAATATTAAAATCAACCTCTTTTTGCAACAGGGTGCATAGAGGTGAAGCAATCTTTGAAAAGTCCTTAATAAACCTCTGGTAAAACCCAGCATGACCAAGGAAAGACCGGACTTCACGCACATTGGTAGGGTAAGGAAGTGAAGAAATGACATCAATCTTAGCTTTGTCAACTTCAATACCCTTTTTCGACACAACATGACCTAACACAATGCCTTGCTCAACCATAAAGTGACATTTTTCAAAATTTAGGACCAAATTAGTTTCAATGCACCTATCCAACACTAGTCCTAAATGAGCAAGGCATTCATCAAACGAGTCTCCATGGACAGTGAAGTCATCCATGAAAACTTCCATAAACTTTTTCACAAACTCGGAGAAAATACTCATCATGCACCTTTGAAAAGTCCCAGGTGCATTACACAATCCAAACGGCATTCTCCGATAGGCAAAGGTGCCGAAGGGGCAAGTAAATGTAGTTTTCTCTTGGTCTTCCGGGGCAATAGGTATTTGAAAATACCCGAAAAAACCGTCGAGAAAACAAAAATACGCCCTTCCGGCTAACCTTTCCAACATTTGATCGATAAAGGGGAGGGGAAAGTGGTCTTTAAGAGTTACCTCATTTAACCGTCGGAGATCTATGCACAAGCGAATCCCCGTTTGCTCCCGGGTTGGAACCATCTCTCCCTTCTGATTACGGGAGACTGTGATCCCGCCCCTCTTGGGCACACACTGTGTGGGGCTCACCCACTTGCTGTCGGAGATAGGATAAATGATCCCCATCTGTAGTAGCTTCAGGACCTCCTTCTTCACCACCTCCATCATTGGCGGGTTAAGACTCCTCTGCGGTTGCCTCACTGGCTTCGCACCCTCCTCTAGGTTGATCTGATGCATACACAAAGATGGACTAATGCCCTTGAGATCGGCAATAGTCCAACCAATCGCAGATTTTCGCTCCCGAATCACCTCAATCAACCTCTTCTCTTGATCCTCAGTCAACTTGCTAGAAATCACTACCAGAAGCGTCTCTCCCTCACCTAGATAAACATACTTAAGGTGCTCAAGGAGGACCTTCAACTCAAGCTTCGATGCCTTCTCTATAGATGGAACAAGCTTCTCCACCGGAACCTCTAACTTCATGTGACCATGACCCAGTGTGGTAGCAAACATGGCACTCTTTGTAAGACCTATAACCGCTTCCTTCATTGAATCTGAGATGTCAAACTCCAAATTAGCATACCCCAAAGCGTTCTCTAATGCGGTCTTGAGATCATCATCTCCACTAGACACCTCAAATACCTCCTCTACCAATGGCTCGATCACATCGATGAAACACAGTGACTCCGTATCCTTAGGGTATTTCATAGAGTCAAAGATGTTGAACTCCATTACTTGCCCATCAAATTCCATTGTCAAAGAACCATTAGCCACATCGAGCTTTGTCCGAGCAGTCGACATAAAAGGCCTCCCCAACAGTATGGGAGCCTTTGGATCCGTCTCCATCTCAAGCACATAGAAATCTGTGGGAAATATCATCTTCCCCACTCTGACAAGAACATCCTCTACCAATCCCTTCGGGTAGGCATTCGACCTATCCGCTAGCTGTATCACAACTCTGGTGTCCTGCAGTGGTCCAAACTTAAGAGTTTCAAACAACGCATAGGGCATGACGTTGATTGAAGCCCCCAAGTCTAACATCGCCTTATGCTCAGAAGCATCCCCCAAAGTAACTCGAATCACGAACATCCCTGGGTCACTGCACTTCTTAGGCAATTTCCTCTGATACACTGCAGACACGTGCTCGCTAACCTTATCCTTCTTCTTACTCCTCTCCTTCTGATTCCTCTTCAGAGTACACAACTCCTTCAAAAACTTCGCATACCTCGGGACAGTCTGAAGAAGATCCAAGAAAGGAATATTAACCTCTAACCTCTTGAAAGTATCGTAAATAGCCTTGTCAGGCTCTGGCTTTTGATGTTCTTTCAAGGCCTCGGGGAATGGAACCTCAGGCTCATATACAGGAGCCTTAACCTCTGGTGCAACTTCTGTCTGGTCTGGTGCCTTATGTACTGGCTCTGAAATCTCAACCTCAACCTCCGGTTCCTCAGCTACAACCTTATCCTGCAACTCCTTACCATTTCGAAGAGTGATCGCACATGCATTCTGCTTGGGATTCGGCTCAGTCTGTGATGGCAACTTCCTCGAATCCCTAGCCTCTATCCGTCCCACTGCATCAGCTACCTGACCCATCTGTTTCTCCAAGTTACCAATGCTCACATCGGTGCGCTGCTGATACTGCTGGAAATTCTGGTTCATGGTGCTAACACTCTGTGCCAAAGAATTCAGCAATGCCTCTGTAGACTGTCTCGGAGAATTCTGTTGCTGCTGCTGCTGTGGCTGCTGCTGCTATCCATGTGGTGGTCTATAAGAGTTGTACTGATTACCCTGGTATTGCTGCTCTGATAACCCTGCTGATTACCAAACTGATGTCCCTGACCACCCGGCTGATTTTGCTGCTGACCTCTACCCCATCTGAAATTAGGATGATTTCTCCAGTTGGGGTTATAGGTGTTACCCATCGGTCTCTGTCCCTGCTGCGCAAACCCAAATGTATTGACATCCTCCATCTCACCTATCTGCAAAGAAGGGCACGAATCTGTAGGGTGCGTAATGTCATAACAAATCCCACACGGCTTCGGCGTCTGTCCCAGAACCAACTGCTTTACCATACCCTTAAGATCCTCCATATCTGTCTCGAACTTATTTGTCAACCCACTGTTAGAACCCGCTGCGCTAACCTGTCTCATATTTGACCTCTTGCCATGGGTCCTCGTACTCTTAGCTAGCTCCTCGATCAACCTTTTAGCTTCCTCGGTGGTCTTATTCAAAATACTCCCCCCACAACATGAATCCACTAATCTCTTATCCTGAATGGTCAACCCTCCATGAAAATAGACGATCAGCTGGTCCTCAGTAAACCCATGATATGGACAACTCCTACAAAGCTTGTGGAAGCGATTGTAGTAGTCGTATAGGGTCTCATCTGCCTTTTGCTCCATATTGCTGATGTCCCTCTTCATAACATTAATCTGGTCCCGAGGGAAGAACTCTTCTAGGAATACCTCTTTCATCTGCTGCCATGTCGTGATGCTATTGGGTGGCAAGTGATAATACCACCCGTTCGCGTTATCTTTCAGTGTGAAAGAAAATGCCCTCAATAACATGTTAGTGTTATGCCCTATGCCTATGTTTGATAGACTTATGTGTTGACATTATTTATTATTATATGAGATGTTTATCATTTGATTATTATATATGTTTTGTATATTTGTTTATAATAATCTCCGTCCCTAATTATTAAGAGAATAATTAGTATAAATGTTAATGGATAATTATATGATGATTATATGCATAGAGATGCACATTACATTTATAGGTACTTGTTAGAGAACAAGTGACTGAACTTTACCCGCATGAAATTCATGTCATGGTCAAATGTCATAATTAAATCTCATAAGGTTACTTCATTTAGTCCCTAGACCTGAGATTATCATGACCTTACATATATATGATGAAAGTCATGTTTGATTTTAGTCAAACGATATCTAAACACGATATTTATAAAGGCTAATTTTGGCATGATCGGATTCATAATGAGAAGGATGATAAGTCAAGATGGAATTTGTCCCTCGAAAGAGAGATGTTTTGCTTGGGACCCTCGATGAGTGATAATGATGAAAGTGTATGGCCATACCCCAATGTGATTGGAATTATCATTAACTCGGAATCAAGAAAGCATTGAACAAAGACAAGTTGACGAGGACCATGACTTGTGTTCAATATAACATCGTGAGACAAAGGGAGAAATGGAAGTGTACCATTGGAAATGTGAACTCTTACGTTACATTATTTGGGTAGACATAATGGCTTGCTAGAGTCCGCTTATGTCTTATGAGAGTCGATATGATCGAGCTCATTGCCAACATAATGTAATCCTATTGGGTCACACACAACTAGAATGAATTGATTAAACCAGAGGATGAATGATTGAGAAATACCTGATGTGACTCATTGTATCGCACGACAGAACTAGTCCATGTGACTCGTCTGGTCGTGCGACACTATAAGCCCACAGAGGTATTTTTGGACTGGTTTCCTAATTCGATTAGGAAACATATATTGACACTAAGGTAGTATAAATATAACAGTCTGTCAGACCTAAAAAGCTAGCCGAAATTCTCAAAAGAAATTCACAACAATATTCTCAATATTATTCCAAGGTTTATAGGATCTAGAAATCTTCAAGAAATTGTTCTTGGATTCATTCAAAGGTGTGGATATCGAAAGAGGGTCTTCGCTCGTTCATCGATCAAGGCCTAGAGTTCAAGCAATCTGAAGAACGAAGTTTGTGATTCGAAATTACATTATTAAATCGTTCGATAGCTCAAGAACGGAAAGCATTCAAGGTTGGTTATATCTATCTCATAGTTTTTCAAGTTAATTGTATAGAACGGATCCTAGGCTCCTTGGGTTTTATGTTATTTGATGCTTAATTTCGCTGCACATGGACCCGTAAAACCCAACAGTGGTATCAGAGCCCCGTTCGTATCATTAAGTTTGAATTAACATGCTAGAAAAGTAATATAAATTGTTTATATGTTCTTTTGCATGTTATGTATGCGATAGATTAATTGTTTTTGAAACAATATGCCTAAATCGTGTTCTATTGATATTGAATTAAATCTGTTAAAAGTCGTTTACATGATTTAATTGCTCTGTGATTTAGAATTGATTGAATTCTGCAAATCTGCATCTGGCTTCATGGTGTCACGCGACATAGTAGGTCTATGTCACGCGACAGATCATGGCTGATGGCCTCTCTAAGTCGTGCGACAGATCAGGACTCTGTGAGTCTCTGTCACGCGACAAAACTAGCCCAATCTGGGCAGAATCAGTTTGTTGAACAATCTAGTTAATCTGTGAATATGTTTTACAATCTGATATGTTTATGTGTTAATCTGGATGCTATAAATTAAGTCTATAGGGCTATGCTAGATTAATTCATTGTTAATGCATGCTTAGTGAATAAAAATATGATTTTATTAATTGTTGCGATGCATGATTTATGTGTTCTTAAATGTTAAGAATTTTATATGTTGAAACAATATATTACAATTTCCTGAATGTTTAGATTGAAACATTAAAATTTTGGTTTTGTGATTGTTTATGAGAAACAAGTCATTTTACGCGAAATTTAAAAGGAAACTGATTGTTTATAAAAGGTAGTGATTATGTTGCCAAATCAGAGCTGATTTCTGATTGTGCATGTCTAGGAAAGTTCTGTCGAAGGAGAGATTTGGTACTTAAGTAGTCCTTGTGGCTCACCTATCTCCCTGGGAACTTACCTGATGCACGATTGATTATGAATATTTTTGCTAATATTCTTATAATCTACTTTTAAAGAACCTTCATTTAACTTTTAAGTTCTTTATGCCGATTCATGATTAAAACACTTGAGACCATTCGGATAGTTTTGGGTGGGCTTGCCATAGCAAGGTACTTTGATTCTATTCGAATGCGAGCAAAATGAGGAAATGGTGGTTCCTATACGTTTAAAGTGAATGAACTTAATTGGGTTATCAAAATGGTTTTGGACCCAAGGCATAAGATGAGATTAAAATATACTTAGACATATGATGTCTTGAATAAATCTCATAAAAGATCTAAGAGTCATATATGTGATATGATTGATGTTTCTACCTAATTAATTTAGTTTTAAGCGGTTTGCCATAGTGTAAGTACCCAAATCTGGCTCATGCCTTCCGGTTAAGTTTCCCGGCAATTCCCCGAACTTTTCTAAAGTTCAGGAGCAATTCCGGAACTGTTCCGAACCTTCCAAGGGCTGAAAGGATTACTTGGTATTAAGAAAACACGTTTTTCTTTCATGTAAAATCCTTCTAGAAAGGTCACCTTGCATGATTCTAGAAAAATGCTGAGTCATACAGGATAATGCCGCACGGCTGCATTAGGAGGGAACTCCTGGCCGCACGGCTTCATTAGCTCTATCCAGACTGCCTATAAATAGAGGCCTCCTCTACCCATTTTCATATACAAGATTCAGCACCAAAGCTCTACAAAATACTACCACGAAAATCCAGGAAGCTGAAGAGTGCCAAGAGCCACCTCCCTCCTCCTTGAAGCCTCCAAAAGTTGGTCCTTCCACTAGGCAAACTCCAAAGAAGAAGAGGTCACCACCATTGGTAACCTCTCACCCATTACCTTGCATTATACTTGTTTTATGTGATATACTTGCTCCTTGCATCTACATATTGCTATATATTGCTTGGTACTTGGTAGATTATTGTTAAAGATCATATCTTTATTCATGAAAATCATATCCCCCTCCCCTTTTGCATCCTTTGCATGAAATAGCATCTTTTGCTCATAAAAATGTAATCTTTACATCAAAGGTGCATCCTTTGCACCTAAAAATCTATTTTTGACATAAAAAAATGCATCATTTGCAATTAAAAATCATTTCTTTACATTAAAGGTGCATCCTTTGCACCAAAAATTCTTTTTTCGCATACAATGCATCCTTTGCATTAAAAATCATCTCTTTACCATCAAAGTAGCATCCTTTGCTTTCAAAAAGACATCTTTATGCATCTTTTGCATATAAAATGCTATTTTTCCACATAAAAATGCATCATTTGCATTAAAAAGCATCATTTGCAATCAAAAGCCTCCTTTGCAAACAAAATAGCATCTTTTGCACCCAAAAATGTCATCTTTTCATTAAAAATGTCATTTTTATCTTAAAACATGCATTTCCCCATGTCCCCATTGGTATCCTTCGGATCGGACCGGTGTAAAGATCCTATCTTTACATCGTTTCTTCCATTAAAAGGTGCCACAATCTCTTTAGAAAGGGATAGACCTTGAACCCGATATCTCCGATTATCACTTAAGACGAGCATAAAAGCCCCTATATAGGCTCAATCGTCTTAAGGTGTAGGATTGATGGGCTAAGGACACTCATTTTCTAAAGAACTTCATTTTGGACTATAAAAGAGAGACATTCTCTCGATCACGCAAGACCCAAGGTCAAAAAGCGATGATCACAAGTCCAAGATGAGGACGGGATCAAAGTCCCGAACACATAAAAATCCAAGAAATCCCGAGCGATAACCAATTAAATGGTTTATACGTCCGGAAAACAACTTGGGACACCCCCCCCCCTCTTTTCAACACATGCACACAAGAAAGCACGCAAGCAAGCACGAAAAATGGAATCTAGGGAGACTTGCTACGGCAAGGCACCTTGGGTGAACGACGATCCGTTCTTCCCAAGGGGTAACTTAACCTCCGAACCCTAAAAACCTTTTTTTCAAAGTTTTGAGGAAATCAAAATGGCGTGGCGACTCCGTTTTTTCAAATTAAACCGGATGTTTTCAAACTCAAGTGAATCCAATTTAAAAACACAAAAAATTAAATTTGGGCACACATTCACAGTTTGGCGACTCCGCTGGGGACAACCCAAAGGAGAAAAGCATACATTTTCAAAATAAATGATACCCGGTATATAGGTGGAAACCACTAACCTTCCTGTATCGCTTCCTAACCCGGGGCTTGGGATAAAAGGTGGTCTAACAATCCCACGTACCGGTATCCCTTTTCAAAAAAAAAATTAAAAAGCTTTTCCCTTTGAGCGGGTTAGCCTCCCGTCACGGATTCCATTTATCGTGCTTGCTTTCTTTCCTTACATTGCATTGCATTTTGTATCTTGGGAATTGTGCATACTCTGGAACTGAACAGGAAGCTAAAAGGTGCCTAAAATGTTCGGGGAAGCAACCTGAAATTGCAAAGGAGTGGAACCTGGAAAATTGATCCATGCAGCCGTACGGCTCAATCCTCCCTGGATTCTGACCGGCCGGCCTCATTGGCAATTCCACCAGGACAAAATTGAGATTAATCTGGCAGCCTTGACAGCTTGGGGCTATTCAGTTCCAAGACTGACCGGGGCTCCCAAAAAATTTACGTGCTTATTTGCTGCATTTCCCCCGTCCCGAAAAATCATTCCTTTAAAACACATTTATGAAAATTTCTGTTTTAACTCAAAGAGAAATATTTTTAGGAGGCCGCACACTACGCGCACCTTATATATCCTGTACACTTTGCAAGCACGTCCCTTTAAACCCGGGGTGGTTGTTCAGTTGCAGTCCCGGACAGCCTTACGATGCTCCCGGGCGCACACGGAATCACCCCAAACTCCCCATGGCAGCCGGTGTCGACCAATGCACAGTCCGTGTCACACGTTTCAAAAAACCGTGATTTTTGGTTGGTTTTTGGTCTAGTCCATGTCATATAGCCCAGTTGCATATCCCCGTAAAGGTCAAGCCTTAGTCCATAACGGAAGTCAAGGTCCTTCGCGCAAGCGGAACTCTGCCGAAATTCCGACAAGGAAAAATTGGTAGAATCTTGATTCCAGCATTGACTTTGACTTTGACCCGCATGGAATGCGTAAGAGTCGAGACCGAGTCCTTGCCAAAAATCCAAAGATCTTTCGCCCAAGCGAAGCTCTGCCAAAATTCCGACAAGGAAAAAATTGGCAAGATCTTGACCCGGCATTGACTTCGATTTTGACTCACGCACTGCGTATGCAACAAAGTTCAATGTGACACTGTGTCATTTGACTTTTACCGCCCGACCCATGCCTATTATCTTCTCGGTCATTACCGAAAAGTTAAAACGTCATTCGCGCAAGCGCAATTCTGCCGAAATTCTGTTAAGGCTGAAAGACGAGACTTTCCAGGTATTGCCTTGACTATAATCCGCATCGCTCATGCGTTAAAAGTTCCTATGACCCGCTTGACCCGTTAGGAGCGTTCTTTTCTCTCGGTCGGTGGGATCCGCGTGCCCTATAGGACCCTCGCCCGGGGCTGTCCACCCTGGGAGGTCGAAATACAGGTGGAATACGAGGGGCTTATAGACGTAGTGACGGAACCCACTGATCCAGGATCTAGAGTAGTTGCGAAAAAGAAGGGCAAACCCCCTTTTTCAACCAAATAGAAATTAATAAAAGACATGGTTTAAGTAAACTTGAACAATTAACAGAATCATAATTGCATGGTCCTATCTCTGAAACCCCTAATCGAGACCTCCTCGGTCCGATCTTCGATTTTTTTTCCATCTTGACCTTTCATGGTCAAATCCCTAATCGAGACCTCCTCGGTTCGATCTCCGATTTTTCTATCTCGACCTTTCATGGTCAAATCCCTAATCGAGACCTCCTCGGCCCGATCTCCAATTTTCCATCTCGACCTTTCATGGTCAAATCCCTAATCGAGACCTCCTCGGTCCGATCCCCGATTTTCCTATCTCGACCTTTCATGGTCAAATCCCTAATCGAGACCTCTTCGGTCTGATCCCCGATTTTCCTATCTCGACCTTTCATGGTCAAATCCTTAATCGAGACCTCCTCGGTCCGATCTCCGATTTTCCATCTCGACCTTTCATGGTCAAATCCCTAATCGAGACCTCCTCGTTTCGATCCCCGATTTTCCTATCTCGACCTTTCGTTGTCAAATCCCTAATCGCGACCTCCTCGGTCCGATCTCCGATTTTCCATTTCGACCTTTCACGGTCAAATCCCTAATCGCGACCTCCTCGGTCCGATCTCCGATTTTCCATTTCGACCTTTCGCGGTCAAATCCCTAATCGCGACCTCCTCGGTCCGATCTCCGATTTTCCACCTCGACCTTTCGCGGTCAAATCTCTAATCGCGACCTCCTCGGTCCGATCTCTGATTTTCTATCTCGACCTTTCGCGGTCAAATCTCTAGTCGCGACCTCCTCGGTCCGATCTCCGATTTCCGATCTCGGCCTTTCAAGGTCCAATCTTTCCCGATCAATCAGGATTAGGAGAAAATGTGCTTTTAGTAAAACTTAAGCGATAAGTACATGTTACTTGACAGAAAACAGTGATGGTTCGGGTCAATCAATGACCAGAGAAGAAGAGTTAGTCCTAGCTTTGGAAAATGCCCATAGGGTCATGAAGAGCAGCTGTTCATGCTCATCGGTGCTCTCCGCCGTCATGGAGTTCAGGTAACAGTTGAGGCAAATGGTTCCCTGATCATGGTTGAAGATGAGACTCCAGAAACAGTGATCTCAATCCCTCCATCCTATAACCAATACCCTCCATCCTATAACCAATATCCCTCAAAGTCCTCCCAGGTTCACTTCTTTCCATCAATATGCAAAGTCAACAAAGTTCACCCCCGTGACTTTTCCGACCCGTTTCTTTGGACACCTTGTACTTGCTCCAGCTGCTTCATGGCCTCAAGTCCCTCCACTTCCACCAGTATCATGGGCACGTAACTGATCACTGCCTCGGTCTGCGGTAATGGAATCCAGAAGTCAACAGAAAACAAAAAGCTCGAGTGTCCTGGCGGTCCAACCAGCGAAGAGTAGCTAGGCTAGGGTTTACCTGTCCTTAAGTTTAAAAAAAATATAAAAAAAGAAATGAAATAGTCTCTCAGTCAACTTTCGTAGGTTCTAGTGTTTTCCTCTTTCAATCAAGTCCTCCTCGGACATTGTAATTAGTCTTCAATCTTCTATAAAAGAGTCTTCTTCTTTTCTTGCTAGTTTTAAGACATTATTTGCACACCTACATTACATTTAATGAAATAGTTTTATTTTATATGATCACTTGCATTGCTCAACAAATAATCTCTCGAAATAATTAACGTTTCGATTAATCGGTGTGAGAAAGTCAACTAATGCCTTCCCCATACACTTTCCTTACCTCACAAAAGGCCTCCATCAAACCATACACTTTCCTTACCTCATAAAAGCCTTCATCAAGCCATACGCTTCCCAAATCATGTCCTCACCATCACCTTGACCAAGTCAACGACGGCGGTAACATCTAGGAACAACAAAAGGCCACTCAGCTCCGAAAGATTGACCCATGTCGACAACAACCTAGGAGCTTGCCTTAGATCTCAAGGGTATCAAGAAAGTTCAAGAAGGGGCTCGCCTTGGCCCTCATGTGCTTAAAAAAAAAAAAAAAAGTAATACCCAGCTAGGCTAAAAACCTTGTAAAGGGTTGTCTAGGCAAAAAAAACAGGGTTGCACTTGAAAAAAAAAAAAAAAGAGAAAATTATAGTGCAAAAAGAGTAATACCCAGCTAGGCTGAAAACCCTGAAAGGGATGGTCTAGGCAAAAAACAGGGTTGCACATAAAAAAAGAAGAGAAAAAAAAATGAGGCCAAGGACCCAGCGTCACCAATTAAAAGCTTGACGGATAGGCAAAAATCAAAGCTCAAAGAATAGATGTTGTCGATAACAATGGGGCGATTGAAGCAAAAGCAGAAGCATCTCATAAGCCTTTATGCACGTGCAAATCCTTTCTCCCCCAATGAAAGATGAAAATCAGAAGCAACCGTCCAAAATGACTTGGTCAAGGAATCATCCCGAGGCCCACGCCTCATCATCCAATCTTCTCATCCGAGCCTTTTCACTAAAGGAACTACAAATCCCATTTCCCAAAGCCAGAAACAATCCAGCCAAAGCTGAACTACGGCGACCTGAGCTCCTCACAATGAGGGGAACGTAGGCAACCAGAAATAGTCCGGTCATAAGCATATTCAAATTCCAGAAAATCCGGTCCCATCGAATGACCTTTCCCATAAACATATTCAAATTCCCGAAAATTCGGTCTCATCAGTGGCCTCTCCCATAGACACAGTCAAATCCCAGAAAACCCGGTCTCATCAATGACCTCCCTATACACAAGTTTTTCTTTCACACCCAGCCAACCTTGATCCACGACATTGGTTGACTTTCTCATTATGATTAATCAGAATGTTTGTTCATATCGAGATTAATGGTTGAATAACCCGAACATTAATAAAGGGTTTTAAGCAATCTTGTGATCATTGTAAATAAAACAAGTTTTCAGATGTCTTGACAAGTCTTCCTTTTCTACATTTTAGGAAAAATAGTGCTAAACACTGATTTTCTGTCAGCAGGGGCTTCCAAACACTTTTACCAACCTTTCTACGCTTATACTCTCTCAAAAGAGTCAAACCCAAAGCGAGTTTTTGTGCCTACGTCGAATAAGGCCATCGAAATAACACAAAATTGGGATCTATTCCCATCTTTTGAAAAATATGTCCCTGCATGTATAAATTTTTGAAATTCTCTTCGTCCATATCTTCTTAAGGTTGACTGAGTGACTAAAGAAAATAAAAAAGAGAGTACGAAAGGATAGGTTTTTCCCTCTTCTGCTACGATTTGCATTAGGGCTGCCTTGAAGCTCTTCAAAGTTGGGTTTTTTACCAAGCCATTTCTTTAGACTGGGGCTTCTTTAGTCATTTTTGGGGTCCGCATCGGGTTTCTCACCATGTCACAAGATGGATCCAGTCTTGGTTAGATTAACCTCAGGATCACTTTTGCAGTACCAATCATATTGGGATTTTTGCTAGGTCATCAGATTAGGGCTTCACCAAGTCACTTCTTCGAAACCTAAGACTTCGCCTACTCAGTTCGTCCAACCGGGGCTTTGCAACCGGGGCTTTGCCAATGGAAGAATCTTTCCTTGCTGTAATAGAACATGGGACTTTGCAGAAAGTTTTTCCTTAGACCGGGGCTTCGATAAGTCGCATCCACCCCTCGAAGAGAGGTTTGGTCACTTCGACATCTGCTTTAGTCTTTGGTTGTAAAAGCCTGTCAGCATCAGCTTCAAATGCCAGAGTGTGAGAAAGGAACATTCATCGAGACCCGAGGTTTAAACCCAGGCTCAAATTTCAAGAGGGAATTCTAGTCCACGTTGACAACATCTCAAAGAACAACGGCGGTTCGAGTCCGCACCCAAGGGAAACGACCCCACTTGCTTGAAACCCGTCTTAAACAATTTCCAAACACATTCCATATGTACATCCAGACCCAGTCCCTACCATGTTTCCAAGAAAAAAAAATTACCCCTAGGCTCAAGTAACGTGCCAATTGCTAATGATAACATTTTCTCTCAAAAGCGCCTCTGTTACTTCCGTTATAACGAGATAACGCCAGGCAACAGTTTCCTAATTGTCAAAAATCCAACTTTAGCTACCTCTATCACAGATTGAGAAGTATGCTCAAGTTCTCCAAACTTAAGCTACCTCTATCACAGATTGAGAAGTATGCTCAAGTCTTCCAAACTTTAGCTACCCCTATCTCCTCGATAGTGATGTAAGCATTAGTCAAATCAGGTGACAACCTCCATTAATTGTCAAAACCTCAAGAATCATAGGCACTGTTCCTAACTATTTAGTGAGTCTTGAACTACGACCAAGGCTTGATTTCTCCGGGATACGTAGGTAGCCTTTCATAATGGTCCAGCCATCCGACCACATTTGGTCACCCTTTTCTTTCACCATTCCTCAATGGTGCGTAAGCTTTTCATAAAAGTCCAACTATATGACCACATTGGTCACCCCCCTTTTATTTGGCACATTCCCAGTAGGATCGGCTTTTTGACCTCCTAGGTCACCCCGTTTCCATCCTTATAGTAAGGGACCAATATCTCTTTGCCATTGCCCCGAGGAGACCAGGTAGGTGACCTCTTTGGTCACCCAATTCCAACTCGTGTCGGCAATTCCAGTCCAATTCCAAAGGCTATGAAAAGTACAGTTCAGGCTATGTATGTCACGCGACAAACCTGGCCACATGGCATACTAGGTCGCGCGACATAATAAGGCAATACCAGACATCAGCAACCTGCAGTATGCTGCATTCCCCAGGGCACTCCCCGACTTGTCAAAAGCTGCAAATACCACCCATCCACTTCTTGAATGCATGGGGGAGGGTTCATTTACCCCATGTACACTCATGCATTCATCCACCCGGTACATATACAAGCCAGAAATCCGTTCAAGCCATTTACCATACCATCATCATTTCATGGATTCTAGCAACCAAAGAGCTAACAATGTACATACAAAATAAAAGAGACCAAGTCTGATCTTGTACAAAAGATGTGCATAGCAAAATAGCATGATTTAGGGTATATGTTTTCCCTAAAAGGGTACAATAACCAAAAAGTCATAATAATCTAGGGGGGAAGGGGCTACTCTGAATCATCTCCGTCATCCTTTGAACCATCTTCATCATCCTCCAAACCATCTTCATCTCCTGAATCATCATCTTCACCCTCGCCGTCGTTCTCAACCTCCTCAGGCTCATCATCAGGATCATCAGAGGGTGCCTCATAGGCTACGGTCCCCATGCTATAATAGTCATCAAGCTCAGGGATAACAACAGAGGCAAGCTCGTAGTCCGTGGCGGTCTCAGCCTCACCATCATCATCATCATCGTCGTCACTCTCGACGGGTCCGCGAAGAGGCACATTTGCATTCTTTGTCCGAAGCTTCGATCCGCTAGTGCCCCCGCTGGTGCCCACGTCATCAAAGCGGCTCTTCTTCTTTCTCGGTTGGCCAGGTGGAGAGATATTGATCGAACCTTGTGACCGGCACTGGTTTTTCCAAAAGCTCACGCCTTTCTGGAGCTTGCCAATCATGCCCACAGTGCCAGTAAAAGCCCTAGTCAAATGCCTATAAGCCTGGGCTGACACCTGTTACAAGCAGACATAATAAATGTCAAAATGCAATTATTGATAACAAAAAGGGATGCAAGCAATCCAAAAGACGCAAAGGGCAGTACTTACGGATCTAGAACCTCGCGGGAGCAGCAGACGAGGATGAGTTTGTGACATATCAATATGAGCTCGCCGCATACGGCCGCCACCCTGGTAATCAATGAAAGTCGGGGGCAAAGGAGGTCTAGCCACATGACCAGTCGAGGGTCCCGCACTCTGAGCATTATAGCCAACTCTGACCTGTGGGGACTGAATATTCCTAGCCACATACAAGGTGTAATCTCCATCCCGTGTAAAGAGATGTGCCGCCATGCCTACAATCAAAGCATCTACGTTCGCCAACTAACGAGACAGCCACATCCTGGCTGGAGGATCATCAGGGATTCGAGCAGGCATATTGGGCCCATGCTGTCAGAACACCCTCTCTGCCAAGTATAGGGCATCTCCGGACAAACCCACCAGCAGTTTGCGACATTCTGTCAAGTGCGCAGCATGATCTAAATCCATATCGTCATAACGGCCAGTCCAATGGAATAAACTCAACCTCTGGGGAGTCCCTCTCAAGCATGTCAGCGTATCATGATACGAGGCCGTAATCCTGCACCTCCCCCCTTCCGTCGATTAGCCAACTCGGCGTGTTGTGGAGCCCTCTTGGTAGGACGTGTTCTAGGAGGCATTCTCTCCAACTGAATCGGACTAGAAATGTTTGGTTTCTCTCGATTCCTCTCAATTTCTCTCCGATGGCTGCTCTCTCCTGCTTCTCGTTTTCGTCTCCCTCTCAATTTCAATTTTAATTAAGTTCAAATGACGACTGTGCAAATTTTTAAAGAATCTGTCCACATGGCTTCTTATGTCGTGCGACATACTTAGCCCATGTGGCTAGTTTTTATAATTTTGCCCCTGAAGGCTCAATTTTTACATTTTTGACCCCCATAGGCCTGTTTTACCCTTTGTGCCCCTGGCATTTCCAATCATATCAATCAAATTTTCCTTCTAGTGCCCCCGTAGCCTATTTTATATGTATACCCCCGTGGCTCGTTTTATTAATTTTGCCCCTGGCATTTTCAATCCTATCTCTCAAAATTATCGGGTCCTTCCCGTTTCTTTACAAAAGTTTTCGGGTCCTTCCCACTTTTTTACAAAAAATTATCGGGTACGTCCCACTTTCTTTACAAAAAATTATCGGGTACGTCCCACTTTCTTTACAAAAAATTATCGGGTACGTCCCACTTTCTTTACAAAAATTATCGGGTACGTCCCACTTTCTTTACAAAAATTATCGAGTCCTTCCTACTTCTTTACAAAATCCATTCTTTCTCGCGATCTTCATTATTCCAGGATGAAGGAATAACATTTCGCTCTCTCGCGATCTCCGTTATTCCAGAATGAAGGAATAACATTTCGCTCTCTTTCGATCTCCGTTATTCCAGGATGAAGGAATAACATTTCGCTCTCTCGCGATCTCCGTTATTCCAGAATGAAGGAATAACATTTCGCTCTCTTTCGATCTCCGTTATTCCAGAATGAAGGAATAACATTTCGCTCTCTCGCGATCTCCGTTATTCCAGGATGAAGGAATAACATTTCGCTCTCTCGCGATCTCCGTTATTCCAGAATGAAGGAATAACATTTCGCTCTCTTTCGATCTCCGTTATTCCAAGATGAAGGAATAACATTTCGACCTCTCTCGCGATCTCCGTTATTCCAGAATGAAGGAATAACATTTCGCTCTCTTTCGATCTCCGTTATTCCAGGATGAAGGAATAACATTTCGACCTCTCTCGCGATCTCCGTTATTCCCGAATGAAGGAATAACATTTCGCTCTCTCGCGATCTCCGTTATTCCAGAATGAAGGAATAACATTTCGCTCTCTTTCGATCTCCGTTATTCCAAGATGAAGGAATAAAATTTCGACCTCTCTCGCGATCTCCGTTATTCCAGAATGAAGGAATAACATTTCGCTCTCTTTCGATCTCCGTTATTCCAGGATGAAGGAATAACATTTCGACCTCTCTCGCGATCTCCGTTATTCCAGAATGAAGGAATAACATTTCGCTCTCTCGCGATCTCCGTTATTCCAGAATGAAGGAATAACATTTCGCTCTCTTTCGATCTCCGTTATTCCCGAATGAAGGAATAACATTTCACTCTCTTTCGATCTCCGTTATTCCCTGATGAAGGAATAACATTTCGACTCAGTAAAAGTTCTGAACTACGGCCTGGCTTGATTCCTCCGGGATACGTAGGTAGCCTACTTTAGGTTCAGCCAATCCGTTACATGTGACACTCCCTTTCCCCAGTGAATTCCGAACTACGATTATGGCTTGATTCCCACTCGGGATACGTAGGTAGCCTTCCAAAGGTTCAGCCACTCGACCCCCTTGGTCACCCAATCCGTCTCGGCATTCGCCAGATCGGATCCTTTTCTATCGACAACCCCACTCGCCCTGCAAGTGACGTTGCCGAGGGGCTTCTGTAAGTACCCAAATCTGGCTCATGCCTTCCGGTTAAGTTTCCCGGCAATTCCCCGGACTTTCCTAAAGTTCAGGAGCAATTTCGGAACTGTTCCGAACCTTCCAAGGGCTGAAAGGATTACTTGGTATTAAGAAAACACGTTTTTCTTTCATGTAAAATCCTTCTAGAAAGGCCACCTTGCATGATTCTAGAAAAATGCTGAGTCATACAGGATAATGCCGCACGGATGCATTAGGAGGGAACTCCTGGCCGCACGGCTTCATTAGCTCTATCCAGACTGCCTATAAATAGAGGCCTCCTCTACCCATTTTCATATACAAGATTCAGCACCAAAGCTCTACAAAATACTACCACGAAAATCCAGGAAGCTGAAGAGTGCCAAGAGCCACCTCCTTCCTCCTTGAAGCCTCCAAAAGTTGGTCCTTCCACTAGGCAAACTCCAAAGAAGAAGAGGTCACCACCATTGGTAACCTCTCACCCCTTACCTTGCATTATACTTGTTTTATGTGATATACTTGCTCCTTGCATCTACATATTGCTATATATTGCTTGGTACTTGATAGATTATTGTTAAAGATCATATCTTTATTCATGAAAATCATATCCCCCTAAATCATATCCCCCTCCCCTTTTGCATCCTTTGCATGAAATAGCATCTTTTGCTCATAAAAATGTAATCTTTACATCAAAGGTGCATCCTTTGCACCTAAAAATCTATTTTTGACATAAAAAAATGCATCATTTGCAATTAAAAATCATTTCTTTACATTAAAGGTGCATCCTTTGCACCAACAATTCTTTTTTCTCATACAATGCATCATTTGCATTAAAAATCATCTCTTTACCATCAAAGTAGCATCCTTTGCTTTCAAAAAGACATCTTTATGCATCTTTTGCATATAAAATGCTATTTTTCTACATAAAAATGCATCCTTTGCATTAAAAAGCATCATTTGCAATCAAAAGCCTCCTTTGCAAACAAAATAGCATCCTTTGCACCCAAAAATGTCATCTTTTCATTAAAAATGTCATTTTTATCTTAAAACATGCATTTCCCCATGTCCCCATTGGTATCCTTCGGAACGGACCGGTGTAAAGATCCTATCTTTACATCGTTTCTTCCATTAAAAGGTGCCACAATCTCTTTAGAAAGGGATAGACCTTGAACCCGATATTTCCGATTATCACTTAAGACGAGCATAAAAGCCCCTATATAGGCTCAATCGTCTTAAGGTGTAGGATTGATGGGCTAAGGACACTCCTTTTCTAAAGAACTTCATTTTGAACTATAAAAGAGAGACATTCTCTCGATCACGCAACACCCAAGGTCAAAAAGCGATGATCACAAGTCCAAGATGAGGACGGGATCAAAGTCCCGAACACATAAAAATCCAAGGAATCCCGAGCGATAACCAATTAAATGGTTTATACGTCCGGAAGACAACTTGGGACACCCCCCCTCTTTTCAACACATGCACACAAGAAAGCACGCAAGCAAGCACGAAAAATGGAATCTAGGGAGACTTGCTACGGCAAGGCACCTTGGGTGAACGACGATCCGTTCTTCCCAAGGGGTAACTTAACCTCCGAACCCTAAAAACCTTTTTTTCAAAGTTTTGAGGAAATCAAAATGGCGTGGCGACTCCGTTTTTTCAAATTAACCCGGATGTTTTCAAACTCAAGTGAATCCAATTTAAAAACACAAAAAATTAAATTTGGGCACACATTCACACATAGCAAATTTGAAATTAAATTAAAGTTGGATCTTAGCCCATTAAATATATATTATGCTTATTTGCATTGGAAGGTGTATAATTTAGTGGGAGCATTTTATGTAAATGCATTATACTTCTCATATAATATGTTTACTTATATGTGCTCATATTTTATGTATATCTTTTTGTAGAATAAATGGCATCAAACAATAATCACCTGTCACTGTGATATCTCCTTGAGAAGGAGAAGTTGGAAGAGAATGGTACAAACTATATGGATTGGATCCGTAGCGTGAGAATTGTTCTCAGGCAAGAGGAAAAACTGTACGTTTTCGAGGAACCTATTCCACCTGAACCTGCTGCCAATGCTACTAGGGCAGTGAGGGACCAATATCTGAAGCACAAGCATGACTCTACTAATGTTGGTTGGCTCATGCTCTCCGCCATGTGCAAGAACCTTCAGAAGGATCTTGAGCACTTGGGGACAGTTGATCTAAACAATCGACTGATGGAAATATTCCAAGTACAAGTTAGGCAAGAAAGGTACAACACAGTTAAGGTCTTGACCTCATGCAAGATGAGTGAAAGACAAGCTGTTGGTCCCCATGCTCTTAAGTTGAAGGGCCACATTGAGCATCTTGATAGGCTCGGTTTTCCAATTAGCCAAGAGTTGGCTACCGACATAATATTGAATTCATTGCCCAAAAGTTTTAGTCATTTCATAATGCACTATAACATGGGTGGAATGAATAAAAACCTTTTCGAGTTAGTTCAAATGTTGAAAACTGTGGAAACCAATATTGTCGAGAAGAAAACCGACCAAGTGCTAATGGTTAACAAGGGGAAGGGTTTCAAGGGTAAGGGAAAGGCAAAGGTTGCTAATCCTAAGGCAAATGTTGCCAAACCCAAAGAGGCTGCCAAGCCTAAAGAGGCTAAGCCCAAGTCCCAAGAGGACACAGTTTGCTTCCATTGCAATGAGATTGGACATTGGAGGAGAAACTGCACAAAATACAAGGAAGCATTGAAGAAGAGCAAAGGAGTTGCTTCGACTTCAGGTATCTTTGTTATAGATATATTCATATCTACTTCTAGTTCTTGGGTATTGGATACCGGATGTGGAACTCACATTTGTTTAAATGTGCAGGGTCTAAAGAACAGAAGGATGCTTGAGGAAGGTGAAGTGGACCTACGTGTGGGGAATGGAGCAAGAGTTGCTGCATTAGCCGTAGGAACTTATGAAGTTACTTTACCTAGTGGATTAATACTTGTTTTGAACAATTGTTATTAAGTTTCAGCTTTAAGTAGGAATATTATTTCGATTTCATGTTTGGATAATGAAGGTTTTAATTTTCTTATACGTGATAAGAAGTTTTTCATTTACAAGAGTGATATGCATTATTGTACTGCTGTTTCATTCAATGGCCTTTATATACTTGATGTTGAAAATCGTGATAATGATGTCTATAACATTAACAAGAGATCTAAACCCAATGATGTAAACCACACTTACTTATGGCATTGTCGTCTTGGCCATATAAACGAGAAACGCATTTCTAAACTCCACAAAGAATGATTTTTAGACTCACATGATTATGAATCTTATGAGACATGCAAATCTTGTTTACTTGGCAAGATGACCAAGGACCCATTTACCAAAACTGGTGAAAGGGCGGGCGACTTATTAGGACTCATACATACTGATGTATGTGGGCCTATGAGTTGCGATGCTAGGAGAGGATTTCGGTACTACATAACATTCACTGATGATTATAGTAGATTTGGATATGTTTATCTAATGAAACATAAAAGTGAATCGTTTGAGATATTTCGAATATTTCAAAATGAGGTGCAAAACCAACTTGGCAAAACTATTAAAGTACTTCAATCCGATCGAGGTGGTGAATATTTGAGCCAAGAATTTGACAGTCATCTTAAGAGTTGTGGAATCATTTCAGAACTCTCTCCACCCGGAACACCACAATGGAACGGTGTGTCTGAGAGGAGGAATAGAACTTTGTTGGACATGGTTCGTTCTATGATGAGTCAAGTTGAGCTTCCTTTATCCTTTTGGGGACATGCACTAGAAACTGCTGCTTTCACTATAAACAGAGTTCCTACCAAATCGGTTCAAAAGACCCCATATGAGATGTGGCATGGAAGAAAACCAAGTTTGTCTTTCATGAAGATTTGGGGTTGCGATGCATATGTCAAGAAGTTAACTTCTGACAAGCTAGCACCTAAATCTGATAAATGTGTTTTCGTGGGTTATCCTAAGGAAACCAAAGGATACTATTTCTACAACCGAAATGAGAACAAAGTGCTTGTTGCTCGAAATGGTACTTTCTTAGAAAAGGAGTTTCTTCGCAAAGGAACCAGTGGGAGTAAAATAGATCTCGAAGAAATTCGAGAACCCGAAAACAACATTGAACCTATGGTAGAGAATGAACCAAGTTCACAAGTAGTTGTAGAACCGGTTCAAGATGCACAAGTACTTCGCCGAAGTGGTAGGTCACGATCCGAACCCGAGAGATATGGATTTCTCGTTAGGGAAAGTGATGAAGTGGAATTAATCGAAAACGATGAACCTACTTGCTATCAAGAGGCGATGTCCGCTCCTTATTCGGAAAAATGGCAAGAGGTCATGAAGTCCGAATTACAATCCATGGCTGATAATCAAGTTTGGAACTTGATTGATCCACCCGAAGGTGTAAAAACCATAGGGTGCAAATGGGTCTTCAAGAAGAAGACCGACATGGATGGGAAGGTGCACATCTATAAGGCTAGGCTTGTAGCTAAGGGATATAGGCAGATTCATGGCATCGACTATGATGAAACCTTTTCGCCTGTAGCTATGCTTAAGTCTATTAGAATTTTAATTGCCATAGCCGCATATTATGACTATGAGATATGGTAAATGGATGTCAAAACAGCTTTCCTTAATGGGAAGTTACTTGAGGATGTATACATGATACAACCTGAAGGTTTTGTCTGTCCAGAAAATTCTAACAAGGTGTGTAAATTGCCGAAATCCATTTATGGATTTAAGCAAGCTTCTAGGAGTTGGAATCTACGTTTTGATGAAGCAATCAAGGAGTTTGGCTTTATCAAAAACGAAGATGAACCTTGTGTATACAAGAAAATTAGTGGGAGCGTAGCACTATTTTTAGTGTTGTATGTCGACGATATCTTACTTATTGGAAATGACATTCCTGCACTACAGACTGTCAAGTCTTGGTTGGGAAAGTGCTTTTCAATGAAAGATATGGGCGAAGCTGCATATATCCTTGGTATCAAGATCTATAGAGATAGATCCAAGAGGATGATTGGTTTAAGTCAAAGTACTTACATTGACAAGGTTCTTAGAAGATTCCAAATGGAAAATTCTAAAAGGGGAAACTTGCCAATGTTACATGGTATATCTCTTAGCAAGAATCAAAGTCCTAAGACTAATGATGAGAGAAAGAGAATGAATGGTATTCCATATGCTTCGGCAATTGGGTCTATCATGTATGCTATGTTATGTACTAAACCCGATGTCTCGTGTGCTCTAAGCATGACGAGTAGGTACCAATCGGATCCCGGCGAACCACATTGGATAGCAGTCAAGAATATCCTTAAGTACTTACGAAGAACTAAGGATGTATTCTTGGTCTTTGGAGGAATGGAAGAAGATCTTGTAGTGAAAGGCTACACAGATGCTAGCTTCCAAACCGACAAGGATGATTTCAGATCGCAGTCTGGATTTTTGTTTACGCTAAATGGAGGCACTGTGAGTTGGAAAAGTTCCAAGCAAAGTACCGTCGCTGATTCTACAACCGAAGCTGAGTACATAGCGGCATCTGATGCAGCTAAGGAAGCCGTTTGGATCAAAAAGTTCATTAGTAATTTGGAACTCGTTCCAAGCATCAGAGATCCTATTGAACTTTACTGTGACAACAATGGTTCCATTGCACAAGCAAAGGAACCAAGGTCACACCAGAGATCCAAACACATACTTCGACGTTTCCACATTATCCGAGAGATATGTGAGAGGGAAGACGTAAAGATATGCAGAGTAGACACTGATGACAACGTGGCGGACCCATTAACTAAGGCTCTCCCGCAAGCTAAGCATGATGGTCATGTTAGGTCCATGGGTATTCGATACATGGGAGAATGGGCCTAGTGCAAGTGGGAGACTGTTAGTGTTATGCCCTAGGCCTATGTTTGATAGACTTATGTGTTGACATTATTTATTATTATATGAGATGTTTATCATTTGATTATTATATATGTTTTGTATATTTGTTTATAATAATCTCCGTCCCTAATTATTAAGAGAATAATTAGTATAAATGCTAATGGATAATCATATGATGATTATATGCATAGAGATGCACATTAAATTTATAGGTACTTGTTAGAGAACAAGTGACTGGACTTGACCCGCATGAGATTTATGTCATGGTCAAATGTCATAATTAAATCTCATAAGGTTACTTCATTTAGTCCCTAGACCTGAGATTATCATGACCTTACATATGATGAAAGTCATGTTTGATTTTAGTCAAACGATATCTTAACACGATATTTATAAAGGCTAATTTTGGCATGATCAGATTCATGATGGGAAGGATGATAAGTCAAGATGGAATTTGTCCCTCAAAAGAGAGATGTTTTGCTTGGGCCCCTAGATGAGTGATAATGATGAAAGTGTATGGCCATACCCCAATGTGATTGGAATTATCATTATACTCGGAATCAAGAAAGCATTGAACAAAGACAAGTTGACGAGGACCATGACTTGTGTTCAATATAACATCGTGAGACAAAGGGAGAAATGGAAGTGTACCATTGGAAACGTGAACTCTTACGTTCCATTATTTGGGTAGACATAATGGCTTGCTAGAGTCCGCTTATGTCTTATGAGAGTCGATATGATCAAGCTCATTGCCAACATAATATAATCCTATTGGGTCACACACAACTAGAATGAATTGATTAAACCAGAGGATGAATGATTGATAAATACCTGATGTGACTCATTGTATCGCACGACAGAACTAGTCCATGTGACTCGTCTGGTCGTGCGACACTATAAGCCCACAGAGGTATTTTTGGACTGGTTTCCTAATTCGATTAGGAAACATATATTGACACTAAGGTAGTATAAATATAACAGTCTGTCAGCCCTAAAAAGCTAGCCGAAATTCTCAAAAGAAATTCACAACAATATTCTCAATATTATTCCAAGGTTTATAGGATCTAGCAATCTTCAAAAAATTGTTCTTGGATTCATTCAAAGGTGTGGATACCGAAAGAGGGTCTTCGCTCGTTCATCGATCAAGGCCTAGAGTTCAAGCAATCTGAAGAACGAAGTTTGTGATTCGAAATCACATTATTAAATCGTTCGATAGCTCAAGAACGGAAAGCATTCAAGGTTGGTTATATCTATCTCATAGTTTTTCAAGTTAATTGTATAGAACGGATCCTAGGCTCCTTGGGTTTTATGTTATTTGATGCTTAATTCCGCTGCGCATGGACCCGTAAAACCCAACATAACAGATGCTCGATCGGAAGCGATGCCGGCTTCATACTCTGACAGATTTGCACAAACTGAGAGATGTGTTGATTGGGATCCTCTCCGGGCATCCCTGTGAAGTGCGGTAGCTGATTTAGTAGCCCCGACTTCAACTCAAATGTCACCCCGGTAGGTAAGGCAGGGAATTGGACGGCATGTGGTTGCTCATTCCAATTCGGGGCAGTCCTTTGCCTTAATGTCTATGGTGGAACTGCTTGTCCACCACCAGCGCCACCACCACCTGCATTATCTCCGTCCTGCATCTCTTCAGCTAACAATATCCCCTTGACTCTCCTGCTTTGTTGTCGTCCTTTCCTGAAAGATCTTTCGATTTCTGGATCAAATGAAACAATCAAATCGTTAGTAGAACGGGTGTGGACCATACACGGTTCCACACTACAGGATAACAAGTAATAAATATAACTAAAGAGATAACAAATAAAGAACTAAAAGAAAAATAAAACAAATAAGAAAAGAAAAAGAACGCAAACAATAACACCGTTCCCCGGCAACATCGCCAAAATTTGGTAGGCTTAATCGCACGCCTACTAAATTAGACCTAAACTCGGCCACTAATAATGTAATTAGGGTAAGTCAGGGTCGATCCACGAAGAACAGTGATTATTTGCGAACAGTCACTTGACCAGATTGGGGGTTTAATTGAGATTTTTAATTAATTCCTAAGACGGGAAAAATAAACTAAGTGTTTGAAACAATAATTTAAAGAAACTTCAGACTTGATACTGTCACCGGATTTTAATTCTAATATCACTGATAATTCTTTTCACCGTAAATTTTATTCACTTGATTACGAGATGTATTTCAATCTCTGTCTCTTCTTTCAGTTTAGTTTATAGCAGTGGCACACTCACTATAAACCCTAATTAAAATTAAACCTAAACTGGCACAGAAAAGGTCTAAAGATTAATTGATGATGTTTTAAGAGACTAAAATCAAGAACGCTTTCTAAGGTTAATTAGATAATCGTCTAATCTTGCCTACTTCCCGAATTGCTATGGCACATACACAATTCGTGAAGATGCTACAATGAAAATCCTACTTCTAGCACAGAACGAGTAATCTAGCAAAGATAAAAAAGTGGACAAGTGAATTTGCCAAATCCACCAACCCTAGAAATCAATCTAAATCAATACAAGCAAGATTATGAACAAGAATTAATTAGGAAAAAGAAATACCTCAATAGAAATAAAAATTCGGATCAAGATCTCAAATCCAAAGTAATGGAGTTTAGTTCTCCATGGAAAAGCTCAATTCTCTAGAAAAAATAAACTAAAAGTCGAACCCTAATTATGTTATCAAAAAGAGTATTTATACTCCTCCCTTCAATAACCTAAATCTAAATTAATAAAAGAAAAAGGAAAATAATAAAATAAAAAGGAAAAAGAAATTAAACCCCAAATTAAAATCTTTCCACCGTGGTCAACTCTTGGTCTGTCAACGTCTTTTGATCCTCGGTCCACGCGCCTTGCCTTGATTCACGCTGCACATTTTAATTTCCCAATTTCTTCCTTCTACTTTGGTCCTCCAAGTTTCCAAAAGCTCATTCTGGTCACTAAACTTTCTCTAACTGCAGTTTGATCCCTGAACTTCACATATTTTCCGCTTTATCCTCAGCATTAGTAAACTTTCGCAGGACAATCACAAAATCACTAGAAATAGTCTCAAAATACAATGATTTCCCACAAACTTTCCAATCCAACATTTACTCGAAATTACATCAAAACTAATCTAGATTACATCAAAATAAGGATAAAATGTCTAAAAAATTAGGGAATTACACATAATAAAATCCACCACATCAGTCTTAGTTTAGTAAGAAACAAAACAGTGTTTCGTTATCTACTGCTGAATCAGAATATGTGGCAGTAGGTAGTTATTGTACCCAATTGTTGTGGATGAACCAAATGATAAAGGATTATGGATTATGGATTGAAAAGTGAAACCCTAACTATATTTTGTGATAACATGAGTGCTAAGGATATTGCTAAGAATCCTGTTCAACACTCCCGTACAAAGGACATAGATATTAGGCACCACGTTATAAGAGATCTTGTTGAACAAAGAATTATTACTCTTAAACATGTTGGAACAACAGATCAACTTGTTGATATATTTACCAAGGCTTTGGATTTTGAGAGATTTTCTTTCCTTAAGAATTCTCTCGGATTGTGTGATCACAGATGACTGCACAACTGTGCAGACAACTGTCTGCATCTCTGTATAATTGTATATTACAGAAATCACTGAAAAAAGGGGTAGTTATAATTCCTGCATCCATTCATTGCACGATTATCTTTTGTGATCACTTGATTATTTTTCTATTTTGACACTACTTGACTCTTGAATGTGAGACCCCTCCTAACTTGGTAATAAAACTCCCTTGTTAAAATATTTGTTTTTGATATCTATCATGGAGTGGGTGTCTAATCTAAGGTAACTGAGAAAAACAAGCTGCCTCCATTTATTTTGAAGCTTCCACTCATGTTCTCAATGCCAATGTCTTATTGTTGCATCACTTGGGATAAAAATTTGGGCAAGCACTATGGTGTGAGAGTGAATAGCTCCTTCTCAGTGACTGATTCAATGCCTAATATGGAGACATTCTAGAGGCTACATGATTGAGGGTAATCTCATCGAATTCTTGTTGGTCAAGTTATGTCAAAATGTAATCTAATCATACCATCTTGCAATTTATTGAGATTAAAATCTTCATTATGAATGCATTGTTCTCTCATAATAGGCATACTGAATAAATTAGGTCATTCGAAATTCTTGATAAAAATATGATCAAATTTTTGTTTGTTACATATGTCTCTTGACCTAATACTTTTATTGTGTTCAATGATAATCCTATCTAGAGGTGTTTTAGAAGCTCTAGCTGTCAAATGAGGCTGTATGGGAGGTTGATCAATCAAGGAAAAGTTCCGCTTTGACTAAGGAAAGCAAATCGTGTCACAAAATATGGTAAGTTTTTTTTTAATTTTTAATCACTAATCCATTATGAGTTTGGATTGTCAAGGGTTAAATAACACAAACCATCACACGGATCCCTTCTCCTTCTCATTCACCTATTCCAAGTTCCAAGGCTTGTAATCATTATCTCTCATCAATGTTATTTGGTAAGTTGCTTAAACAAGTCACATCTCATCTCTCCTCACAACTCTCCTTTCATCTTTCATAATTTCCCCCTCTATTTCTCTCTCCTCTTTCTCTCTCAAACTGTGTAGAACCTGTCCATGGCATTTTCTTCTTCTGCTCCGGCAAAAGCCCGTCTCAATGCCACAGTTGCCGACCTCATTAATGAGCCACAATATGCCCGTCTAATCGACGTGGGATCTCTCGGTCAACTGCAATCGGCTATCAATGTGGAGGACCAAGCTGTTCTTGCAGCCGTGCATGCTGCCCGTCAACCACCACTGCCAGGAACCCGGCGATCTCACCGGTTGATTGACTCCGGTAAGTCTGCCATCTTTTGAGGTCCTAGACCTGCTACTGTGCCAAAGAAAAACCCTAAACCCAAATATGGCAATCCCGCCGGTGCAAGGCGTAGGTTGGTTCTGAACGATTCCTCAGATGAGCATGAATCTCCTTCACAAGAAACCCAAGAAAGTCTCTCCTGTGCATTCAATTGCACTGACAGTTGTGCACAGAACTGGTCACACAAATGTTGCAGCTCTGCTCCGAAACCCCGAACACGTAAGCCTTCTGTTCGTGTTCCTTCTTCCCCATACAATCTAGAATTGAAGTATAATTCCCTTTTATATTCATCTGAGGCTGAAAGCCGTTTCTCCATCAACTTTCATCGAGCCTTTGTTGTGGAAAAGAATAGAAACATTGAGGTTTTTGAAAAACTTGGGCTGATTAATTTTTTTCACTGAAAGGTATCTGGATAACTCCTTAGACTTTCCTACCCCCTATTCCAGGTCGTTAGTGCTGGATTTTTTTGCCAACTTAAGCAGAGACATAGGGCTTGAAAGATCCCCTAATTATGGAAAAGTCTTTGTTAGGGATCAATTTGTAGACTTTTGTCCCTCAAGGATTAATTCCTTTCTGTGCACCCCTGATTTTCCCCTTGACTTGCTCCCTTCTGATATCAATGAGGCTGTACGAACAGTGATTGGGGGAAGGGTCCCTAAATGGACTGCTGGGTTTAGGACTAGCCTTTTATCTAGAGCCGTCAATACTGGATAACGGGACGAAACGGGATGACATTATGTTGTCCCGCGACTAATGCGGGATGGGACAAATTTTCGCGGGACTAAAATATTTCGTCCCGTCCCAAATCTACTGCGGGACGCGGGACAATGCGGGACCCGTTGACTAGGCGAGATTAGGCGTTGAGTAAAAACTGAGATTCAATCAAAATAATTCAAAAAGCTTTCGGTCATACAAATACAAGAAACTGAGATTCAAATTGTAGAGGACCAAGTACTTAACTATAGCCAAGTGAAAATCTGGTTAATTTGTTATCTAATTGCTGAGTAGGGACCTTACAACATTTAGGATAAGTTGTAACTTACAGAATATGAATTTTGCTTTCAACTAACCTTTACAGATGCGTTTTGAAATTGTCACGTCCAGAATCAAGTGATGTCCAAGGTGATAACAGCACCAACGATAGCACTTGGGATAGCACACACACACTTCGAAAATAAAACACCAAAATTATAAAAGAGATTGCAGCAGAATAATAACACCAAAATTGTTTTTCTCAAGTTATATAAATAATATAACCTGAGAGTGCCTCTTAGGCAAGACTTTATAATCACTTTATAAAATAATTACAAAAGCCGAAATGTTCCCTATGGCTATAACACTATGAGCTCTATGGAACAAGAGATAAAAAACGAAATTATATCCTAACCTTCACACAACTTGATACCAATGTAATCAAGTGCGAAATTACAAGGGAGGAAGGATGAAACGAACTAAACAAAGAACTCTATCTCTAATGCTTCGAAGGTGTGTATGAAATTGGCTTGTATTGGCATGTCTTCAAATGAAACCTTCCAAGCATATTTATAGTCTTCAATTACTTGAAGGCTACTCAAAATAAACAGCCTTGGGGCTGTCTTGCACGTTGAGGGAGAGTAGGGAGAGTGGTTGAGTTTGTTCCTCACTTCTAGCACCCACTTCCTCAATTATAGCAACTGTGTTGTTTGATCACCAAGTCCAAACTTCAACGCCTTGTACTCCCAAGCTTTATCAGCCTTGTACTCTTTATTAAATCAGCAACAACTCCTTGACCAAGTCTCCACACGTTTTTAATTGTTGTTGCCAAAGTAACTCATGTAAAGATTTTATGCATAAAATAACATTTATGCATAAACCTTTTTCCTTCCAAATTCCCCACATTTCTAGCACTTTCTTTGATCATATTGCAACCTGAAATATGGACATACACCATAGACTATACAGATTATATTAGCACATTAGTCCATTAATTAATCAATGAGAAACAACTATGTAAATTCCAACACAGGAAATCATCTGCGATATCATTTGAAATTTGGGAAATCATCTACGATATCATCTGCAGTTTACACTAACAATCTTCCCCTTAGTTGGATATTTCTTCTCAAACCTAATGTGCTTCTCTCCTGCAATGTTAGTCCATAAACAAATATACAGAGCATAGAAACAAAGTATAACATCTCTATGAAAATTAACTCCCCCTTAATCAAGGAGCTAATCTATACAATGATTTATCAAAATAGACTAATTTATTTCAAACTTAAAAAGTTTTCGAAATAAACTAAGTTAAACAAAAGAACCATAAACCATTGTAGCAAAATATCATCCAAGCAAGCAAAACACCCTAACGATTAAAGTTTTAAACAAACCAAATAACGTGTTATGCAACCAACATAAACAAAAAGAAAATTGTTTAGGAACCACATCACCAAATATAAAGAAATTGTTTTAGAACACCACAAACCAAATCCACCAACAAGATAGTGGCAACATCAACCTTCAGGTTCAACAACCTTCAGGTTTCAGTTTTCTTCTTCTTCATCTTCCTCCTGATCTTCTTCCCTATCACTTCCACCATCACTTGGGCCAGCACTGGTGGTAAGACCTGCAGTAGCACCAGCTCCAGAAGTTGTAGCAGCAGCAGACCCTCACCCTGTTTGGGAAGAAATTTCATCAATGAAAGTATCAGTAGCCTGATTAAGCTTAGCCCATCCCTCAACGAGTTCTCCCATTGCACTTGACTGCTTGTTCAGGAAGTTAAGCACTGTTGTCTTTGAGATTGATGGAGAAGTGTTGCCCAGAAGATTTATCATATTGGACAGAATACTTGCAGCATCAGTTCCTGCAAAAGTATTAGGGGCAACACCTGGGGAAGCACTTGGGATATCACGTGAGATAGTACCAGGAAGAACAGAGGCAGTTTCATCAGATTTTTGCCAAGGAAGATCCTTTGTATACCTTTTACCCTTTTTCAGTTGTTGATCAATGGTATAATACTCAGGTTCAGAGGTGAAAACATCAGAGACTTCAATAGGCAAGGATTGAAAGGCTAAGACTTTGAAGATTAAAGAAGGATAGGGGAAAAAATTAATGTTCATTTCTTTCTTTCTACCCCACGAGGCTAAGTGTTTAAACACTAATCTTCCAAAGTTAATCCTTAGGTTCTTACCCAATCTGTACAAAACATTAGCATGCTCCAATGTAACAATAGGTTCATTCGTAGTAGGGAGCCAATTGAAGATGCAAAGCTTGTGAAGCACAGAGTACAGAGAAGTAAGCCTAGAAGCATGAAGTTTTTCCTTTAAAGGCCAGGACTGAAGTTTGTTGTGTGTGAGAAGCTTGACCATTTCATCCCTATTAACCCTAATGCTCTCGTCATCTAAATTTGGGAGGCCTAAAACTTTGTTAATAAGGGCTGGAGTAAATGAATAAACCTTACCCCTCACAAACACTTTCCCAAATTTTTCAGATCCTTCATTATCCAAATGAGCATGAAGATTAGCAAAAAAGTTTCTCACAACACTTTCAACAAAAACTGAGGCATGGTTATTTGCCTTAAGAAAATTCCTGTCCTTCAAAAACTGAACCATCCCTTCCTTTTCTAACTGACCCTCATCAATGTGCTTTTCTTTTAACAATTTCTTACTTGAATTATTCAGCCAAAACTTCATGTTTTCTTTCTTATAAAATTCTAAAGTAAGAAATGGTTTTGAAAAAACTTTATCCTCTTCATTTCGACTAAACTCATCACCAGATAATTCATTATCACTAGGAGAAGAACGTGTAGGAATAGAGGAGGGGGCAGGTGTTACCTCAGATGATATCCTTTTCCTGGTAGCACCTTTGGTAGCACTCACAGAAACTTTGGCCTTGCCTTTTTTCTTCTGAAAATCTGACAAAGTTTCCTCCTCTACAGCATCCACCCAAGCTTCAAACGAGTCCACAGAAGGTTCCTTCTCCCTTGTTGCATCAAAATTCTTGTCACTCACATGAGGTGATGACGTTTCCAAGGAGCTTTCTGACACTTTCATCGGATCAGATGTAGTATTTGATGTAGCTTTAGACCTGATTGACCTAATTCGATTGGAGGATCTCCTCTTTTCAACTTGAGGAGACAGTTTGGCTGAGGGAGATTTTCTTTTTCTCTTCTCTTTTGGTTCGGCTGGAATGAGGGTGACTTTGGGAATGCCATGTTCGAATGAGGATATGGGGGCAGCAGCTGGAACTACAGCCATTATAGGAGGAGAAGAGCTTGGTGTAATCATGGGAGAAGTTTCCATGGCTACACGAGAAGCAACCGAGGGAGCAATGCTTGTTGAGATGTCCATTTGGTCAGTGTGTGAGGGTTCGACGTTGGTTTTGGATGGAGAGGCCATGGACGTATTTTGAGAATTTTTTGGAACTGATTTTGACCTAGAAAGCGAGAGGAAGAAGACAACGTTGAAAGGGGGTTTTAGAATGGAGAGAGAGTAACGGTTAGAGAGATAAGTGGAGAGGTGGAGTGAAAATAGGAGTGAAGTTTAAGATAGGAAACAAACAATTAAATTGATTTGACATGATTAAAACCTATCTAAACCATATAAACCCTCTCAATATTAAACAACTCTTAATAAATCATATCCACTCATTTAATTTAAACCCTAACCACTCATTTTAATTAACCCCAACAAACTAAACATCACACGGCTGTTTTAAAAAAAAAACTATTTTTTTTTAAGTAAAACAAAAAAAAAAAATTAGTAAACAAAATATTTTGTAACTATATTCAAAATTTATCAAAATAAATATAGGTTAGTTACTCAACAATGTTTACCTAAAATAAAGGAAGCTTGTTGAAGACGTTTTCAAAATCGTAAACTCTTTAATTAAAAAGACTTTCAGATTTTGAAAAATTAATCAACACAATTTCGAAAAAAAAGCAATAAAAACTAATATAGCACACACTAATGTGTTAAGGCAATGAGGGTAATACCTAGGATAACACATGTGATATAAATCTCCTTGATAAGTATTTTCATTTTCAAACATTTAAGGCATAATAAGCTTAGCCTTTTTCAGGAACTTCCGGCATAACAAGCTGAGCAATTTTCATGCACTTTTAGGCATAACAAGCCTATATATTTTTAAGTACGTTGCTTGTTATAAATGATCAATACACTTCTTTAAATAAGAAAACATCGTAGTAACGAGCTTCGTGCTTCAAGTTTTATTTCAAGTGTAGAGATAAAGTGATCTATGCCTTTCAAGTAGGGTACACTGTAGTAGCGAACTCCATGTCCCTAATACTGAGCATAAATCACCTCATACATTCTCATTGGCAAGAGTACATCGTTGCAGCGAACACCGTGCCCCGAGCTCGAGAGAATATTATGGAAATAATTGCCTTTGCCTTTTATTTATTATAAAGAAAGATTAGTGACTTTGTCACTTTTAGCATATGAAGGGGAGTGATATCAAACATGTTAACCCAAGTAATAACCTACCATAACAAAAAGGTCAGCATGTGCCACAGTTAGAACAAAACTAACCAGATTAAACGAATATAAAAGCATTTTTTTTAAATAAAAAATACACTAATATACAAGTGTTACCCTGAGTGATAACATCACCTGGGGTAGCACAGACAAACAGACTCAGAGATTACAAAGACCAAGAGATCTTTTCAAACTAGAAAATCTCTCGTGGTCTAAGGCCTTGGTAAAGATGTCAGTCAGTTGATACTTAGTATCAATATGATCAATGTTAATTAGGCCTTTATCTACCATATCTCTAAGAAAATGATGACGTATATCTATGTGTTTAGTACGGGAATGTTGAACAGGGTTTTTTGAAATGTTGATAGCACTTAGGTTATCACAGTACATAGTCAAAGAATTACTCTCTAAGCCATAATCATCTAGCATATGTTTTAGCCAAATAAGTTGTGAGCAACAACTACCAGCTGCAACATACTCAGACTCAGCCGTGGAAAGAGAGACATAATTTTGTTTACAACTATACCATGAAACTAAATTGTTATCCAAGTAAAAACACCCCCACTAGTACTCTTCCTATCATCCATATCCCCTGCCGAATCCGAGTCGCTAAAACCTACCAAATTGGTATTAGTATCCTTACTAAACCAAATCCCTAATTCACTTGTTCCTGAAACATATTTAATTATTTTTTTGACAGAATTAAGGTGGGAGACTTTAGGATTGGCTTGATAACGTGCACAGACGCACACGCTAAATATGATATCAGGACGACTATAAGTGAGATAGAGAAGGCTACCTATCATAGAATGATATAGAGTAGGGTCAACATCCTCACCTACTTGGTCTCTACCAAGTTTAAGAGAAGAACACATAGGGATTTTTGAACTTTTTGCCCCCTCCAACCCAAACCATTTCACTAGGATTTTTGCATACTTGCTTTGTGAAATAAATATCCCTTCACTTGATTGTTTTACTTGCAAGCCTAGAAAGAATGTTAACTCACCAATCATGCTCATTTCAAAAGTTGATGTCATAGCCTCTACAAAATATTTTAAACACGTTTGAGAAGTAGAGCCATAGACTATGTCATCAACATAGATTTGAACAATGACTGTTTCTTTGCCATGCCTTAGGATAAATAAGGTCCTATCTGCTTCAGCTTTTGTAAAACCATATTCAAGTAAAAAAGAGGTTAAGCGACCATACCATGCATTTGGAGCTTGTTTCAAGCCATATAAGGCTTTATCAAGTCTATATACATGGTTTGGTAGATGAGGATCTTCAAATCCTTTTGGTTGTTCAACATAAATTTCTTCTTTTAAATAACCATTTAAAAAGGCAGCTTTAACATCCATTTGAAACAAGGTAACTTTTTGATAACAAGCTATTACCAAGAGAAGTCTTATGGATTCTATTCTAGCAACGGGAGCAAAGGTCTCATCAAAGTCAACGCCTTCAATTTGGGTGTAACCTTGAGCTACGAGACGAGCTTTGTTCCTTACAATATTTTCTTGCTCGTCAGATTTATTTTTGAAAATCCATTTTGTACCAATTACATTAGTGTTAATGGGACGTGGTACTAAACACCAAACTTCATTACGAGCAAATTGTTCAAGTTCCTCTTGCATGGCATGTATCCAAAAATTATCTTTTAAAGCTTCAGAAATATTTTTGGGTTCTAAAGAGGAAACAAAACAGGAATATTTTACCTTATGGTATGTGGTGGACATGCACACATACCTCACCATTTCACAGTTACTAAAGGGCTCATTATTCCTAGTTCGTACCCCATCATTTGCTTCTCCAATAATCTGAGAAGAAGGATGATCTCTTCTAATCCTAGATGGTGAATCCCTTCTCAAATCTTCATGCACATGAGCATCATCATCAGACTGTTCATCCTTTTCAGTTGCTGGACTGGTCTTAGGTGATACCGGAGATGCTATCCCTTCAGTGGCAACATTCTGGTTAGCACCTGTGGTATCACTTGCTTGATTTTGATCCTCCAGCTCGTCCAGCAATATCAATGCAGATTCCTGCACTCCATCACCTGTAACACTTGCTAAGTCATCAAAAACAACATTAACTGATTCCTGAATGGTTTTTAACCTAATGTTATAAACCCTATATGCTCGACTATCCTGAGCATACCCAAGAAATATAGCCTTATCACTTTTAGAGTCAAATTTAGCTAAGTAATCCCGATCATTTAGAACAAAACACACACACCCAAATATATGAAAATAATGAACTTTTGGTATCCTACCATTCAAAATTTTATAAGGTGTCATTGTAGTACCGGGTCTTAGAAAAACTCTATTGGCCGTGTGACAAGCCGTGTTTAAGGCCTCAGCCCAAAATCTTTTTGAAATTCTTTTTGAAAACAACATCACACGTGCCATTTCAAGTAAGGTCCTATTTTTTCTTTCAACCACCCCATTTTGTTGAGGTGTTTTAGGAGCGGAAAACTCATGTTTAATTCCTTTTAATTCACAAAAAGTAAAAAACAATGAATTACCAAACTCCGTTTCATGATCAGACCTTATTCGCATGATAAGAGCACAAAGCATATTTTTGATTTTAGCATGTAAGATCTTAAACTTTTCAAAAGTTTCTAATTTTTCTTTTAAAAAATATACCCAGGTAAATCTAGAAAAATCATCAACTATGACAAAAGTATACCTCTTACCTCCTAAACTGTCTACCTCAACTGGACCCATTAAATTCATATGCATAAGTTGGAAACAGTGAGTTGTCCCAGAATACTCCTCATTGTATTGGGTAGCACTATGGGCAGCACGTGTCTGTTTACCTTTGAGACAATCTTCACATATGATTTTCGTACTTATGTCCAGACTATGTATACCACTTATAGCTTCAACCTTAATATGTTTCACAATGTTTCGAAAATGGACATGACCCAACTTTTGATGCCACAAGGTAGCATCATCAACTCTCACAGAATGACACACTTGTTTATCCTCAACAAGATAACAATTATTACTTGACCTAGTACCAGTCATAACACAGTTATTGGTACAATCAAAAACTTCACAAGTGTTTTTATTGAATTTCACTTCAAGATTGTCATCACTAAGTTGGCTAATACTAATTAAATTAGTTACAAGCCCATCAACATGCAAAACATTTTTCAAAGCAGGAAATTCAGGTATATTTAAAATGCCTTTTCCTACTATATTACTCTTGCCACCACCACCATATGTTATACTACCACCTTGAATAGGTTCATGTTCTTTTAAAAACATTTTTGTTCCTGTCATGTGACGTGAACAACCACTATCAAAATACCATGAACCTTCAACATTAGTTTTTAAGGCAGTGTACACAACATCACATATCAGGTTAGACTTAGGTTTCCACACTTTCTTACTTTGATAATTTCTCTTCTGACTGCCAGTGATATCTTACGTGCTAGGCAACACTTCAGGTAGCACAGAAGAACTGGACTGTTTCTTTAAAAGAGTTTTACAATCATTTTTCAAATGTCCAGTAGAGTAACAGTAGTTACATATTTTAACCTTGTAAGAAGGCTTATCAGAAGACATTAGTTCGACATTGTCTCTTTCTTTAACAAAAACTAATTTATCTTCCTTATTAGTCAAAGTAGATGTAATAGCATTTAAGGACTCTTGAAAACCCATACCTGCCTTGAGTGGTTTGCTCAACCCAAGAATTGCATCCAACTTGGAAGAACTCGTGTTGAGTTTCTTAAATGTGGCCTCGGCTAGAGTAAGCTTGGCCTTGACTTTGTCTAGCTCCACATCCTTCTTTATGAGTTGGACTTCCAATCTAGTCAAGCCATCAGTCAGATCTTGAACCTCTTTGGACAGAGAAACCACCTTCTTGTTCTCTTTCTTCCATTCGTCAACCAATTCTTTGCAAAGGTTCTTAAGACCACAAATGAGTTCATCCTTGCTGAACTCCTTACTTTGTTCACTCTCTTGTGAACTACCTGCATCCATGTTAACAGAACCCACAAAACAAACAGCATTAATTAAATTGAAATCTGTATACCTGCTAGATGATATCTCAGGTGCTATCCTCTCTTGGATATCACATGAGGTATCACTGACAGAGTCCTAGTCACAATTTGTGACCATCATTGCTGTTTGATCTGAATCTTTTGATTGATTGGTCCCCTCATCTTCATTGTCACTGAGGGGTACCCATAGGTTCTTCCCCATCTTCCTTAGAGTGTTGACACACTCGTTTGAGTAATGACCCTATCCAGAGCATGCATGACATTGGATTGATTCAAGGTATTTCAGATCAGATCTAGATTGATCAGATGATGCTCTCCTTATGGGACCACCTTTTTGAGTAGATGGAAATGTCCTCTTTGGCATTGAATTGTACACCTTGGTTTGTTGCTCTTTAGCCTTAACCTGCACATTTTCTTTATTAAATTTTTGTAACATAGAGTTATATTTCCTAGCAAGCAAGGCAACACTGGCATCTTCACCTAATTACTCAAAAATTTCGTCATCCTCATCAGTTGATACACTAGAGGATTGAACTTTTAAAGCAACACTCTTGCCTAGAAGCTTCACTTTGCTCAGCAAGGTTTGACTCAAAATTTTTTAAGATGTTCATTAAGGAATTGATGTCCATAGTAGAAAGGTTGTGAGACTCTTCTATAGATGAAACCTTCATATTAAAACGCTCAGGGAGAGTTCTAATAGCCTTTGAAACCAATTGTTTGTTTGTAAAAGGTTCACCTAAAAGTTGACACTCATTAGCAATGTCAAATAATTTTTCAAAATAAGAGGAAATGGTATCATTTTCACCCATTATCAACCTTTCAAATTTGCCAGTAAGACCTCTAAGTTTGTTTTCACGCACACTAGAATCACCTTCACAAAACCTTTGTAAAATATCCCAAGCTTCTTTAGCTGTGAAACTATTTTGAACAAGTTTAAAATGTACATGTCAACCCACTCAAAAATAGCATTAAGAGCTTTCTCATTATAGTTAGCTTGGGTGATCTCTTCATTAGTCCACTCGGTGTCAGGTTTAACCTGGATGTCACTATCCTCATCTGGAGGTAAAAGTGGAAGAGAGTACCCATTAACTATAGATCGCCAAGCTCGAAGATCAATTGATTTGATATGCGAGCGAAGACGGATCTTCCAATATGCATAATTCGAACCATCTAAAATAGGAAGACGTTTTTGGTTTGTATTTGCATGATCATAAGCCATGACACCTAGACCAAGCACTTAGTATCGTCAAGTGACCTGCTCTGAATCACAAGTGATGTCCAAGGTGATAACAGCACCAACGATAGCACTTGGGATAGCACACACACACTTCAAAAATAAAACAATTTTGTAAAAGAGATTGCAGCGGAATAATAACACCAAAATTATTTTTCTCAAGTTATATAAATAATATAACCTGAGAGTGCCTCTTAGGCAAGACTTTATAATCACTTTATAAAATAATTACAAAAGCCGAAATGTTTCCTATGGCTATAACACTATGAGCTCTATGGAGCAAGAGATAAAGAACGAAATCCTATCCTAGCCTTCACACAACTTGATACCAATGTAATCAAGTGAGAAATCACAAGGGAGGAAGGATGAAACGAACTAAACAAAGAACTCTATCACTAATGCTTCGAAGGTGTGTATGAAATTGGCTTGTATTGGCATGTCTTCAAATGAAACCTTCCAAGCATATTTATAGTCTTCAATTACTTGAAGGCTACTCAAAATAAACAATCTTGGGGCTGTCTTGCACGTTGAGGGAAAGTAGGGAGAGTGGTTGAGTTTGTTCCTCACTTCTAGCACCCACTTCCTCAATTATAGCAACCGTGTTGTTTGATCACCAAGTCCAAGCTTCAACGTCTTGTACTCTCAAGCTTTATTAGTCTTGTACTCTTTATTAAATCAATAACAACTCCTTGACCAAGTCTCCACACATTTTTAATTGTTGTTGTCAAAGTAACTCATGTAAAGATTTTATGCATAAAATAACATTTATGCATAAACCTTTTTCCTTCCAAATTCCCCACATTTCTAGGTCTTTCTTTGATCATATTGCAACCTGAAATATGGACATACACCATAGACTATACATATTATATTAGCACATTAGTCCATTAATTAATCAATGAGAAATATACAACTATGTAAATTCCAACACAGGAAATCATCTGCGATATCATCTGAAATTTGAGAAATCATCTACGATATCATCTGCAGTTTACACTAACACGTTTGTTTGCTACTTTTGCTATTTCTGCTGCTGAATTCCATGTATTTTTCTCTCAACTTCCTTTTTATTTTTTAAATATCCCTTTTTCTTTTACTCAGTGATGATAGCTACTCAAACTTAATAAATATTTAAGCAAAACTACAAGTAGAGCCGTCAATGCGGGACGGGATGGGACGGGACGACACTATGTTGTCCCGCGACTAATGCAGGACGGGACGGGATGAATTTTTGCGGGCCTAAAATTTTCCGTCCCATTTGTATGGAGGGACGGGACCGTCCCAAATTGACGGCTCTACTTTTATCTAAGGTTTTTGTGTTTCTGCACCACATTCTGCGAACCAATTGGCTGCCCACATCAAATTTGTCCTCTGTTACAACGGACCATATTCTACTCCTGTTTAGGATTGGTGAAAATAAGTTAACTTAGGGAAAACAATTTTGGATTCGATTTTAAGCTTTGCTGAAAATGTCAATACAAATTATGCTCTTCCTCATCCGAACCTAATCTATGCGATGTTGAAAGACCAAGGGGTTGAGGACATACCTGGAGAAACCTTGTCCATCATTTCTGAAAAATTTAAGGTCCCCAATACTATGAATGATAACTCCCGCTTTGATGATCTTGCAAAATTTTCTGGGTTCCCGCCTTCAGCTTTTGTGCCACAACATACACCGCCAGTTGTGCACACAACCCCGCACACAGCAGCTGCACCAGACAAAAAATCCAATTCAAGACCAGATCATTGTGTTCCAAGCTCAGATCACATCTCACAAGGCTGAGATTGAAAGTAAACATATTCTGATAGATGGGTTGGAGAAAAGTATTGCAGACCTGGAAGCGGTTGTTTATTGTTTCTCTCAAAAAGGGGGAGAAACATCGAATGCAGGGGGAGTATCTACTGTAAGAAAAGCATCTGATGTTGATGAAGGGTTGGAGTTCAACATTGAACAAGATGTTGATGATACTGCCAAAGAAATGGAGAAGGAATTTTTGGGAGAGGATCTTTTCTCGGATCTCTACTCGGGACTCTAAATTTTGTGAAAACATTTGCTTTAATTTTTGGTTTGTAATAACTGTGAATTCAGAACTCTTAATAGCTAAAAATTCCGTAATGTTTTGTTTTTGGACTTAACAATTTGTTTTGCAGGATTTTAATCAGAACCACAAAGATAGGGGGAGATTGAAAGAGTACAAAAGTACTCTTAGATCTTTCTTAATATCTTTGTGATTCTGATATTTATATTAGTATATATTTATTTCATAAATAGATTAGGATTAATTGTTAATATATATGTACTAACAACTAACGGTTTATATTTAGTTAGAGTTTGTATTTTAGGTAAAGTCTCAAGGAAGGAAGATCTCTTGTAGATAAGGAAAGGAGATTCGAATTTCGGATTGCAAGGAGAAGATTGACTCCTTGTCAATCAAGGACCCCTTGATCGCATATAAAAAGAAGACTCCGTCTTCTTTATTTGGTACCGATTTGACAAGAGTTTGCACCGAGCTTTTGAGAAAGAAATCCTTGAGAGTTTTGTTCTTTGTATCTTGAAAGATCAGAGATTGTATCTTCAAGATTGTTTCATGTTTAGTAGTTCTAGGCTTAGAACTCATTTGGTTTTTCGTAGATTATTTCTTTTCCTTGTATTGGTTTGCTATGCAACTTCTTCTTTAAACAAGTTTGTAGTTTTATGAAAAGGTTTTCAGCAAGAAGTTTCTTGCTGAAGTTTTAATTATTCTACTGCATTTATATTCTGTTCTTTTTAAATTAATTTCTTGGAAAAGTTGTTTAATCTGTTGTGCAAACACTTATGCGCACAACTGTACATACAAGTCTCCACACAAGTGGTTACAGTCCTAGCTACAATTCTTTCAATATCACTTGCATGATAACCATTCACTATATAGTTTACTTAAAAATACAACTGGGGAACTGATTTAAAAACATCAAGAAAATTAACATTATATGATTTGAGTTTTACTGTCTTTGGGTTTGAAGAAATCTCAAAGTTCATCTTGAATTGATTAAAGCATATCAAGCTATAATCTTGAATTAGAATTCAGATACAAAGGTAACAGAAATATGGAGAAATAGTGACGTGAATGAGAGGAGAGATGGGAGGGAAGGCTTTTGCGTGTAAGAGAGAGTGGTAACATTGAAATTTAGAAAATATATTTGACTGGTCAAATGAGCTTTGAATTTATATGAAATTTTAGGCTCCGTTTGTTTGGGGAAAATGACTTCCGAAAAATGATTTTCTGAAAAATGTTTTCCGGAAAATGAAGATGTTTTTCAGAAAATGAGAAAAAAATATTTTCGACTGTTTGGTAAGGAAAATATTTTCCGAAAAATATGTTCATGTGTTTAATGAAAATATTTTTCGAAATCCGAATATTATTAGATTAATGTGATGATATATTTTTATTGAAATGAGTGTCTTCAAAATTATATTTTCTTGAATTATTAATTTTTTTTATAAAAACTTTTTTTTTCCTTTTCTTCTTTAATTTTTCTTCAAACCAAGTGATTTTTTAGCTAATTGTTATAATGTAGATTTTAAAAAAAAATAGGCTTAAAATATTATCCATCCACTTTTTTTACACAATTTTTGAGTTTATTATTGATAAATTATTTGTTAATTAAAACTCCAAGAAAAAAAATAAAATAAGAACTGATATTTTGGTGACTTAAAAAATTAATATATACTCCCTCCGTCCCGGACCTACATGCCTAGTTTGACTTTTCACGTAAATTAAGGAGAGAGTATCTATAATTATATAAAGAGGGAAGTGCATAAGAGCACTCATTTTCCCTCCAAAACAAAGATGATTCTAGAATTTAGCTATTTCAAGTGTACCAATTTCAAAGTAATGTAGAAGATTTTTAATTGCTTCCTTCAAGTAGCCAATAATTTAATTAATGATTAATGCTTCCTCAAATTTTCTTAATTACTCATTTCTCTCTTTTTAAAGATCACCTTCACCCAATTCCACACTCTTGCACCTTTTTTATCCTCCTCCCCAATATCACATTCATAAAACTGTTTTCACCTTCAAACAATCAATTTTGAATATTTCTTCATGATAAATTCTTAATTTCTAAGATGCGCAGAAGTCTAAAATGACAGTTAATTTGCTAAGCATATTCTAAGGAGAAATAACAATAGCTATTGATTTATCGAATTATTTAGACCAACTTTTTTATATTTTCTTTATTTAAAAAAAAAAAGAGACACTACTTATACTACAATAATGCTACTAATTACCCCTCTGAATCACATAAAATGATAGTTTTTCTTTAATTTTATTCGGCCACTTCAATTTAAGTAATTGTTTTTTGGGAAAAAATTATATTCATTGTAAAAAAAATTATATTTTGCACTTTCCTTATTTGTATAAATTTGTTGTCACAACTTTTTATCCGTGCGTTTAACGCACGGATGCTACACTAGTTATATTGAAAATGTTGTGAGTGTGAAAATAAAATAGGAGAGAGAATGAGTGAAGGAAATAGTAAATTATAATGGTGTTGTGAGTATTAAAATAATGTAGGAGAGAGAATGAGTGGAGGGAATAGTAAAGATTCCTTTCCATTTTAAGAAATGTGCACGTAGGTTTGGGACGCCCAAAATGGAAAGTGTGCACGTAGGTATGGGACGGAGGGAGTATATATTAAGTTTTAATGAGTGTTTAATCATTTCGTGAATAAAGCAAAAATGGAAGAGAATAGAATGAGGAAGTAGAATGTTGTACCTTGTGAAATATGAGTTGTACATGAAGGGCGTTACCGTTCTCCGGAAAACGACTTCCTTAGAAAAAATCCGGAAAACAACTTCCTTAGAAAGGGCCGAAAATGTTTTTCGAAAAACGTTTTCTTCATTTTTCGAAAAACAACCAAACACCGGAAAATGAGTTATTTTACGGAAAACGTTTTCCGAATAACAACCAAACACCGAAAAATAGGGAAAACATTTTCCGGAAATCATTTTCCCCAAAACAAACGAAGCCTTAGTATGGTTTTAAATAGTGTGTGAGCTTTTAAAAATATCATGGTTGTGGAGAATGGTTTGGGCTGAGAGCGCCTTGTGGATTATTCAACAAAAAAAAAAAAAACAGTACTCCCTTGTCCCAAAATGAAATTCTGTTTTTTTGTATAAAATTTACCGTAAAATGAATGTCTATTTTTTAAAAGCTTTGTTCCTAAATCTTTTTAGCAAAAAATAAATAAAAGAAAAATCTCATTTCATTTTACATTTAGAATTGCAAAATTAGAATTTCAGAAAGTGGATAGCAAGAATTTCATACCCATTACAATTTTAACATTTTCAATAAATGAAAAAATAGAAATTCGAAAGATGAGTGCAAGGCCGGCCAAGACGGATGGTGTGACACAGGAATAAGATGAGGTGCTGGTCTTGAATCAACCACAAACAAAAACCACCTTTGTGCTAAAGTGATGTAGCACAAGGATCAAGACCAGACCAAGCAGGAGCTCTGCGTGCAAATAAAATAATCTAACAACAACAACATTACCCTTTGGTTACATTGTTAATTTGGTAAACATTTAATGGAAGTATTGGGATTAACAAAGTGTCAACCAACCTCCATATATCAATCACATAACAAGATGATAACTTGTGCTGTTGGTAACGGCAAGCAAGAGCAGGGCGTCCAAGGTTATCAAGTAATCACATCCCCCAGCCCCAGTAGGACCAAATAATACTCAACAGTGGAAAGCTCTTAAACTTGAGAATTAATCTAAATTACAATCATGTCAACTCTCTTAAACTTTACCAGAATCTAAACTACAACGATACAGCTAAAAACAGCACTATTTCTTCTTCAGAGCAACACTCTTACTTCTTCTGACCACTTGCACTTTCTTAAATAGACTTCTAAAATGTTTTTAACAGCTCTTGTAAAACAGATTTTATACAAACTGAGAGGCATTACCTTGGGTTATTTGTACAACCAAACACGGCCTGACCCAAAAATAAGTTAAAAAGAAACAAATCCTGAGCCTGGAGGCTGCTCTATTGGCACATTGCGTGTATTTTAGCTGCTTCTGAAATCGGCATAGTTTTATTATGTTCATCACTAAATCATCAACAGGAACAGGATCCATATGAATTCAAGCACAATAGATGTATCCCAGGACAACCCCCCCCCCCCGGGGGTAAGGGTGGGGGGGTGGGTGGGTCATGCGAGCCAGCAATCAGGGGACCAATCATGTTGTCCCGTTACTACCAGTGAGAAGCCCAACTCCATCTCTCAACCCTTGAAGGCTAACATGTAGTGTTCTTTGAACACTATCTGCAACTATTCTTAACCTTCCTTGATTAGCATCCCCAGTAGAAGATCCATTCATTTCCACCGTTCGGATTACCCTCTGTTTACATTTCTCCCAGTCATCTACACGCAGCCAGCAAGCTTTTCCACCATGGCTTCCTTCCATACCCAGAAAAGAAACATTCGGGTTTTCACCAAATGAGTACCTCAATCTCACAGATACACAATATGGCAACCAAGCAGCTCCACCAGCTGCATTTACGTGAGGTATATGGGCCGGATCAAGAACGACAGTCAATGCAAAGTCAACCGCATTATGAGGCCTATCATAATGAATATTGCTTTTTGAAGCGGATGAATTCTCAGAGTTCAGCCCCGAATGATTTTCAAGACATAACTCAATCCGGGATTTCTGTGCGGGGGCAATATCTCCACCTTGAGCCTGTGCTAACCCTTTCTTCCATGCAATAAGTTTTAAGAATTCTCTTAAAACAGAAATGGGTAAAGTAAGAAGGGTGATGAAAGAAGCTACACGAGAAGCATCGTAGGGTTCTGAGGCAACACGGCGGCTGAAATAGTCACATATCTCACCTATTTCAGATTGAGTTAATTCCTCTTGGGCAATGGCCGGGTTTTGCTGCTGCTGCTGCTGTGAATGATGAAACCTCTTTACACTAAGGACTTGGAGAAGAAGTTGAACTCTGTGCACACTAACAGCAAAAACATAGCCCCTGCAGAAGGAGATAATAATCAAACAAAGATGAAAAATCCATATCAAGTGATGATATGATGTCAGTCACTACTACCACTCAACTAAACTAAATATTACACGTGGTACGAGCAAATTATATACAAAGTAGGATAAGTTACACTATATACTCCCTCCGTCCCGGTCCAAATGTCTCAAAATGGTCCATGCACGCACGGGAATTAAGGAAAGTGATGTAGGAAAGAGAAAAAGTTTAAATGTTGGTAGTATGAAAAGTGATGTAGGAAAGAGAAAGTGGGGTAGGGAATAGTTCGTGGATATTTATTGTGAGTATGACAAGTGGGTCCCACAAATAAAAAAGTAATAAAAACTTTCCGTTTTTGGGTTGAGACATTTTAAATGGGACAACCAAAATGGAAAGTTAAGACATTTGGGGAGGGACGGAGGGAGTATATTTCTTACAATAGAATAATATAGAAACAGTAAGCATATACACAGTATTGCAATTGAAATAGTCAACATTTTGAAGCTTGATTGAATCACAACAATATAGATTTATGTTCAAGCAATTAAAGAAGTCACCTATTTCTTTATTACTCCCTCCGTCCCTAAATGAATGTCCAAATTTTCAAAAATACATTGTCCCAAAATGAATGTCCACTTTTTTGGAAGTTACTAAATCTTCATCATACAACAAGTTTTTAAGTCACACTTAGACTAGCGATGCAATAAGGTGAGATCATTAAGGGTTTTTATGTACTTATATTACAAAAAAATGCTTAACTTTAAAACATTTTTGCAAATGTCCCTCAAAATTGCATTTGGACATTCGGTTAGGGAGGAAGGGAGGAGAAAAGGAACTCCCTCCCTCGCTCAATAAGGATCAGCCATTGCTCGTTTAGAAAATGATCAGTCATAGTAAAAGCCAAGGCAAAGGATTGTTAGCACTTAAACTAAAATCCGGCCCTGTAATTTGACGTTGTTATCCTTTTCTAGAAAATGCATTCCCTACCGTCCAACTTCCAAGAATCTCGTTGACAATGAACAAGGCTTAAATTGGTTTCAAGAAAATTCCCAAGTGATAAAATCTTTAGGCGAAAATAAAACAGACTATGACCTTGAATTCCGGTGCTCCTTTACTTCAGAGATCTCTTGAATTCATTGTGAGGTACAGGTTAATTATTTTGGCTTGTCTGTTGAAATTAGAAGGCTATCCTGTTGTATTTAATGACGGGTCAGAGGAGGGTGAGATTGGCAACCGCCACAGATAGAAATTTGGAGTGGTACCATTATGGAGAAAGGTTCTTATGAAAGATTTTATATTACATCTTAAGCTTGAACATACCCCAAGTTGCTTTAATTTTTTCGAGTTAGTCAGTAATGTCGACATGGATCCATTACAGCAGGGGCATAGAAAGAACAAGGAGAACGGATGAGATAAGTAGTCACATGGTCAACCTATTTGAGATGCTCTAAATTACAAAAGAGCCCCAACCTGTTATATATCTTCACAGTACAGATGAAGGATTCTTTTGACAATAGATAAATGCGTACACAATATTAAGATACCCATGTTCTGATAGAGGTAAAGCTTTAGTCTTACCCCACAAAGAAGCGCAAAGCTGGCTGCTCCTGGTCTAGGTTTAGAAGAGCACCTTCGTTGTCCTTCAGAATTGATCCAAGGATCTCCTTCAAAAGTTCTGGTAGCTGGGCGAATAGCCACAATACTCCAAGGTATTTGAGAATTCCTCGAAGAACCTTCTTGAGAGCAACAAGGGGAACCCATCCACCACCATAACCTCCATCATCCCCAAGTCCTATAATAGCAGTGTTGAGTTCTCCTCTTACATGAGCAGGGACACCAGTGCCAGGTGATTTGCGTACAGGCATTCCCGGGCTTACGATGCCCAATGTGGAGGATGCTGGAGTAGTATTTCCAACACGATTGAGACTGGTTGGTTGATTTCCTAAACGAGACATCCCAGCAACTGGAAGGTTGACTCGGTTTCCATTCGAACCTGAGAGCTGTGGACCTGTACCAGGAATAGAATTATTTGGATTGGCCAGTCCAACAGATTGTTGACCGCCTGTGAAATTGGGGTCTAAGCCATTTAGTTCCTGAGCAACATGCTCCATAATGAAAGGTCGAAATTGCGGACATGGTAATGATCCTCCAACTGAAGGACCTCCCTTGGGTGGCGTTGCTGGCTGCAACCAAACCTGCTCTCCAGCAAAGCACCGCATGTCAACAGCAAAATTTTTACGATATATTATCCGAATCCAATAAGGACCACGAAGAACAACCGAGACATCAATTGGCAATAGTGAGCTAGGAACAATTCCGGGGCCACCTCGTCCAGCAGCAGCTACAGCAGCCAACATTGCGGCACTATGATTGCTGTGATTTCCAAGATTATTTGTAATGGTTGTCAAGCCAGGGTTACCACCAAGAACAGCTGCAGCCTGACTAGTATTTGCTGTAGAACTGCTTGGCAAGTGCCCCTGGGATGGCATGTATCCACTTGATTTAGCAACAGAAGATGGTGCCACACCTGGGGCTCCAGAAACAGGAGCAGCTCGTGCAGGCCGCGTTGCAGCAGCAAGAGCATGTAAGGGTCCAGCTGTGAGGCGAATGCAGTCTAAAAGCGACGCAACTTCAGCTCCATTAATAAAATCTTCTAAAAACTGTACAGAAGTAAAAGAAGACGATTTTAAAAATCAATCAAGATAGATTTCATTACATAAAAAACTTGTAAAAGCAAGGGAAATTAAGCTTTTAGATAAGGTTCTCAAATTTTCCATAAATTTTTTTTAAAAAATTGGCTAATAATATTGACATTAATTTTGAATGTTTAACTTGGGGCATTTCGCATGCCTCCACCATTCAAAAAAAATAATGGACACCAGCTTCCCTAAAATTTAGTATATCTCAAGTAGGCTATCCCTAAAATACACAGACACACACACGCAAACATATATATATATATATATATATATATATATATATATATATATATATATATATATATATATCACTACTATTATAGGGGTAAAAAGGCACAAACCACGGAGGGTTCTAATTTCTACAAAAATTAATGATGAATGAAACTCAGTATTGCAATTCTTCAGTTCTAGCAGATCTTCACCACTAGGGCTGTAAACGAGCCGAGCCGAGCCGAGCTTTGAAGTTTCGAGCTCGAGCTCGAATAAAAATTATCGAGCTCGAGCTTTTCTCGAGCTCGAGCTCGAGCCCAGAATGCATGTTCGAGCTCGGCTCGAATCAAGTTTCGAGCTTTTCGCGAGCTGGCTCGCGAGCTTTTCGCGAGCTGCTCGAACTCGAGTTTTAACGAGCCGAGCTCGAGCTTCGACTTATTTTTTGAAAAAAATCTGAAATCAAACAAGCTTTTAACGAGCCGAGCTCGAGCTTCGACTTATTTTTTGAAAAAATCTGAAATCAAACGAGTTTTTAACGAGCCGAGCTCGAGCTTCGACTTATTTTTTGAAAAAAATCTGAAATCAAACGAGCTTATAACAAGCCGAGCTCGAGCTTCGACTTATATATATATATATATATATACTAAAATTTATTCGAGCTTTTAACGAGCCGAGCCCGAGTCGAGCTCAAACGAGTCGATCTCGAACAGAGCTCGTCGAACATACGAGCCGAACACGAGCCGGCTCGAAAAAATGACGAGCTTGAAAATCGGTTCGAGCTCGAGCTCGAGTTCACCTCGAGCCCACTCGAACTCGAGCTTTTTTCGAGCCGAGCTCGAGCCGGCTCGGTTCGTGTAACAGCCCTATTCACCACAATAGAAAAAGAGCTGCCACTCAGACTTGATATACCAACATGAACACATAACGTATTAGTTTTGAAGTACAACAAAAAAATTGTAGTAAAAAAGCTCAAGAAACAAACCTTGGTATGAGGCCAAAGCTGGTCGGGGGAGACATGCATTGTGCAGCCATCTTTACCAGATTCCCACTCAACTACAAATCGAGCAAGAACCCCAGAACCAAAACTAAACCACAAACTCATCAGCCCAACTGCCTCAATTCTAAACACCTTCCTCATCTGTTCTGAAAGTTTATCAGATGTCTCAGTAACACCTCTTGCCACTGCTGATGCTTTACCATCCGAGTTTCCAATCAATTCTTCCATTTTCTCATCTGACCTTATACCAAGCAGTTTACGCATTCCAAGTGCAAATGTTCTAGCATTTGAAAGCCTCTGAATATCTGCAACCAACTTCTTAATACTATCAGGCTCGACTGAATTGTAACTTAAAACAACACCATCTGGATCATAACGTATATGAGAATCTATGTCAGATGCATTAGCTATCCGAACACCACAACCCCATGGTGTACTATCGCTCCCCTTCTGGAGCTCCCATAAATCCCTGAAGTGCTGGTCATTAATTTTCACATCCCAATACATGCTTCCTGGTCGGCCAAGTCTCAGGCATATGTGTTGCCATGTATCGCCTCTCGCGAATGGGAGTCGGAACCATAAGTTTGAAGAAGACTTTCTTAGACCCACTGCTTCTGCATATGGAATGTCAAGTGCCTCCATCTGACTAGTTAGTCGGGCATGCTTGATACAAATTGAGCAGTGCCTCACCACATGAAGCAGAGCTGAAACATATATAAAAGAGGGTGCATTGCCTCTATTTGCCTCAACAATAAGGTTACCGTATCTGTATCCTTCAGATTTACCTATTGCTTCTGATGAACTGAAAGTCTGCAACACAGGCAGCGAACCATGGCATAATTCTGTTATCTTTCTTCTCTTGGAATATGTTTCGTGGACCTCTAGGTTTTGAAGCGATGGTACTAGCTCTAACATGTCTGACAGTTTACGTTTTCCTGATGTTTTATCATGTTTAGACACCGCATCATGACGTGAGCTAGGGAAAACTATCGAATCTGGTACTTTGCCTGAAAAGGAAAGGGGGAACGCACATATTAACATCTAAATAGTGGGAAAAAATTATAGAGACCACTTTTAAACAAATTTCTAAGAGTGCAACTCTTACGTTCAGTAGCAGTAACCAAAGATCTAGATGCAGAATGCGGAGATCTAAGAGAAGCCAAATCTTGATCAGACTTTGAAGAGGATAGTTTCTTCACAGTGGAGCTCCTTCCAGCAGCAGAAGTCAGTAAACTGGCAGAGCCAGACTGTATTAATCCCTTGAAATTGCTTGGTGGAAACATTGAATCATTCCGATTCACTTGTGATATCTGCGTCCCTCCCTCCCATTTAGTAGTGGTGGTTCCAGATTTTATATTATGGAGAGTCATCAAACCAGAGCCGTGATGGGAAGTATTGAACGTCGAAGTAGGACCCTGAACAGATGAACCTCTGTCAAGCTCAAAAACTTCATCCACAATTGAAGAAAAACCTGATGGAAGATCGGAACTGGGCACAGAACCTTCTACACTGAAGTCAGAAAAAAGACCATTTCCAGATGCCTGATTAGTGCTCACATCATTAACGGAGGGTGTTACTGACCCATAATCAAAAAGGCTCAAATTGAGTTCATCTTCAAGCATCTCCATCTGGCCTAAGTCAATATTCTTCAACCGTGCCACAAGATTCATGTCAGTAACTGATTCAGCTTTCCCTGACAGATCTGGCTGAGCCTCTAATAATTTAAAGAGAGGGCTAAAATCCTTGTCAAGTTGCATCAGCAAAAAGTATGAGCTCCCACATTCCGGGAATCCCATAAGCAACATACTTGAACCATTCAAGATGTTCTTCGGCACCTTCACCGCTGAAAAACCATGTTCGTACACCTACAAGAAATAATGTATCCCACATCAATTGTGCATATATCACAGACCTGTAGATAAAATGAACTTCTATCACACAGTATCAGAAGCCAACAATTTCACAGCATAAGTAATAACCTAAGTGGTCAATACCATCTGAGCATGATACAGACATGCATATATACATACTCTATATATAGAGAGAGATCACAAAATGATAATCAGTGAGATCACAATTTCCTATATAACAAGGAGGAAAACTGAATTAGGTTCACCGTAGTCTCTTACTCCATCCCAAAATGATCTTCCTACTTTTTTTAGTTGTTATTACGAAGGTACTTTAAGTGATAATTTTATATTAATTTAATTATCCTAATGAAAATTTGAAATTTATTGTTGATATATTATAATAAATACTATCAATAACAATTTTTAGATGCTCATTAGGATAATTAAATGAACCTGAAATTATTGTTTAGAATACCTTCATGATAACAACTAAAAAAGTAGGAAGATCATTTTGAGACAGGGGAAGTATTTAACAAACAAAAAAAGTCCTCATTGTTGATAACAAGGATAATGAATATCATAAGATCCAGCTACATCTTAATAGAGCAGGGACAGAGTTTAAAGTAAAAATAAAAATATAAAAGGATGAATAGACTGAAGCAGCATTCTATACATATGAAGACACGTTTCAAAACACCTAAAACTATCATCAAGAACTCGAATCGGAAAAATTAATGGTAGAATTATCTTGTCTTCAAGGTGCATGTATATTTTTTTTTCTTAGTTCCGACCATAGGCAGCCCCAACATCTGGAACTAATACACTTACACCATATCTTAATTTTAAAGAACCTTAAAATCATGAAGTTAAAGTGAACAACTATGGTATGCCTTTGGAGTTCTGGGTACAGACTGATGCCATCAAACTAACTCACCATCGGGTTTTGGAAAGAAAATGGTTTCTAATAACTCAGTGCTTTATTCAAGTTCTTTTGCTCAATTAATTAATTTCAGATAGACAAACGGAGAGGCAAATAATCAATGATCAAAATCCAAATGGATTGCCTTTTTGTTGATTCGGGTCCAAAGGGTCAGCCTTGGCTCGATGGACAGCATAATTTTACTGGGGTAGTGGGTACTGGTACCAGTATTTATTTTGGGATTTAAAAATGAATGTTACTTGCAGTAAACGGATCTGGAAGATATGTACAAAATGACAAGACAAGAAGAAAAGAATTTGATGTACATAATCTGAGAGGCGATGTACTTAAACTTGTAATATTGCTGATTTCCTATTACTGTACATGGAGAGGTGTAAAAGTTGCTGTTTTGGTTAACGTATACTCCCTCCGTCCCAGCCCAGTGTAAACTTATTTCTTTTTTGGTCCGTCCCAGCCCAGTGTAAACTGCCATAAATGGAATGTCCTTTAATATTTTATATTCTCCCTACCCCACCCACTCATTAACTCCACTCATTCTCCACCACACAATTTATTCAACCAACCTACTATTTACTCCACTCATTCTCTCTCTTCATTTTCTACCACACATTTTCATTATCTTAATAATATTCCTTAATTGGTGTGCCATTTTTTTTGGTTTACAGTGGGCTGGGACGGAGGGAGTAATCCTCAAGATGCTTGGCAAGCAATCAGTTAATAAATACACCATAAACCAACACGCATAATATTTTTAAGAGGTATTGCCGTGACCATTTCTCCCAGCACTTTCTTCATTATCATTAAATGTTTTGCATTCTTTGACACAGAAGTTGGTGGCATAAATGTATCCATGCTAGTTGTTGGTATTCAAGGAGGTAATCGCTTTTTAGATCCCTTTCGCGGGTGGGAATGAGGATGGAGGATTTCTTTGGTGTTGAAGTAATTTTAGGATTCTTTATCGTTTATGAATGGAGAGAAATTCCAGAACCATCCCGGATAAGTGAGGAACGCATCATCCATTACATAAACTGTTCAAGTCTTTACTATGCATTGCCTTCAACGGCATCTACGCATGCTAAAGTGTCATAGCATGCACCTAAAGCATCATTTAATGCATCAGAAGACTTTTTCATGCTATAATCTGTGGTGTGCTTAAACCTAACATCAAGAAGACAATATTATAGCCCTTGGCATACGCAAGATATTCATTCATATACTCCCTCCGTCCCACTAAAAGTTACACTTTTATTGTCGGGGATTAAGAAAAAGTGTAGGTGGTATAAGTGTTGTGAGTGTGAAAAGTGAGGTAGGAGAGAGAAAGTGGGGTCGGGAATAGTAAGTGGATATTGTTGTGAGTATGCAACTGGGTCCCATTTAATAAAGAAGTATTTTAAAATTTCCATTTTGAAAAAGTGTAATATTTAGTGGGACAACCTTTTGGGTAAAAAGTGTAACTTTTAATGGGACGGGGGGAGTATTAGCAGGTTATAGCTACAACAACAACATTACCCCAGTGACGCAAAGGCTCCCATGATGAAAATTGCACGGACTGACCGATGCTTCATAACAGAAGCGCATACAGTTTAGTGAGCTATTTTGCTTTATTCCATCATATTCCCAAGCCAAAAAATAGTGAGTATTTGGCTCCATCGGAAATGATGGAATTTAGCAGGTTATAGCTAAAAAAATAAAAACATAAATTATTAGAAGGAGGGCCAAGAATGTACATCAAGCTTAACACTCCCCCTCACATCTAACATGACTGCAGATAAACGAAGTTGATCATAAAGCGAACAGGCAGAGCCAACAAGTGCACACAATATGCAGAAAACAAATGGAAGCAGGATGATTCGAGACAATGACACTATACAACAATAGCTTTGACTACATGGTAACTTACAAACTTCTCCCTCCGTCCCATAAAGATGTTCCCATTTGCCATTTTTGTTTGTCCCAAAAAGATAGTCTCATTTCCAATATTGTTAAGTTAAAATCATTGAATTTTCAAAATTGCCAACCAAGAAGAAGAGGGACTAATTGAGTAACAAGTAAACCTCATTAAGGTTAATGATGGAAATGAAAATAAGTTGTTAAAATATTTGAATAGTCGAACGGGACTATCATTATGGGATGGAGAGAGTATACTAAAAGGTAAGCTGTTACAAAGGGGGTTCACAATGTATATCAAGCTTCAAAGGTATCTCTGTTCACAAACAGCAGTTTTATAAGGCAATACAGATCAATGGCGTACAATCCCAATACACAAAACTATTTCAGCATAATTTACGAGTTAAACTCCAAATTATTTCAATTTCTTCAGTTCAAACAAGAAACAAAGAGACGGAATTTTCTACCCAAACAACAAGGGTTTCTTACCTGAAGGCCCAAGAACCTTCCAATAGATGCAAATAAATGCAAAATACTTTTGCTTCTCAAACTTATAAACACTTCAGCTGGATTCATAGTTTCCTGGTTTAAAGCTTCCTCGCACTCTAGCAGTTCAGAAGATGCAAGAATATTCCTAGCTGAGTGTAGGATAAACCGTCCATTCCTGCGAGCTCGAAAGAAAAAAAGGTGTATTAATTAACAAGAGTTAAATGTCGAATATAGTCAACAAAATACGATTGTAAGAAATCTACCAGACCCACCAAAAGCGCAGATCATATCTGACACATGGAAAAAGACTAGCCACGGTAAAATAGAAATGAAAAGCCAATGAAGATAGATAAAAAAAAAATTGATAAGAAAAGAGATTGTATTAAAAAGATTCAAAGTACAAAAGCATGGACTAGGTGTCCATCAATAATGAAAAAAGAGAAAATTACATGAAAACTAAACTAGGAAATAGCAGGCAACCCAGTCTCTCTTCAAATCATTGAATGATAAACCTTTAAAAGCACCATTAGCATACGTCCAAAGAGAAGCTAAAGACATCACTTTTTCCCACAAAAGATGCTTTGGTAAGTAGCAATTCTAAAAAATCCTAGTGTTCCTCTCCATCCAAAGGAACCAACAATTGCAACCCCCCCCCCACAATCCCACAAACGACTCACATTTTTATCTTTACCAAAGCCTCTGAACTGAATATGAAGAAAAGAAGAGATGGAACCGGGAAGTATCTAGTACACCAAGGGTACACGCATTCTGCTGGATGCTTTCTGTATGTATCCATATTTTAATGTTTTGTTGTTCTGCTCGGACACGTCAGGGATACAGGATGGATACAGCTCAGATATGAAATGGATACATCAGGGTTAAATTTATATTTTTTTAACTTTTGAGGGACTTCTTAGAAATTAATATAGATTCGTATGGGTTTATTACAGCGAGATGTTTTGGATACATCCCTGAAGTATGAAAAAAACTGGTGGGCGTAAAATAAATCTTTGGTACTAAGTATTCAAAGCGATATCATGTCTGCATTTGATAATATCATAATTGAAGCTGCTAGGGAAGGAAAGTGACTGATTGGTGGTCTTTTGAAGTTGCTATCCATCTCAGAAAATTGTTAAATTTTCCCCTTCCACTTCTTATTTTCTTTACTAAGATCAGTAATCTCTCACTCTCCTTATTTTTGCAGCCTATTCTTCCCATACCCCCTCACGCTTTTTCCTTCCATGTAGTATTTCTTCTAGCATAGCCTCATGAATTTGGCGGATAGCACATATGTTTTATGTTATAAGCTAAAACTGCTGAATCCTATATTTTTGGATTATGATGCATTGCCACTCCCGCGCTGTATTGCATTGATATCTCCGTACCCGTATCAATGCTTCATATGTCACACCAACTCAACCACATCTAGGCAGACTTCAAGAGTAACTTGAATATTCGGAACAGGGCAAACAAAGTGTTATAATCATCTCCATTTTCTATCAAAGATTATCAAGACTTTATAACACTCTTAGGGGAAAGCAACAAGGAAAAAAATATATGAAAAGCGAAAATTTCAATATCTCATAGAGGAACTTAATAATTCAATAGTTGTCGAAATGAACTTTCCTAGAACCACCACTATACAACAACAAAGCCTTAGTCCCAACATAATTGGGGTCGGCTAACATGAATCCTCATATGTCATCGTGAAAAAAAAATAATAATAATACAATAAATAAATAAACATACAACTCAAAATCAAAAAAAAAAATAAAAAAAAATCAACCCCCCACATGGGTTTTTGCCCTCCACTCCGGCCTCTTCAACACCATACTTTCATCCATTCCAAGTAAACTCATATCATTTTCAATTACTCTAATCCAAGTTTGTTTGGGTCTTCCCCTACCCCTCGCCATTTTATCATTTCTCCACTGTTCCGGTCTCCTAACCGGTGCATCACTCGGTCTCCTTCTCACATGTCCAAACCACCTTAGACGATTTTCCCTCATTTTATCCTCAATTGGCGCAACTCCTACTTTACCTCTGATCACCTCATTCCCAATCGATCCTTTCTTGTATGACCGCACATCCATCGAAGCATACGCATCTCCGCCACATTCATCTTATGCACGTGACACTGTTTCACGGCCCAACATTCGGTGCCGTAAAGCAATGCCGGCCTAATTGCCGTGCGGTAGAATTTTCCCTTTAATCTATTGGGCATGCCGCAATCACATAGAAACCCTGTGGCACTCTTCCACTTCAACCAACCTGCTTTAATCCTATGAGCCACATCTCCATCTAATTCTCCATCCTTTTGGATAATGGATCCAAGATAGCGAAAAAAAACTCAGAAGCTTGGATAATATTTCCATCAAATGTGACCGCCCCTGCCTCCCTACTTCCAACTCTGCTATCAGTTATGGTGTCTATTGAGTCTTGGAAGTTAAGATTTAGGAGTTTCTTGACTACAAGCATGTCTAATAACAAGCTGTTGCCTTTGTTTTCATTTTCTTTTGTTTTGATGAATTTCTCGCTTTTTTTACTTTCTTCTATTATAATTTAATTGATTTCTCTGATAAAATTAGTGGTACACGTAACAATTAGAGATACAACAAATCAATAATGAATTACTGATGGGGGACGGTGGGAGACTGTATTAGTAAAGGAAACCAGTTAGAGCCTTATATTGGGAGGAAAACTCTGTTAGCAGCAATTAAACCTACCGTTGGATTTGATTATGCACAGGGTAAATGCATCTAGGATCAGATACCCAAATGTGTAATTGTATATGACACATTAGCTAGATTTTTCCTACAACAACAACAACAAAGCGTTAATCCCAAAATGATATGGGGTCAGCCAATATGAATCGTTGTATGGACTCGTCAATGAAGAGGTGGGTAAACAATGATAAAGTGGAGAGATGGTAAGATAAACAAATAAAAATTGTGAAAGCTAAGAAGATGTTCAATCAAAGAATGAAGAAAATAAAGATAAACAGGAATATGAAAAGATTAAAAAAAAAAAAAAAAAAAAACTCCATCATTCACATGAATTTTTTCCCTCCACTCAGCCCTCTTCAAAGCCAAATCACCGCCCTCCCTAACACCATACTACCTAGACTTCCCTAAATGAGAAAAAATGGGCTGAGCTTGGTTAGAGGTTTAGAGGCCTTTTATGACATTTTTAGACATTCTCTCTTATTGGTCCCACTCGCACCATCTGTATTTCTATTTGCTTCTTACTTTTATTCCATCCAAACGAAAACAATCTCAAACCAAAATAATAATTATCATGGTAAATAACAATAATAATCCTCAAGCCAAAAGCCAAAAGCACCCATTAACTTTATCAAATGTACAAAAGGACATCAAAGACCAAAAACAAAATACCGCCCAGGAAGGAAAAAACATAAAACTAGCAAGCCAAAGCCATCCAATCCCTTTAAAGTCCAAAAAGATAGCAGACCTCAGTAGGCACCCTTGCCAAAGCCCAAACAGGTGTGATACAAGCCATATAGATTATTCTAGTCCAAGCACGATTATAATTACAATAATGCTAATCCAAGGATATTTTTAGAATGCCAAAGTCCAAAGAGAACCTATTTCTTCTTTTAAATCACTTTCTTAGTTTTATTTCTTCAATTGATGATTCCAGACCAAGGCTTTGTTATTATAGTTGCTGTTGTTGTCATAGAATAATAGAGTCATGCTGCCTTACCCTATTGTCCTTCACTCCCTCCATCCAAATCAAAATATCGCATTTGACAATTCAAACATTTTAAGCAGTTTTCTACATTTTCCTAATTCCCCACCATTTTGCCTTCTCCTCGTGGCCCTCTAAAACACTTTCTTCAATTATAGCAATTTTCAATGCCTTTCATTAAAGCATTTTGGCGAGGCGTGATAAATTTCTTAATGGTCTATTTTTATAAGTATGACTAATTTTATGGGACAAACAAAAAGGAAAGCGGAACTTTTTTTCTTGGATGGAGTAAATCATTAATCAGCTCTATTCCAACTGGAGGTGAGACTTCTATCAGAAAAATAATTTAGTGCCCCATATTTTGATCATTTAAAGTTGAATACTAGTGAAAATTGTCAACTGCTTCCCTTTTGGCCTAGGGCGTGGCTGATCTCTTGCGACGATTAGAGTTCTTTCTCCTCTTTTCTTTTTTCTTTACAACTTTTTCACAATTGTTCACATGTACACTCCTTTGGGGTAGTTTTAATATGAAAAATGTAGCCTTAGATTACTAAACAATAGTCTCTTTTTTGAAAGAAACTAAACAAAAGTCTCAAACAGTGCTTCACGAAAGGCAAACCTCTAGGTACTTGTATGATTAATTTAAGAGTAAGCACAACTGGAAGCTCATCTAGACACTCTAATAGCCATGATTACATGGTCAAAGATAATGTTCAATTGCAAAATTGATAAGCCTAATAGAAAATTCAAAAATGACATAACGCATTCCCAACCTGTTATACACTAATTTTTAAATTTTATTTTTGATAAGATGTATATACACTAATTTTCATTAGTGAATATACTCCCTTCGTCCCGGCTAAAGATTCACCATTTTGGTGAGGCACAACAACAACAACAACAACAACAAAGCCTTAGTCCCAAAATAATTTGAGGTCGGCTAACATGAATCCTCATATGTTATCGTGAAAAAAAAAATAAATAAAAAAAAAATCAACCCCCCACATGGATTTTTGCCCTCCACTCCGGCCTCTTCAACACCATACTTTCATCCACTCCAAGTAAATTCATATCATTTTCAATTACTCTAATCCAAGTTTGTTTGGGTCTTCCCCTACCCCTCGCCATTTTATCATTTCTCCACTGTTCCGGCCTCCTAACCGGTGCATCACTCGGTCTCCTTCTCACATGTCCAAACCACCGTAGACGATTTTCCCTCATTTTATCCTCAATGGGCGCAACTCCTACTTTACCTCTGATCACCTCATTCCCCAATCGATCCTTTCTTGTATGACCGCACATCCATCGAAGCATACGCATCTCCGCCACATTCATCTTATGCACGTGACACTGTTTCACGGCCCAACATTCGGTGCCGTAAAGCAATGCCGGCCTAATTGCCGTGCGGTAGAATTTTCCCTTTATGGAAAGGGGTTGTGAGTTGAGAAAAGTGAGTGGGATTGACAAGTGGGGCCCACAATTTAAATGTGAGGGGGAAAAGTGAGTGGGATTGACATGTGGGGCCCACAATTTAAGTGTGAGAAAAAAGTGAGTAGGGTTGACAAGTGGGGCTCACATTTTTTACCATTTTAGGAAAGGTGAAGCTTGTAATGGGACGCTCTTTTGGGTAAAAGGTGAAGCTTTAGTTGGGACGGTGAGAATATACACTAATGAACAGGCGATTTCTAATTAGTGCAAGTTGAGGATCAAAACACTAAACAGAAGGAAAGACCAAAGGTTTTGAGTCAATGAATCTAGCCAGACCAGAAAAAGGGAAATGAAAACTTTAATTTTCAATTGGCATGGAACTGTGCTAGGCAATACAAAATCAATCAATGAGCAGTCACCTTATTTTCTAAACCATTTTATAAACAGAAAAAAATAAAGAGAAGTTTAAGAAAATAGATTTGCTTGAAAATGAGAACCTTATATTTATTCCAAGCGTAAAAAATGATGAGCCATAGGCCCGCACACGTAGTACTTCTTGCCCTTCAGATGAAGCTTTATGATCCTGCAGAAATAGAAAGAAAATACACAGACAAATCAAATTACGTATAATTGTTTATTTAATTTTTATAAAGAAGGATTTATAAGATGTGAGAAAGTAACTCAAATCTGGAGGACAACCATTCGCTAGGAAGAAAGAGAAAAAGAACAAAGAATAACGAAACAAAAGAGGGAAAAGAAGACTGCAACAGACAACAGCAAACCAGCACACTAACAATTGGAGGACTGTTACCTAATCCCTACACAAGTCTGATACTTGCAACCCTCCTAAGCAACTGGATTCTCTCTTTAAATTAGAAGACCTTCAAGGAGTAAGAAACTGGATTCTCTCTTTAAAAAGAAGAAAAGATAAAGTTCCTCCGAAAAAAATTACTCTCTCCGTCACAAAATGGATGTCTAATTTTTAAAAAATATTGTCTCAATATGAGTGTCTATTTTTTTGGAGAAGTTACTAAACCATCCACCTTCAAATAACAAGTTCTAATACACATTTACAGTCATGATGCAATATGGTGAAATCATTAAGGGTTGTTATGTACTTTGTGCTACTAAAATGCTCAAATCCCAACTTTCTTAAATGTCCCTAGATGTTAAAATTGGAAATTCAATTTGGGACGGATAGAGTATCACATTCATCTACGTCCAAAATCCAAATTCACCACAAAGTCGCATAAGTCCCACATCTCGTCTCCACAAACAAGCCGCATTTCGCTCTCCGCCAAAGCACATGATAATAAGAAATACTTCAATTGAAGATTGTGGCACCCAACTCTCATCCGACATTTTAAACAGCCCACAACAGAACCGCCAAGCCATAAGACAATGAAGAAATAGACAACCATGAGATCGTTTTGACCCCATAACATAACACATTCTGCCATTCTGAGAACAAACTTATAAGGTCTACGCTGTCAATATTTAAGAGAATGACTACTAGAGACCGTACAAAAGCCTTCAGTTCTAAGCGAACTTTGGATTTCAAATAAAAGAAGTCATGTCAGACCGAATAAGACTCTCTTCAATATTGAACCGAAAAGATTCAAGCAAGGTCACCAATCCCTTGAGCTCAATGTCACTTATATTCTCGGGTGAACTCCACAAAGTATAATCCTCTTTTTTTTTAGGAAGTGTAAGCCTCTTTTTTTCACAGCAAGAGATAGAAGTATAAGAGTCTAAATAGATGAGAACGGGAGGCAGATAGAGAACTAATTCCAACCAAATGACCTTCCAAAAGCTAATCAGATACCTATTCTCAGTCAGGCAATCAAATACGGGGCTGAAAGAATGAAGAGATGAATTTATAAACTTAAACTTAAAATTTTTTTGATAGAAAAAGAAGATGTATTAGAATAAAAAATATCATCACTATTCTTACCGAAGCCCCACAAGAAGGAACAAAAGTTCAATCGTATACCTTTCCCCCAAGTTCTTTTCTTGTCTTATAATAAATGATGTAATTCCTCATATTTCGTTAATCATTAACTTAATTAAGCTTTTAGTTATCTGTGTGTTTCTCCTTTTTGATTCTTCTTATCTTTCATTGCCTTCACAAAGACATAATATATGATTAATTTATTTTTAAGAAAATCTAAATTGGATATACGTTGGCATACAAGTTTGCTATTTTTTCTTTATAGTTTTTAACAGGCTCAATGATACCACCTACACTAGGTAAATCAACAATGTAAAATACTATGTCATCTGATTAGATACAGGCATACAGCTGAATGTATCTCAGCTTATGCTAAAGTTACTAGGGCCAGCTACACCAACAAATTGCAACAAAAAACCCACAATCCCACAAACTAGCGCTGAAGCGAAAGCTGCGAAACACTATCACACTAGTGTCTGTTCAAAACATGGCGAGTAGTTTGCTACCGTCTCATGTCCTCTCAGATTTACTTTTATCGTCCACATAATTCATTTCAAAAGTAAATTTCACAAGGTTAACCACAAATTTATCCAAGTGTTTGATAGCAGGAACACTTACTATGTCAACAATGAGTACTTAGTTCCAACATTTGTATCTAATGCAGTAACTCTAATAACCCTGAATGCACTTATCCATTTTACTTAACATTCTATATGAGTACTTCACCTACCCCCCCCCTCTCCCTCCATAACATGATTAGTTTCCATTTACTTTGTTTTATTCCTTCTCTTTTTAAACCAACTTCCTGCTAGAGTTTCTACCCTTATCATTACATGTGAAATTATATAGGTAAATTTTGTATGCAAGGGCTAAAACAATTTAAAATTTTCCTCCAAAAAGAGCGTCACTCCATGATTGCACGTAAACAAGGTAAAATGGCGAGTAGTTTGCTACCGTCCCATGTCCTCTCAGATTTACTTTTATCGTCCACATAATTCATTTCAAAAGTAAATTTCACAAGGTTAACCACAAATCTATCCAAGTGTTTGATCGCAGGAACACTTACTATGTCAACAATGAGTACTTAGTTCCAACATTTGTATCTAATGCAGTAACTCTAACAACCCTGAATGCACTTATCCATTTTACTTAACATTCTATATGAGTACTTCACCTACCCCCCCCCCTCTCCCTCCATAACATGATTAGTTTCCATTTACTTTGTTTTATTCCTACTCTTTTTAAACCAACTTCCTGCTAGAGTTTCTACCCTTATCATTACATGTGAAATTATATAGGTAAATTTTGTATGCAAGGGCTAAAACAATTTAAAATTTTCCTCCAAAAAGAGCGTCACTCCATGATTGCACGTAAACAAGGTAAGTAATATGTGTGGCAGACCTTTTTGTAGTCCGGAACAGGCTCATCCACACCGCAATGGAGATGAACATCGCCTGCAGCTCGACATATACGACTATTTGCTCTCAGCTCTCTGTTGATTTCGAGAAGGCGAGTGTACCTGTTACAACATATGGCTCTAAGAAGCAACTTTTCAACATCTATACAACTCTGGTCAAGGGAAAACTCAGCCTCTTTATCAGTTAGAGGATCAATGACAAATTTACTATGAAGGCACTTTATCTGCAGATCTGGCCCAGGTTCAATTTTTAAAAAAGGGCACGATCTGTTATCAGATGCTGTGGTGCCTTTATCAAAATCCAACCAGTATAGAACTTTTACTCCCGGAGTTCGTAAACCACCAGAATCAGTTTCTCCATCTTGTGTCACTGGCATGGAACCCGTACTTGCTCCCTGACCCACACTTACATCAGATATGAGCTCAAACCGAATGGTATCCTTCCACCGGCCTTGCCTAAGAGCTTGCACTTGCCTTATGACAGTGTCCATAATGAGTGCCAGACAGAGCTCATGGAGAACAGAATATAATATAGAAAATGGATTATCTGCAGCAGCCATTCTACGCTCTAAGTCATCTCCGAGAACATGCCTTCTCGTTTCTTCCAACTTAACGGACCCATTTCTCTCGCCAATAAGCAACTCCAGATGCAATATTCTCCACATTGAAAGGTGCCCACGATAACCAAGGGTGACCAAAACTTTAAATTCTCCATCCACCCGAAGCAGTGCAGTACCATCATGAATTTCGACTTTAGAAATTTCTTTTGGGAGTGAAACTTCTAGTAATTTTGACCTGACAAGTGTGTCTAACTTCTTCAAAGCTGGTTTCTGCTGCTTCTCGGTTAGTGTGCTCTGGATACCAACATCTTCTGTGCATTTTGGTAAACGTTGGTAAGTTCCAGTAAGGAGAATTTCAATAGCAGATGGAACATCATAGATAGGAGCACGGGCTTGCTGTAGCCCCTCATGCATGAAGAACATTGAATCTGCTGCTTGGGTGAAACATGTATCATGGCTCGATAAGGTTGATGCAAGTTGTTGACAATATTGTATCAGTGGAACCTGCATATCATACAACAGCAGTTTCAGGAGAATACACAGGAGGCGAATCTGATCCAGAAACGATCCTAAAATTTAAAACAGAAATCAGCTTTCCAAAGGGATTCTGCTTGCATTAAACAACACATACATCATACATGCGAATTGTCATTTACGCTAGGAAAAGCAAGAGTTTCCTGACCTAAGTTAAGATGGAATGGAACACAATGATTTGGCAACTGATTTACGACCTTTCAAACAAGCATGAAAACAGCAGCCTCATACAGACAAAAACAGAATCAGACAATCCAATGAAAAATAATAATTAATGCATAGAGATGTCAATCTTCTGAGTTTATCTTGTTAGAAGTTACCAAAAAGATAAGAATTAAAGGATGCATTAATTTTTTGTAGAAAAGAATATACATAGATATGAGGAATAACAAAAATTGGATGAGAAATCTTCCATTGCAACCAGAAACACAAACAAGAATGCGGATCCCCCCCCCCTCCACGCGTATTTGCAAGAGATTCAAGAATGCAGAATGCCCTTTGCTATCAAAAAGGATGAGGGTATGATAGGATTCTTAGTGTTGCTTAGTTACAAACTATGTTACTCGGACTCTCAAATTCACCGAAGTACCCGTGTCCGACACGACACGCACTGACATGCGTATGAAATCCGTACCCGACACCTGATATTTCAGTCGGATACAGGAAGAAAAATTGAAAGGAAAAACAAAGTGGGTTGACTTCATTTATAAAGATTTTACAATTTCACGATGACAAATGAGGATTCATGTTAGCCGACCCCAAATTATTCTAGAACTAAGGCTTTGTTGTTGTTGTGTTGTTGTTGTAGTGTTTTACTTAATTATAAATTATATCTTAGCCAAATTTCATTAAAATTATAATTTTATTTAGAAATAAAATTATAAAATTATACTTTTGTACAAAAAATAAATCAGACTATTTTTTTTGTATGGGCAAAGTATATAAATAGACTCTATATATTTTGTTATTAACGTATCCCCGTACCCGTCTCCAATTTTAGGACAGTGTCCCGGTGTCTATTTGAATCCGACACTTGGATCTGTATCTGTGTCGGATACCCGTACCCGAGTCCAGGTAACATAGGTTACAAAACACTTCATGAAGACATACATACATGTATTTTTATAGAAGAGACATATATTTATGTATAAGAGACATACACACACACATGCACATATATGTTTATATGTATGTATATGTATAACATATGTGTGTCATCCTTTCCCCTACCCAATTTATTCCAAAACAAGTTTTAAGTTTTTACAATCAAAAAGAAGTACAAAGACACCTTTTGTCCATCGTTTATCGTTTGCTCTTTATCTTTCATGATTACTATGATCTTCTTTGTCTATTAAAATGAAAAGGAACTCCATATACGTCAAGTAACTATATCAAACTAATTTTACATATGTTTGTGTTGCTTTGTGTACCGCCCCCTTCTACAATATTCGCTCTCGTTATTCATATTCATTTGTGTAGTCTTGGTATAACTTCCTTTCTCTCATCCATGCATCACATTCTTCTAATCATTGTTCTCTTTATCCCTATTATCTTCTATATATTCTCAAGTAGTTCTATGGTAGGATTGTTTTATTTTTTTAGTGTTTTAGTGTTTTGCGAACCAAAATCCTATTCTGTATTAGTGCTTGCTGGACTAACTCACAGATGTAAGCTTTTGGAGCCAAACCTATTTTCTCATGGCACTTTGATTTAACCCCCAATTTCCCAATCTGGAATAGTAACGAACTACATTGCAGGCTGAGAACCAATACAATTCGAGAGAATGCTTTTAGGTGTAGCAACTTCTAGTAATATAAAATTACACAAGCTCCTTACACATAGGACCTCCTGTTATTTTAGCTGCGCCTCGTTCTGCTCGTCTGCATATGTGCTAGTTCACAGCTCTTTTGAAGCTATCTTTCTATAATGTTCTTAGTTATGATACTTTTTAGCTACTTGCTAAAAGTAGGTTAAAATTCCAATGCCATTCACTGTTCTCAAAAAATTATAAAAACAAATAGCTCTAAACACCTATCAATTCAAAAGTCCCAGAAAACATCATACCAAAAAAGACAATCCAAACGAGCTCAAATGTTCTACTAGTAAGTTTTTCGGGACATATGTACTGTAAAAAAGAAGCAAGCATCATAGCATTGCAGAACATACATCATGTGTGAAACTATACTTCATCAAAACCAACCCAAATTTATCTTACGCCTCTAACAATTACACTAAGGTCGTCCTCTACCAATGTTTCTCCTGCACTACTACTTGTACTCTCTCAATTGGGTATTAGTAAGTATTAACAAGCACTTCAAGCTTTTCTTCAAGCTTTTCGTAGGATGTAAGATGCAGTATTCTATTTGACACAACCCCTCATGGATCATGATAATCTCCATTAAATAACTGTGACAGAAAATTTCAAATCTTTAGGTGGCCTTGGTTTTTCAAAACATCATATTACTTATTCCAATGACCCACAAGTCATATAACACTGTAACTTACTACCAACAGAAAAAGAATGAAATCTAGTTTAACAGAGTTCCATTAAAAAAATTAAAAAGAAAAAACAATTAACCTGTTGACACCACTTGGCAAGAACGTTGAGTCTGAGCATCCGCTGCTGAGTCTTGACCAAATATTTGAGCATATTAATCTTCTTCTCGGAATCCGACATCTCGGAAGATTTCGATTTATCCACCAATTCCTTCAAGGATATGTAGGATTCCTCCGCAGCTCTACTCACTAGAGACGAGAATTCAACCGATTCTTGCCCTAGTTCCGCCATTTTCACGCCCCTTGCTTACTCGTCCCTTCCGAACTTTGCTGTAATGAGCATCAATATTTAGGGTTCTGGCACAAAATCTGGTTTTAAGGACCGATTACAGTTCTATCTTTCTTCAATTACATGTAGTAACAATCATAATCTAATCAATTCAGTTTGTAATTTGAGAGATTCTTGGAGGAGAGACGCAAGGGTTTTCAATCTCTCTCTCTCTCTCTCTCTCTCTCTCTCTCTCTCTTCTTTTCACACTTCCCCAATTTCTCTCTCTCAATCTCTCTTAAAAATAGATGTAAGGCCCATTTTATAGGTGGATTTGGGATTTGCTACCTAGCTCGCTTACTGGGTCCTGGGTTCTCCAAGGGGCCTGGATTTTCCTTTCGGTCAACGGAAAACACCGAACCAAAAGCAACTAGACTTCTTGTTCCGATTTTGCAATTACGGTTGCATCGGGTGGTTCAAGTTTACCCTCAAATTTTTCGAAAAGAATGTCAAGATTGGTTTTGTAGAGTCCAGATCACAAGTACTTGCCTCATTTATATGTTCCACCACTTATATCTTGACACTTGATGTTGTCACGTCAAAATGGTTGTACAGGATTGATCGGGGGTGGCAACGGTGTACGATCCGGATGAACTCTCCTCGGATCCGATATAATGTGGGACCTACAATACAAATTACCGTTAGGGGTGGGGGGCTTTTCCCCCCAAAACCCTTCGGCGTGAGAATCATCAATCCAATTCATAACATTTCATATATCACATAATACATTTCTAGAGAGAGAAGAGAGAGAGAGAGGAGAGAGAGAGAGCTTATAACTTGAAAAGTTACTTACATTGCAAATGGAGTAAGGAAGCATATATAGCCAAGCAAGTGGGGAACATCATCATCATAACTTTACACGTGTCACGCCGGCAACGGAGGGATATCTTAATAAGAGATTTTATTTGGATAAGCTCAAGGCCAGAAACTTGACAAGTGGCATGGTCCTTACTTGGAGACATCAGCATGCTGAGAGAACCAAGATGCGACATGCGATATGCAACCTACGACATGTGACATGCGACAATCAACATACGACATGCAACATGCGAGAACCAAGACATTGGCGACAACCAGAACAATAACCATAACCTTGGCGACACGCGAAAACTCAACCTTTGCCGAGGTGCGAGCAGGGCCGCCCCTAAGATTTTGAGGCCCCGGTGCAAATAAAGAAAATGGGCCTTTTTTTAATATTGAATTTCACTTCTACAATAAAAATAAAAATTTGTACTAACCATAATTTGAAGTCCTTTCTTCACTTAAATCGTGTCATTCTTCTAACATTTTTTGAAGCAAAATCTTCAATAAGATCTTCGTAGTCAATTTTCTCTAAAATTAACTTAAAATCACCTACAAAACCTTCTTCCCAAACCTCCACAGCACAAATTAACAAGACCAATTATATTAAAAACTCAAAAATCCAAAATCAACTTAAAGTCATCGTTCATAACATCTTCTAATCATAACATCGAGAGTCATATATCAATGATTTACTAAATTAATATGGATATACTCCGTATTCCTCAATTCAATTCCTCTAATTAGTACAGATCAAAGTGAAGAGAGAGAGAGAGAGAGAGAGAGTAGGTTCCTGTATGTCCCATAGCTCCTCCACCTACCATTCCAAATTCAATTGCAATCAGATTCGGAAAATGGAGATGTATCTGATTCTGCTGCCGCCTGGAGACGGGAGAGAGAGAAAGCCTGAATTTTGTGCAGATCTGGCCGGTTGGAGAATGGAGATGAGGAAGACGAAGGAAGAAGAAGACTAGAGGGTCGCCGCTGGAGACGGGAGAGCGAGAGGCGGAGAGGGAGATCGTATCTGCTTGGTGGGCCTATTACTACTAATACTAAGGTAAAAAAAAAAAAAAAAAAATTGGCCCCTTCACAATTGGGGGCCCTGTGCAATTGATCATCTTGGACATGCTCAGAGGCGGGCCTGGGTGCGAGAACCAAGCAATTGACAAGATCCTCATGAAATAGGGGCACATATAGATCATATTTGAATTTGGGTCGGATAAACATTTATGGGGCATAACATTTTGTTATGGTCACATCAGAAGCCCTCGACTCCTTAGCTCGATTATTCATGATCGAGTTGAGGAGTAAAATAATACACATAACAAAATTTATCATATCGAATCAATTTTCATGGTACAGAACATAGGTCCGTTTTCTTGATCCTTCCAACACTTTTTATTACTGACTTCTCATTTCATTTCAAGACCTTCCAATTCTACCCATTCCTGTGAATTTCGGCGGGTAAATGTGACATTCTATGACTTCCCATCTTATCTGTCCAGCGATCTTTTGGTTCAAGGCGAGCTCTTACTAAGCGAGATGGTTGAGTTTGGCGATTTTTCATTTTCGACAATTTTCGGCTGACCTCGAAAGTTTTCGGGCCAGTTGACTACGACTTCCTTCCAAGCGGCGAGTTTAGCCGGCGACTTGTTCCAGTTGATTCAATTTCTTTCCAACAACTGAGTGTATCCTTGCGACATCAACATTCTTAGATATCACCCACAACTTTATGCCAGCCACCATAAATCTGACTGCACATGAATCCGATCGCATGATACCAAACCACCATATGCCAATACCACACTACGCCAATCGCACTGTGCCAAGACCGCACTAAGCCAAGCCGCACCCGATTTTGACCACATGATACCAAACCACCTTAAACTGCAATGAATCATGCTGACCGCAAATGAGCTTGACCGTGCGGTTGTTCCATATACCAAATCGCATCGATGCGGTTGACCGCAAAGAAAATAAAGCAAACACTAAACACATATAAACCTATATACATGGCCAACATTCAAAAACCACATAAATCTTGACATTCTTTAGGATCAAAACCAAACTTCAAAAGGACATCAAACAATCTTCTCCCAACTAGATCCCAAAAACATCTGTAAATTCCTTTCATGACTGTAACTGCTGCCATATAAACTGCCACCAATGGATCGGTCTACATGCTCTAAAAAGCACCACGTATTCTACCAATATCATGTACATCCCCGCTCCCCCTTGAACTCGATACTTTTTAAACAATTTAATTTGATCTGGGTCTATATCAAACAATTTACATTCTGTTTTTAACTTTGCTTGTTACTTGGTTGTCGCGGTTTGCGACCTTGACTTTGACTTTAATTCTCTCATTTATGAATGGTTTCTTTCTTTGAAATTGCTGTTTTGCTTTTATTATTCTGCCTTGAATTTTCATCTTTGTATGTCGCCTACTGCGTTTGCTTTGATAGTTTATCAAAGATTCACTTTTACGACCTTTATCTCCATATACATACTACTCCCTTCAAAAGAGTGAGGCAGCCTTACTCCTTAGCTATGCTTCTCGCCTTTCGGTTCTACTAAGTTTGCAGCGACTTGACCCAAACCGCTTATCAAAACCGCATGCGGCAAACCGCATCAACTACAACCCGTCATTTGATGCAAATCGCATCAAATACAAACCGCAGTTGATGCAAACCTCATCAACTACAAACCGCCTTGGACCAAAACTGGCGCCTTAGATCCCTTGGCCAAACTTTTCTTGTTCCAATCTTGTTCAACTTTTTGCTTGGTACCTTCAAGCCGAGTCTTTTCCGTGCCTGTTAAAAAGCCAGGACTTTCTGTGCCTGACCTTATGCCAGGACTTTTCTGTGCCTGTTAAAAAGCCAGGAATTTCCGTGCTTGACCTTATGCCAGGATTTTTCTGTGCCTGTTAAAAAGCCAGGACTTTCTGAGCCTGGCCCTACAAGCGCAGGTCTTTCTGAGCCTGGCCGTATAAGCGCAGGTCTCTCTGTGCCTGGCCCTACAAGCGCAGGTCTCTTTGAGCCTGGCCCTACAAGCGCAGGTCTCTCTGTGTCTGGCCCTACAAGCGCAGGTCTTTCTGAGCCTAGCCCTACAAGTGCAGGTCTCTCTGTGCCTGGCCCTACAAGCGCAGGTCTTTCTGAGCCTGGCCCTACAAGGACAGGTCTCTCTGTGCCTGGTCCTACAAGCGTAGGTCTTTCTTTTGATCTAGCTTTCTCGGAGGCAACCTTCACTTTATCAACTTTTGGGGCGGCTTTCTAGCGGCAATCTTCACTTTATCAACTTTTGAGGCGGCTTTCTAGCGCTAACCTTCACTTTAACAACTTTTGGGGCGGCTTTCAAGCTTTATTGGATATATCGCCGCCGAACATAATTCGCGAGATCCAGAGGTTGAATGGAAGAATTATTGCTTTGGGGCGGTTTATCTCAAGATCTGTTGAGAGGTGTTTACCCTTTTTCAAGGGTTTGAAAGGCGGAAAGAAGTTTGTCTGGGATGAGGAGTGCAATGTTGCGTTTGAGCAGATGAATGCTTATTTGGGGAAGCCACCATTATTGTGGAGCCCGGTTGAGGGAGAAGAGTTGTATGTTTATCTGGCGACATCAGAAGTGACTTCTTTGAACCGTTGCACCAAGTCATGGAGATGGGCATTATATTTCTGAAGTGTGGGGTCTTGAATTTTCTCCACCTTTTCAGTATCTGATTGATGATCAATTGTGAGTCTCAAATACTTCGAGTTTGGTCACTTTTCTTTCTAAAGCTGCTTCAAGCCCCGCTATACAAGCTTCGTATTCTGCAATATTATTTGTAGCTCTAAAGTCAAGACAGATGACGAGTGGAGTGTATACATTAGTTGGATCCACTAGTTGCATGCCAATTGACGCGCCCCGAACCGTGGTCCTATTTGGCCCCATGCCCGGGACACGCTCGGAAGACGCCTTTATTTTATAAAAACTTTCGAAATGTCCTTTCCAAATTATTCAATATACAAAACCTGTTTAACTTAAAAACTTTCATAAACATACTATTAAAGGCAAAAACAATTGACTTCAAATCCAAACTTAATACTTTACAAACCATTTACAACCAAGGAACATAGTTCCAAAATATACAATATTTACAATCACTTAAGTGTTTCAAAATAGTGACATACATCTCAAGTCTCGGGTATACTACCCCCTTGGTTCTACATTACGTAATGCAAACCACAACAAAATACCTTTTCCCAATTACAACCCAAACTCGGCGTCCTCTCCGTGCTCAACGTGGCCTATGCCCTGGCTCGCCCCTATCTAAGAAAACAATAAAAGAACGGGGTGAGATAAATCTCAGTAAGCTATTATATATGCAACAATATGTTATGCAATCACATTATGAAGGCATATAACATCCAACTCCTCATATATATATCACAATCTTGTCAACACAAAGAAGGATATATACAATAACACATAAGTGCAATAATGTAACACTTAGAAGGATACTGAGCCAAGGTTTAATCCCAAAAGGATATAACAATCTGAGCAGCATCAACAGCTGAAGAAGCGGTTCCGGAACCAAACAGCACATCAACAATATGGGTGAAAATGACACAAAGTCATACCCCAAAGTGCAACTAGTCCTCACCCAAAAAGGGAAGCTAGATCACAACCCAAACCATAGCCAATGGAAAGGAAAAAGGGACCCAGTGTATGGATTATAATTAACTCGGCTTGGGTGCCATTATAATCCCATACCACTGCCCGAACAATCAAATACCAGCTGGACTTTAAATAAAAGCACAGTAATAAATACTTGCTTAAACAACCAATAGATGATTCCAAAGTAGGGAACCAAACCAATATATCATAACAAGATGATAACAAGTATCACTCATAAGTAGCACAACGGATAAACAATCCTTGAAACAATTCATTTTAACTTAGGATTCCAAAGTAGGGAACCCTAGCAAGCACACCATAAAGGATGTCAAACAAGTTCAAAATGTGTAACACATAAGGTCTACACACTTAATATAACAATTCAAGGGTCTATCATCAACCATATAAGGATATAGAGCCATTTAGGTTTCATGGAAATCATATATTCCAACCTATTTCAACCAAGTATTAAACAACCTTCCTAATATCAAAATTTGTATGTAAAAACATTCTTTTGTAGCTCATATATAGTACTTGGATTATAGTGTTCAATTGGATAAAATATATGTTATATAGTTGGACATACATGGCTTTAAAAATGACTCAGCAAAACAGGGTAGGGCACGAGTCGTGCCCTGCAGCACGAGTCGTGCCAATTGAAATCAGCACGGGTGCATTCTTTTACATGACTCGTGGGCGAATGAAGGCATGGCACGACCCATGACATAGGGCACGAGTCGTGCCCCTTACAGAATTCAGAACAGCAGTTGAAACTTCAGCAATCTCTTGAAACAAATTCTCATGACCATTTTTCCCAACTCAAACACAACACAATAAACCCAAACTTCAGTATATCACTACCAAATTTACCTCAAACCATTTCAACTCAACCAAAGACATTTCCACCATTCCAAACTCAAAACAAAATGACCAAATATAACATGCAACATGTATATTCCATAATTTTAACTTCAAACATCACATGAGCATGCATTGAAGGGAAAATAATAACTTACCTCAAAAATGAAATGACAAACTTCAACTTTTATTCGGATGAAAACGATCCCCTTTTCCTTCCGAACATTTAGACACCAACGGATTGAAGAACGGATTTTTCTTGAATTAATGGTGGATTTTTAAAATGAAATACTAGGTTTGGCCTTTTTGGAACAAAGGAAATGAAGAACTTGGCCGGTGTTTCTCTTTTCTGATTATGAAGCTTCTTACTAATCAAAACAAAGAGATATACATGAAAATGTTCCACCTAGGCTCCTTCATCAATTAAGCATTTCATCCTTACATTTCTTAAGTTATAAATCCTACACTTGAGCACCTCATTTGTTTTATAAGTCTCTTAATTAAATTTCACAATTACAAATTCAATTACACAACTCATAATATTCTCAATTAGACATTAAATAATTCTATTTAATTTATTAACATATTTAAAATATCATATAAGTTATTCAAATGTTAAACTAACACGTAATTGCCACAAACAAAATGCAAAACATTAAATGATATGCAAAGCACGCCATAAATATGAGTTCAAGCATGAATCAAATAATGCCTAGGTTTAGGGTCGTGACAATCACTCCCCCTAAAAGAAAATTCGACCCAAATTTTAGGTTTACTTACCAAGAAGATCAAACAACCAAGGATATTTCCGCTCCATCTCCTCCCAAAGCTCCCAAGTTGATTCTTCATTATCATGATTCCTCCAAACGACTCTAACGATGGGAATACTCTTATTTCTCAACTCTTGAACCTTAGTATCAATCACTTGAATCGGTTGCTCTACATATGACATATCCGGTTCAATATCCTCGGGTATTCTTGGCAACACATGAGAGGGGTCATACAAATACTTACGGAGCATTGAAATATGAAACACACTATGCATCTTCCCAAGAGAAGGGGGAAACGCAAGGCGATAAGCAAGATTCCCGACTCTTTCCAAAATCTCAAAAGGTCCAACGTACCTCGGAGCTAGTTTACCCTTCTTACCATATCTTCTAATCCCCACTTTTGGCAAAACCCTCAAAAATACAAAGTCTCCCTTCTGAAACTCAAGATCTCGTCTCCTCTGATCTGCATAGCTCTTCTGTCTACTCTGGGCCGTAATCAATCGGTTCCGAATAATTTTGACTTTATCAACTGAATCCCGAACCATATCAATACCCCACAGCTTGGCTTCCCCGACTTCATCCCAACAAATCGGAGATCTACATTTCCTCCCGTACAAAGCTTTATAAGGAGTCATCTCAATACTCGACTGATAGCTATTATTGTAAGAAAACTCAACAAGAGGTAAGTGAACATCCCAAGAATCCGAGAAGTCAACTGAATAAGATCGTAACATATCTTCAAGAATCTGAATTATTCTTTCGGATTGGCCATCAGTTTGAGGATGAAATGCCATGCTAAATCTCAAATCTGTACCCAAAGTCTTTTGTAACGCCTGCCAAAATCTAGAAGTAAATCTAGGATCACGGTCTGACACAATACTAACCGGAACCCCATGCAATCTAACTATCTCGTGAATATACAATTTCGCAAGCCTCTCCATCGAATAGCCAATACCAATAGGTAAGAAATGAGAGGACTTTGTAAATCTATCCACGATCACCCAAACTGCATCATGTTTCCTACTAGAACGAGGTAATCCTGTGACAAAATCCATCGTGATATGCTCCAATTTCCACTCCGAAATCTCTAAAGTTTGAAGCAACCCGGCGGGTCTTTGATGTTCGGCTTTAACTTGTTGACATGTCAAACACTTTGATACATAATCCGCTATTTCTCGCTTCATATTGTTCCACCAAAAATGTTGCTTCAAATTCTAATACATCCTGGTACTCCCGGGATGAATAGTATACTTGGACTTGTGGCCAGGTACACACAACCGACCTCTAAATGTCAATACTCCATCGGAACTAAGAGAGAAATCCTTGAATTTTCCATCTATAGTTTTATCTACGATTTTCTTCAACTCGGAATCATCCTTTTGAACCTCCTTTATTTGTTGAATCAAGGTTCGCAATGCACTAATATTCGCAAATATAGCTCCATGCCTCGACTCCCGGGGACACCAATCTCGAGCATCTTCTAACATCTTCCATTCTTGAACCATCATTGAAGCTACATAAGACTTCCGACTAATAGCATCCGCCACTACATTTGCTTTGCCCGGATGATAAGAAATAGTACAATCATAATCCTTCAAAATCTCCATCCATCTACGCTGGCCATTGTTTAACTCCTTCTGAGAGAAAAGATACTTCAAACTCTTATGATCCGTGAAAATCTCAAACTTTACTCCATAAAGATAATGCTTCCATTTGTGTAACGCAAAAATAATCGCAGCCAATTCCATGTCATAAGTCGGATAATTTTGCTCACAAGAAGTTAACTTCCTCGAAGCATAAGCAATAACCTTCCCATTTTGCATCAAGACACACCCCAAACCTTCCTTCGAAGCATCGCAATAGATAACCAAACCATCATTCCCATTTGGCAAAACAAGAATAGGTACTGTTGTTAACCTCTTATTTAATTCTTCAAAACTAGCTTGACATTTCTCATTCCACACAAAGGGTACATTCTTTCGGGTCAACTAAGTCAACGATGTAGCAATCTTCAAAAACCCTTTAATGAATCTTCGATAATACCCGGCTAAACCCAGAAAACTTCGAATCTCGGTGACTGTTTCTGGCCTCTTCCAATTAACAACGGCTTCAATCTTGGAAGGATCAACGGTAATTCCTTTCTTCGACACAACATGGCCTAGAAAAGAAACCTCCTCAAGCCAAAAAGCACACTTACTAAACTTTGCAAATAGCTTCTTCTCTCGGAGCACCGCCAAAACCATCCGCAAATGTTGTTCATGTTCCTCCGTGATTTAGAATAGATAAGAATATCGTCAATAAATACAAACACAAAGGTATCAAGATAAGGCTTGAGAACCCGATTCATCAAATCCATAAAAAATGGCCGGAGCATTTTCTAACCCAAATGGCATGACAAGAAACTCAAACTGGCCATACCTGGTACGAAAGGCAGTCTTAGAAACATCATCTGAACGGACCTTTAACTGATGATATCCACTTCTCAAGTCGAGCTTCGAAAAGGCTGTCGCACCTTGAAGTTGATTAAATAAATCATCAATATGAGGCAACGGATATTTGTTCTTCACCGTCACTTGGTTCAATTGCCGATAATCAATGCACAATCTCAAGGATCCATCTTTCTTCCTAACAAACAAAACTGGAGCTCCCCACGGTGAAATACTAGGTCGGATGAATCCCCGATCAAGCAAATCTACTGAGCCTTCAATTCTTTCAATTCAGCCGGAGCCATTCTATACGGTGCCTTTGATATTGGAGCTGTACCTGGAAGCAAATCAATACCAAACCCGATCTCCCTATCCGGAGGCATAACATACTCAGAAGAGAACACATTAGGATACTCTTTAACTACTGGTACATCCCCAAACTCAGACAACTCTTTAGTAGTATCAATAACACTAGCCAAGAATCCGGTGCAACCACGAAGCAATAATTTTCTAGCTTTCACATAAGAAATAACACGAATATTTCCAACCGATGGAATAGCCTCAAAAACAAACTTAGGCATATTCGGGACTGAAAAAGTAACAATCTTCTTACGATAATCAACTAAAGCATGATACTTGCTTAGCCAATCCATGCCCAAAATGAAATCATGTATGGGTAACACTACTAAATCAACAGGTAACACATGATCACATATATGCACATCACATGCACGTAACACTTCATCAGTTACCAAACACTCTCCCATAGGAGTCGATACTTCTAACACATAGGGTAAAGACTCAACAGAAGCATGCAATTGCGATGCAAAATGCATGGAAACATAAGAATGGGATGAGCCCGGGTCTATAAGTGTGAGTGTTCTCAAACTTGCTATAAAAGTAGTACCTCCTATGATGGTGGAGGAATCTGCCGCTTGTTGTTGATTCAGGGCAAAAACACGGCCCTGAACCTTAGGCCTCCACGAAGCATCCCTCTTCTGCCCTTGAGAAGTCCCGACGCCACTCCCGGATGGTTGCTTCCTTGGTTTTGGACAATCCCTTTGAAAATGCCACAAATGATCACAATTCAAACACTTACCTTCCTGCTTCCAACATTGATCCTCCGTATGCCCATCCTTCTGAAAATGAGTACAAACCTTCTTTTGTTGATTCCCCAGAATATTACCTTTCCTTCTAACACTTGACTGACCCTATGGCTGTCCTCTAAACTATGATGTCATTCCTTGACCTCCTCGACTATCTCGGCCTTGTTGTTGTCTCCCTTGTCCTCCTCAACTTCCGGTACTTAACCCTTTCATCTTCCTCTTATGTTCCTCAATATCATGCTCCACATGGTTAGTAAGATCCACCGCATCTTGAAAGTCTTGAAACTTGTGAGACACTAGCTGAGTCCTAATCACCGTCTTCAATCCCCGAACAAATCTCATTGATTTTCTCTCCTCGTTTGCAACTAGATGAGTGCAATATCTAGATAGCTCGGTGAACTTGGCCACATACTGAGCCACTGTCATGAAATTCTGCTCCAAGTTAAGAAACTCCATCTCCTTTTTATCTTGATCCACTTTTGGAATAAAGTGCTCCTTGAACTTCCTCTCAAAATTCTCCCAAGTATATGGAACATGAGCATCATCCCAACTTGACTTCAATGTTCTCCACCAGTGCTCCGCAACCCCAGAAAATTTATAGGCAGAGAATCTAACCCGATCCTCCTCGGTACATCTCAATACATCAAAGATTTTCTCCATGGCTTCAATCCATCTCTCAGCCTTTGACACATCTGGCTCCCCATCATAACCAATGGGTTTCATCTTTAAGAATTGATCCAGTCCACATCTGGGAGGTGCATGCTCTCCTCCCTGCCTTTGATCATTCATGTCCTTCATGGATGCCTTTAACATTCCTTGAAACATATCCCGAGTCTCCTCCCTTACATTACCACGGCCTAAAGGTCCAGTCGGATCACCTTCAGCTCCTGCCATAAGGACTTAGTACCTGCATAAAACACTTAACGTCACTCACTCCATCCATACTACCCTCCCAGGTCACATAGTCACTCTAGACTATCTAAACCTAAGGCTCTGATACCAACTGATGCGCCCCGAACCGTGGTCTTACTTGGCCCCACGCCCGGGACACGCACGGAAGACGCCTTTATTTTATAAAAACTTTCGAAATGTCCTTTCCAAATTATTCAATATACAAAACCTGTTTAACTTAAAAACTTTCATAAACCTACCATTAAAGGTAAAAACAATTGACTTCAAATCCAAACTTAACACTTTACAAACCATTTACAACCAAGGAACATAGTTCCAAAATATACAATATTTACAATCACTTAAGTGTTTCAAAGTAGTGACATACACCTCAAGTCTCGGGTATACTACCCCTTGGTTCTACATTTACGTAATGCAAACCACAACAAAATACCTTTTCCCAATTACAACCCAAACTCGACGTCCTCTCTGTGCTCAACGTGGCATACGCCCTGGCTCGCCCCTATCTAAGAAAATAATAAAAGGACAGGGTGAGATAAATCTCAGTAAGCTATTATATATGCAACAATATGCTATGCAATCACATTATGAAAGCATATAACATCCAACTCCTCATATATATATCACAATCTTGTCAACACAAAAAATGATATATACAATAACACATAAGTGCAATAATGTAACACTTAGAAGGATACTGAGCCAAGGTTTAATCCCAAAAGGATATAACAATCTGAGCAACATCAACAGCTGAAGAAGCGGTTCCAGAACCAAGCAGCACATCAATAATATGGGTGAAAATGACACAAAGTCATACCCCAAAATGCAACTAGTCCTCACCCAAAAAGGGGAGCTAGCCCACAACCCAAACCATGGCCAATGGAAGGGAAAAAGGGACCCAGTGTATGGATTATAATTAACTCGGCTCGGGCCATTAAAATCCCATACCACTGCCTGAACAATTAAGTACCAGCTGGACTTTAAATAAAAGCAGAGTACTAAATACTTGCTTAAACAACCAATATATGATTCCAAAGTAGGGAACCATACCAATATATCATAACAAGATGATAACAAGTATCACTCATAAGTAGCACAACGGCTAAACAATCCTTGAAAGAATTCATTTTAACTTAGGATTCCAAAGTAGGGAAACCTAGCAAGCAAACCATAAAGGATGTCAAACAAGTCCAAAATTTGTAATACATAAGGTCTACACACTTAATATAACAATTCAAGGGTCTATCATCAACCATATAAGGATATAGAGCCATTTAGGTTTCATGGAAATCATATGTTCCAACCTATTTCAACCAAGTATTTAACAACCTTCCTAATATCAAAATTTGTATGTAAAAACATCCTTTTGTAGCTCATATATATTACTTGGATTATAGTGTTCAATTGGGTAAAATATATGTTATATAGTTGGACATACATGGCTTTAAAAATGACTCAGCAAAACAGGGCAGGGCACGAGTCGTGCCCTGCAGCATGAGTCGTGCCAATTGAAATCAGCATGAGTGCATTCTTTTACACGACTCGTGGGCACGAATGAAGGCATGACATGACTCGTGACATAAGGCACGAGTCGTGCCCCTTACAGAATTCAGAATAGCAGCTGAAACTTCAGCAATCTCTTTAAACAAATTCTCATGACCGTTTTTCCCAACTCAAACACAACACAATAAACCCAAACTTCAGTATATCACTACCAAATTTACCTCAAACCATTTCAACTCAACCAAAGCCATTTCCACCATTCCAAACTCAAAGCAAAATGACCAAATATAACATGAAACATGTATATTCCACAATTTTAACTTCAAATATCACATGAGCATGCATTGAAGGGAAAAATAATAACTTACCTCAGAAATGAAATGACAAACTTCAACTTTTATTCTGATGAAAACGATCCCCTTTTCCTCCCGAACATTTAGACACCAACTGATTGAAGAATGGATTTTTCTTGAATTAATGGTGAATTTTTAAAATGAAATACTAGGTTTGGCCTTTTTGGAACAAAGGAAATGAAGAACTTTGCTGGAGTTTCTCTTTTCTGATTATGAAGCTTCTTACTAATCAAAACAAAGAGATATACATGAAAATGTTCCACCTAGGCTCCTTCATCAATTAATCATTTCATCCTTACATTTCTTAAGTTATAAATTCTACACTTAAGCACCTCATTTGTTTTATAAGTTTCTTAATTCAATTTCACAATTACAAATTCAATTACACAACTCCTAATATTCTCAATTAGACATTAAATAATTATATTTAATTTATTAATATATTTAAAATATCATTTAATTTATTCAAATGTTAAACCAACACGTATGAACATACCAAAAGTGTCGAGTTGGGCCAAACGAATAAAGCCCAATCACAGATAGCATTGGCACCCACATTCTCAATGAGACTGATCCAATCAGAACAAGGCCCACGGCCCATCTCACACATCAGTCGACTAAGCCCATGGTCCGACTTACAGGTCCCGACCTAACTTAGTCCGACCTCATGATCCATGCTACAATTCGGGTACGAACCATGCTCTACCCGACAGTCAGGTCGACCATTCCACGAGTGGCGACCTCGACCTAACTCAGCAAGTGACGACCTGACACTTGCCGGCTTATTTGGTTAATCAATGCTCACAACTACATCCCTACAAATCAGGGACCGTTATAGACACGTGCCCACGACCAAGTAACTGCCGCTATAATCTCGGAGGACATGTTGCCTCCCCAAAAATACATCACTCTTGCCTATAAATACTTCATCACTACCAAACGGTGAAAGGTAACTGCCATTTTGTATTCTGAGTTCATTATTCAATACATTTTGAGCTATATACAACTGTGATCTTACTCTCACGCCCGAGCGTCTTCGCCGAGACACATCCGGCTAGTCGTGGGTTCTGCTGTGTCAAGAAGCCAGGTGATCGGGCCCCGCCACGTGGAGGAAGATTGATAAGCACATTTCCTGCAAAGCATCGCTTGGTTCCATTGCGGAACGTGCTTTAGACTTGACTTCGAAAACTCCATCAAACCTGCAACAATGGTGACTTCGTAAGGACACGTATCCGAGGCATCACTGGGCACGATGAAGTGAACAACAACAACAATGCAAACGTTGGAAATGCAGATTTACCTCCTCCTCCCCCTCCTCAACGACATCATGCTAGGGCGACACGCTCTAACAGCGCGTGGCCGATGGCGTGGGATTGCCGATGCAAGGAGAGAAAAGCGTCCTATGGAGGGACAAGGAGCTCCACCTCACCCAAAACGCATAACCGGGCAAAGCTAACGTGGGAAGCAGGCAGGTGTCCCTCCACTAATCCCATGAGCAAGAAAGAAATGATGCCGGAGCGAGCCTGCATTCGGCCGACTTAATAGCCATGGGAGGAGGCAGCAATGTGCCGACATACGCCCGAGAGAGTGGCACCCACTCGTGTTTCTAATGGGCAACAAAGCCGTGAGTGCTAGGCCAAATGAAGGTGTGGGACGTAACGGCGAGACAGTAATGGTACGTCGAGCTCCCACTATAGTTCATGTGCCGAGTAACGATTTAAGAGCTAGCCTCAATGTAAACAGAGAGCAGGAGGCTCAATCTCGATTTGAGGACTCGCTAATGTAACCAATAGAAATGTACATGTTTCCCCAAATGTAACACAGAGATCGTGGTCTCAAAGAGACAGAAATGGGCATAGGTCGCCCATGAGAGGGGAAAGGCGCAGTCGCCACATGGAGATCACAGCGCAGTCGCCGTCGCCGCCGAGAGGCGCAGTCGCCTCAAAGAAGCAAATGACATAGATCTCCAATAAGATCGAAAGGACCAATTCTCACAGGGACAGAAGGAGTAGGCGGTGACTCCCCGAAGTGAAGGCCGAGGTCCAATGCCGCTCCTCCAGTGAGATGAGAGACCCGATGCCGTAGAATGGTTGTTGATGAAAAAGAAATTTGAGCAATGGGAGGAGGAGAAGAAAAAGAGACGGGAAAGGTTGAACGAATTGACTTTGCTCTTCGACCTTTTTCCAAAGAAATCGAGATAGTCGACCTCCTCCTACTTTCAGTTGCCTCTTCTCCGGGAGAAGTACTGGGTCGACAAATGCCAAGAGCCACATATCCCATCCGGAAGCCACTATGTGTTTTGTCGCCAATGAGGATGACAACATGTGCAAAGCTCTCCTAAGCACACTTACCGGGGCAGCCTTAACTTGGTTCAATGGTTTGGCCGCCGGTAGTATCACCACTGGGCATGCTTCGTAACAAAATTCTTAGATCGCTTCTCGATCGCAGAGCTCGAAAGATAACCGTCACCGATCCGAATAACTTGGTGCAGTGGTAAGAATGAAAGCTCGATGAGCTATTTCACCAAGTTCAAAGAGATGGTTGATAAGATAGAGGAAGACCTCACGACAGGGAGGTAATCAATTGCTTCCGAAGTGGCATTTCCTCGTAAGACATGGACTACGAGCTCACAGCCCGAACGGTCACAACTCGACAGGAGTTGTTTGAAAAGGTGTATAATGTCGCCCGGCCGAGGAAAGGAAAGAAAAGAAGAATGGTAAGAGCCCCAAGGTTGAAGTCGCCGACGATAAAAAAGACTCCAACAAGAATGGGGGAACAATAAAAATGGAAAGAACAGTAACTAGGGCGACAGCAGAAGGTGCCCGAAGCTTTCACTCCCTCACGGTGAGTCGAACGGAGATTTTGAATGCCGTTGAGCCGGCTCCTCCACCCCAATGAATCCAGCAACAAGTTTAGGAGGGACAACAGCTAGTACCGCGACTACCACAAAGACACCGGTCATCTCACGTAGGATTGCTTGGGATTAAAGCGTATTATCCAGAGAATGGTCGACTGTGGAGACTCGAAGCTTATGTGGAAGAGACCTCAAGCCGGGGAGGTGAGCAACAGCAGTGGGCAACAAGGACCTAGACAGCCTAGATCGAACTCGGGGGTCATCACCGAACAAGCAAGCAACACGGCCATCAAGCACAAGATATTCCAGCCTTAATAAGGCCCCACATGTGCCTCCAAGGAGAGAAATAAGAGATGAGGCGATTAACTTCTACCCCCACGAATTGGCAACAAATATGGCGGCTAGGGAGCAAGTTCTCGTCATCCTGTGTCTCATTGATGGATGTACGACGAGCGTACTCTTAGTCGACACCTGGGCCTGCAAGGATATTTTGTTTTACAAAACTTTCAAGGAAATGGGCCTTAATGATGAACAAACTGAGAGATATGATGGCAGTTGGAGGGCTTCACCAACCACCGAGTTGATGCTAAAGGCCGATAGTGCTCGACGTCGACCTAGGCCAAGACCCCTCAGATTGTCTCGAAGGTACAATTTATCGTAATTGATGTAAATAGTGACTATGCCGCCATACTTGGAATTCCCGGACAGTCGCTCTTGGAATGGTAGCATCAATTCCTCACCGCCGAGTAAAGTTCCCCACACCGCCGGAGTGGGTTGCGTACAAGGCACAGCCTCGTGCTTATCTCGGATCATGTTCTCGAGAGAAAGAAAGAAAAGGGAGCCGGAGATTGAGACCGCCGATGGTTACTAAGCCGTCTCGCCGGGCCACCAAAACTACCCGACCGTCAACAATCACCGACGTGGTAGAGTCGACCTATCGCTCAAATGACGAGGTCATGCTTGAGTCGACACGTCACTCTAACACCACCGAGGTCGATTCGTATGTAGTTATGGTCGATCAAGTCGTCATAGGAGACCTATGCCTCCAGATAGACAATAACTCTGGGGCCCCTACCAACAAGGTTGCGACAAGCTTGATGATATGATAGCCGAGGAGGCTCCACACTTGGGAGCCGAGGAAAGACAAAAGGTCGTGGAGATCATAGTGGAGACTCTACAATTCGTAGATGGACCGTAGCTAGAAGCCGTGGATGAGCTAGAGTCGCAATCACCAACCCTTCCTACCCCGATCAAAAATTCAAATTGGGAAAGCGCTTATCGCTGAGGAGCGAGCGTAAATTATCAAGCTACTCAAAGAAAGCAATGATGTCTTCGCATGGAGAGTAGAAGACATGAGGGGAATCAAGGAGGAGGTCGCCGTTCACAGACCGGAAGTCAACCCGACCATAAAGCCGAGACCCCAAAAGTTGAGAAGTTTTGCTCGCGACAAGGAAGAGGCTATCAAAGCAGAGGTACAAAAACTTTTGAGTGCAGTATAATCAAAGAGGCCACTCATACAACGTGGTTGGCCAACGTGGTCATGGTGAAGAAATCGAATGGCAAGTGGCGGATGTGTGTCGACTTCACTACTCTCAATCTAGCTTGCCCAAAGGATAGCTATCCTCTTCCTAGAATTGACAAGCTTGTTGATTCCATTGCCGGTCACTCCACTCTCGCTTCCTGGATGCTTACTCGGATACCACCAGATAAAGATGCACGAGGATGACATAGTGAAAACGGCATTTCAGCACTGGAGGCATCTAATGCTACAATATGATGCCTTTTGATTGAAGAATGCAGGAGCGACATATCGAGGATGGTGAACAAAGTCTTTGCCTCACAGATTGGTCGAAATATGGAGGCCTACGTTGACGACATGGTCATTAAAACTAAGGCCGGGAGTCACGTGGTCGACCTAAAGGAGACATTCGCCAATTTACGAGCAAACGACATGAAGCTCAACCCCAGTAAATGTGTGTTTGGAGTGGCAGCTGGCAAGTTCTTGGGATTCATGGTATCTCAAAGGGGCATAGAAGCTAATCCAGAGAAGATAAAGGCTTTAGTCGACATGAAGGCTCCCACCACTATCAAAGAGATGCAACGACTTAATGGAAGGGTAGCAGCTCTTGGTCGCTTCATATCAAAGTCAGCAGAAAGGTCTCTCCCCTTCTTCAAAGCATTGAGGGGGACGAAAAGCTTTGAATGGACGACCGAATGTCATTCGTCGTTCCAACAATTGAAGGATTATCTTGCTACTCCACCTCTCGCTCGCAGCCCGACGACCGGTGAGACTTTATTTGTGTATCTATCTCGTAGGAGACAAGTCCGCTTGCCGCAGATTGATTAGAGAGGATGAAGGGCTTCGTAAGCTCGTGTACTATATCGCAAAGCTTTATCGATGTGGAAAGGTGTATTACAACGCTGAGAAAGTTGCTTATGCTCTAGTCGTAGCTTCAAGAAAGTTACGAGCTTATTTTCTGGCTCATCCAATCGTGGTTCTTACCAATGCTCCCTTAAGAAAAATACTGCACAAGCCGGAGAGTTCAGGTCGACTACTCAATTGGTCAATTGCCCTCACCGAATTTGACATCGAGTATCGACCTCGAAAGGCGTTGAAAGCTCAAGCTCGTCGACTTCTTGGTCGAGCTTACGTTCACCAAGGAAGATGACGAGCAACGAGCTCCAAAAGAAAAGGGCAAAGGGAAAGAGCCAGTAGTCACAAGTCGCCATCACTCTACCCGTCGATTGTTGGAAGGTCTATTCGTACGGCCGCAACCAAAATGTCCGTGAGCCGGAATTGTCTTGGTCGAGCCGTAGTCCGGGACCGTTTACGAGGAATCGCTAAGGTTCAAATTTGACGCTTCCAACAACCAAGCCGAATATGAGGCCTTGATTGCAGCCTATTGAGTACGCCAAGTGCTTCTGAGCAACTAAGATCATGGCCTACCGTGACTCACAATTGATAGTCAACCAGTCGAGGCGAGTACGAAGTGCTTAGTTCTACTCTCATCAAATACCGCGACCCGGTGAAGGAGCTAATAAAGGACTTAGAATTCTGGGAGATTCAAAGAATTGGAAGAGAAGATAACGAGCTGGCTGATCTACTTTCGAAACTTGCCACTTCAGATGAACCACATGACGAGCCTATCTCCTTCCTCGAAAATCCAAATTATGAGAGGGTAAAAATTCAAAGGCATAGATGATCCCTCAAGAAATTGGACTCAGGAGAGGTGTTGGATCGAGGAAATGAAGGCATATTTAGAGAATGGAGAGCTGCCAGATGACGAGAAGAAGGCTCGGGCTATCAAAAAGAAAGCTCCAAGGTATGTCATTCAAGGAGGCGACCTATTCAGAAGATCCTATACTCGGCCATTGCTAAAGTGCATCCATCCCCAAGAGGTCGCCCTATTGATACACGAAGTGCATAGTGGAATTTGTGGTGGACACCCGGGGGCCAGGACTCTTGCTGACAAATTAATCACGCTGGGATACTATCGGCCACACATGAGAGCCGACACTCACAACTTTGTTCAAAGAATGTGATCAATGCCAAAGGTTTGCCAACCTTCCCCACGTGCCTACAACAGCAGCGTACTCCGTGATCGCAGCTTGGCCATTTGATATGTGGGGCGTCGACCTGATTGGACCCTTCCCTCCCGCCCGAGGAAACTGCAAGTACGTGATAGTGGCCATAGACTACTTCACCAAATGGGTTGAGGCCAAACCATTAGCTCGTATCACAGAGGAAAATGCTATCAATTTCATTCATGATTTTATTTGGTGTCGATTTGGTTTTCCTCGAGCCATAGTATCAGACAACGGACCGCAATTCTCCGTAGCTTTCCAGAGATGAACAGAGCGGGAATCAAGCATTGGCAATCTTCGTCGCCTACCCTCAAGGAAATGGGCAAGTCGAAGCAAATAATAAACTTGTCCTATCATCACTCAAGACAGACTCGTAGGTCGACGCAACAACCGGCCGGGACGAACTCCCACTTGCTCTTCGGGGCGCTCGTACAACCACTGGGGCCTACTGGGAAACCCCTTGCTCTTACGTACGGGTCGAGGCTATGGCACCCGCCGAGCTCGCATTCCCACCGCTAGAGTGACTTTCTTCAATCAAGAGCAAAATGACACCAACAGATTGATCGACCCGGATCTCGATCGACGAGAAGCGAGAAACAAACTTACCTCCGAATGGTCAACTACAAACAAATAACTAAAAGTTACCATGACAAGAGGGTCAAAGCAAGGTCGTTCCAAGTTTGGGGATTACGTATTGAGAAAGATTGAAGCAACGGGCGTAAGGACCCAGCAGAATAAACTATCTCCTAACTGGGAAGGTCCCTATGTGGTCACTCGAGTTGTCAAGGAAGGAACCTACATGATAGCTCATCCCGGAGGTGACGAGTTGACACATCCTTGGCATGCTACTCACCTCATCAAATACTACTTCTAGTTTTCGGTTTCAAAGTTCGAGCTTGTATTAAGTTCTAGTTTCAAGTTGATGTAAGCATATTTCCTACTTCAATAAAAAGTGCAGCTCATTCCATCAAGCATAGTGTTACATTAACATCAACAAGCTCGACTCTTAGTCGCCTTCGTTCCAACAAGCTCGATTCTTAATCGCCTTTGTTTATTTAACAAGTCCGACTCTTAGTCGACTTTGTTCTAATGAGCTCGACTCTTAGTCGCTCATCTTAACTCGACTCTTAGTCAGCTCATCTTAGCTCGATTCTAAATCGCCTTTGTTTATTTAACAAGTCCGACTCTTAGTCGACTTTGTTCTAATGAGCTCGACTCTTAGTCGGGCTCATCTTAACTCGACTCTTAGTCGCTCATCTTAGCTCGATTCTAAATCGCCTTTGTTCATTTAACAAGTCCGACTCTTAGTCGACTTCGTTCCAACTAACTCGATTCTTAATCGCTCAAAGGGTGAACAGTTCGACTTATGGTCAATCTCGTTCACAAAAAGTTAATCAAGTCTCGAGGTCGACTACACCAACAAGATCAAGTCGCCTCTAGGCTCAAATTAACTCATTTATATTATCTACATCTAGCTCGACATACAATATGGAATGAAAAGCATACAACATTCGGAAACAAAAGTCGGCTACGATAGAAATAAGTCTCCCAAAACGGGCTAAGACTTAAACAAAATTAATTTACAAAAATATTTTGCCTCCCAAAAACCGGGCCAAGGCATTCGAATAATGTTGAAGCAAAAACAAAAATATTGTTTGGAACTTGTTCATTACAAATAATTTAAGAGCTCGCCGATATCGCTTGGTCGTCAATGGAAGCTCGACCTTCACCATTTTCTTGTTGCCGAGGCTCCAAAGGCTTACCCGACTCTGAGTATGTTTGCTCGCTCAATTTCCATAGCTTCTGCATCATCGAGTTCCGCCAAGACCACATCAAAATTCCCGTCAAGAACAGGGGAGCTTCCCACTTCTCGCAGTGATCCTCCTCATCCTCTTGAGCAATGAAAGCAAGATCATTTTCTAGGTAAGGAACAAGCGAGTGACCACTACGAGCCGTCATATCATATTGGGACTCGCAAACCAACGAGCTAATTGCTCGATGGTAACCGTGGCCGCTGGATCTACAAGCGCGCGACGGCCATATGTCTTTTGCCGACCTCAAGAAAATCTTGGGCCTTAGACACTATGGCATCGTAGTACTCATCCCCGCTTTGAACTTCTCAACCGCCGCTCGCAGGCATCTTCGCGCTTTCTCGATGGTAGCCTGGAGGTCTTTCTCGGCTTTTCTCTCTCTCAAGCCGATGCCGTTCATGTAGCTCGAGCAAGAAGGCATCCTTCTCCTTCAGGAGTTTGTTGACCGCGGCGCCTCGCTTTGGTTTTTTCCAACTCGTTCTTCTCTCGTTTCCCTCTCCGCTTCCACCTCCTTGATCTTAGATTCAAGAAGCCGCGATCGGACAAGGCCTTCGTCTTCACCATTTCATTGGCTTCACACGAGTTGTCCGTATCGTTGTATTTCTCTCTCAAGTCGCCCAACTCTTGTGCCTTCTGGCATAATCGCGCAGGCCCGCTTCTCCCTCTCACCGACGCCTCCAGAGCTTTTAGCTTGCTCGCTCATGGTGAGAGACTCGCATTAGAGGAAACATTGAAGTATTAGCTCGACCAAGAGGAGAACCGACGAACTAATATAATAAGCGACTAAACGTAAAGTGGAAAGTAAAGGTTTACCTCGCTGTGTACCAACCCAGATCGGGCCGAAAATTCCTCCGGAGTCATCCCCTTCTCTCGCAAAGTGAGCTAGAGATCTACATCCAGTGGCCCTTCTCACCACCACTTGACCAAGCGCCACGTCGGATAGCGCCGAGTCATGCCGTTGACCCCAATGAGAGGGGGAACATCGCCGAGCCTCCGAATCAAAGCATCTACAGCATTCTTGGCTCCTGGAGGGGGCTAGAGGAGGGAGTAGACTTGGGGAGACGGCCTTGCCCTTTCCGCACCTTGATCTTTTTCTCGTCCTCAATGCCCGATCATCTTCCTCTTCAACAACATCATCAATTTCAACTACATTCATTGGACTGGAGCCCGCCATCTCACCCCCGCAGGTCGCAAAGATTGGCCTCGAACAGATCGAGCTCGGACTTGGCCTAGCGACCCGCCGAATTCCTCCCCTCCCTCATTTACATTCATGGAATGGGAACCACTCGTTGAAGGTCCTCTATAGCGACCTCCTCCATCGGGATTAACCCAAAGATTGTCCTTCGGGAGAAGGTTATTCCTTGCAGCAAAGATCCCTCTCTCTCGCCGGCCTTGGCGTTCGCAGCCTCCGTGGGCCCTCTTAGACTTCTTCTTGTCGAAACTCCAACAATTCGAACCATGGCGGCTTCTTGTTCGGGAGTCAAAACCGCACGACATCAAAGTATTAGCTCGACAATTCAAAACAAATTCTACGAGTAAATCATCGACGAAGTAATTGATACAATTCAAAGCAAGCTTCTATGTACGAATTGAATAACTCTACATACGAGTGCAATTTGATAAGGAGTTGCAATTCGAAATAGTTCTATGTACGAATTAATTCTACATACGAGCAAACCATCTCGATAAATACGTAAATACGATTGCAAGGGCTTCTATGTACGAATTAATTGATTCTACAAGCGAGCAAGTAAGTGTCGAGCCGAAAGTTAAGTATGCAGATCAAAGCAATCCTATACGCCTATAAAAAAGCACTTATGCAAGTTAACATTGACGAGCTAATGAGCGAAGGCGAATAAACCCTTACCACCGACGTGTTCTCCATCGTTCTTGCAATAGTCGCCTTGCTTCCGACAAAACCGACAATTCTCCTCTAATCTACCCAAAGAGCCGGGTTACCCAATCGTGGTACACCCGGCCTCTCAATACAGTGTGGGGCTCACGCCTCATCTCCGTGCATCATCCCCGCTAGAACATAATTGTACTTGGTTGTCACTACCACGACTCCCAATCGACGGGTCCATCCTCGACTGTGGGCACACAGCCTTTCTATACAAAGTTCTACACCAAGGAGGCTCCCAAGAATTCTCCTCACCGATAGCATCGATTCATCATTAGGCAACGGAAATTCCCAACCCAGCTCGCTCTCAACTAAAACTACATGTGAGTTCCAAAGAATTGTGTTTATTTGGAAGGTTGGTAAACAACTTGGGAGAGTTGGGCTTGAGGGAGTACTAATTCCCCGCCGTGCTTATCTAGCTTGGCACCAAAGAACTCTTTGAAAACCTTCATGCAAGGCTCATGGCCCAAGAGCCTACACACCATCAAAGCACACCAAAGACTCGCAAGTGTTAGCACCGAGCCGAAGGGGAGGGCATCCATACATTCCAGAATTCGTTAATGAAAGGATCCAATGCAACCTCAAACCAAATTTCAACCGCCCATAGAAGAAAGCTACCTTAGTAGCATCTTTAGTGAAGGTCGTACGATATTTGGCTAAAAATTGTTTCGATTAAGGATAGTCAACCTAAACTCGCCCTATCTACCCCACGTAAGTTGTAGATCACATCATAACGAGACTCCAAGTTCTTCCTCCCACGAGTAGGTCGTTGAGGTACATAGCCCCTCTCATTCTTGCCGGCACCACATCGGGCCCAAATGCATTGACAATTCGAGGACCAAGAAGTTGAGGCACTGCTCCCTTCTTCGAGTCGTCATATCTCGTACAAGCAAAAGAGGAAGCAGGGGAGTCGCCCCATGATCGTGATCGCCGACCTACCTAAGGACGACCTAGACTCCCCGGGAAACCTATCCTATTTCTAAGGAAGGAGGGCTTTTGGACGTCCCTAACATAAAATAAGGTGATATGGTCAAGCAATTCATGGAATAAATGAAAAGCGACAACATTCGAGTCGTCAATCACCACATTATCGCTTTCTCCTACAATGGGCAGCCCTATCTCGCAGTAATTCAATCCCCAACTAGTCAAAATGGAGGCGCACTCATCTAAGGACATCACTCTCCACTCACCGTTCACATTCTTGCATGCCCTACTTAAGCACAAAGAGCCGTACCACGCTCCCGGTTCGCAACTAAAGGTCCTAGCCATGGCGGAAACGGAGAACAAGGCAAAATTAAAAGCCCTAAAACAAAAATACAAGGGAAATACCTCAATTGATTGAAGAAAGGAAGTTCGTTGTCGGGGCCGAGAGCCGAATTTAAATCTTGCCGAAATCCCTTGATTATCGCCTGAGAAGAAGAAGTTCTAGAGCAAGAAAAGTTCTAAACGAAGAGGAATTTCTCATTTATATTTTCCTAAATTTGGAAGGGGAAAAGAAAATCAAAATTAATTTTCCAAAATTAAAGATTGAGGCGGTTTTCGAGAAGGAGTTCCAAACGTCGAACCGTAATCATTGCTAAAACCGGCGCTCCTTCATCTCCAACCGTTCATCACCAACGATCGTGGATGTTGCCACGTCATCATAGTCGACCTACTTCAAAGACTAGTATCGACCTTCGAGTAAAGCAATTTTTGGCAAAGAAATCTTCCTAACTTCCAAGTCGACGAAGTCAACTCGAAAGTCGGCCACCGAACATACCAAAAGTGTCGAGTTGGGCCAAACGAATAAAGCCCAATCACGTATAGCATTGGCACCCACATTCTCAATGAGACCGATCCAATCGTAACAAGGCCCACGGCCCATCTCACACATCGCCGACTAAGCCCATGGTCCGACTTACAGTCCCGACCTAACTTAGTCCGACCTCATGATCCATGCTACAATTCGGATACGAACCATGCTCTACCCGACAAATGTCGACCATTCCACGAGCGGCGACTCGACCTAACTCAAAGAAAGTGACGACTCGACACTTGCCGGCTTATTTGGTTAATCAATGCTCACAACTACATCCCTACAAATCGTGGACCGTTATAGACACGTGCCCACGACCAAGTAACTGCCGCTATAATCTCGGAGGACATGGTGCCTCCCAAAAATACATCACTCTTGCCTATAAATACTTCATCACTACCAAACGGTAAAAGGTAATCGCCATTTTGTATTCTCGAGTTCATTATTCAATACATTTTGAGCTATATACAACTGTGATCTTACTCTCACGCCCGAGCGTCTTCGCCGGAGACACATCCGGCTAGTCGTGGGTTCTGTTTTCAGGTCAAGAAGCCAGGTGATCAGTCCTGCCACGTGGAGGAAGATTGATAAGCACATTTCCTGCAGCATCAACGTAATTGCCACAAACAAAATGCGAAACATTAAATGATATGCAAAGCACGCCATAAATACGAGTTCAAGCATGAATCAAATAATGCCTAGGTTTAGGGTCGTGACACCAATACCATAGCCTTTCTTATTGGTTGCCATCGAAAAATAATTTCCACTTTTTTTCATTCTCTATATGCATGATGTCTTTATAAGGGAATCGCGGGTTTTCCTCTTTGTTACGTCACATGGAAATTCGGTTAACTAATCTGCGAATACTCTCCCCCTGATGGATTTTTGCTTGACGTAAGTGATATCGTATCCCGCGAGCATGAAGTACCATTTGGCTACTCGTGAGGATATGTTGGACTTCTCAAAGATATACTTGATGAGGTCCATCCTTGCTATGAGTCGGACATGGAAAGTCTCCATGTATGGCTTAAGACGTTGTGTGACCCAAACTAATGTTGTGCATGATTTATCAAGTGTAAAGTAGTTGAGTTCACTCCCTTAGAACCTTCAGCTAGCTGACAAAGTATATGACATTTTCCTTGCATGAGTCAGCTTGTTCTTGAGCTAGCATAGCCCCTATCGCATTGTCATTGACTATCAGGTATAGTAGCACTGGATTGGCCTTGTGTGAGGGACCAACTTAAGTGGGCAAGTTAAGTATTGTTTGATTTCCTCGAAGGCTCTCTGACATTCTCCTGTACATTCTTGTTACGCGTTTTTCTTGAGTAGCTTAAAGATGGGATCGCACATTGTCATGAGCTAGTTGATAAAACGACTAATGTATTGTAATCGTCCCATAAATATTTTCACTTGTTTCTGAGTTCTTGGTGGAGGCATGTCGATGATGGCTTTTGTCTTAGCGGGATCAGCTTCTATGTTGTGCTCTTTGACCATATATCCAAGGACTTTGCCTTTTTACGGCTCTGAATGCACATTTTGCCGGGTTTAGTCTCATCTTATGTAGTCTTAGCCTCTCTAAGATTTTTCTGAGATCTATCATGTGTTGGCCATCGGAGCCTTGTGAATGGATTATCATGTTATCTACATATACTTTTATCTCTTTATGGATCATGTCATGGAATAGCGCAATTATCACTCTCTGGTAAGTGGCTCCGACATTTTGAGTTCGAATGACATGACTGTATAACAGAACGTTCCCAAGGTGTGGTAAACATTATTTTATGTTGGTCCTCTTCAGCCATTATGATTTGATTGTAAATGACGAATCCGTCAACAAATGAGCGAGCCTCATAAATTGTTTATGTGTCAACGAGCATGTCTATATTAGGAAGAGGAAAATCATCCTTTGGATATGCTTTGTTGAGATCTCTAAAGTCCACGCACACCCTTATCTTTCCATTTACCTTTGTCACTTGGACTGTTTTTGCCAACCATTCGGGATATTCTATTACCTTGATGAATCTGACACTGAGAGGTTTCATAATCTATTCCTTAACTTGAATTGATCATTCCGGCTTAATTCGGCCGAGTTTCTATTTGACTGGCTTTGCGTGCGAAAGCAGTGGTATTTTGTGCTCGATGATTGAAGGATTTAGCCCCAGCATATCTTTGTAGGACCATGCGAACACGTCTACGAATTCTCAGAGAAGCGTTATCAGGGACGTTTTGTCTTCCCCCTTAAAGAAGTTGCCGATCTTGGTTTCCTTCGGATCCTTCTCTGTCTCCAAATCAATTGTTTGCATTTCCTCATCGTCAATATGACCATTCTCCCCACTGCGACACACCTGCTTTGCTAATTATTTTATAATTTGTTCGTTTTCTTGAATCGTTATTAACTTGATCGTTAAATTCATTATATTCTTCATTATTAGTTAATTCATCATTAATGATATTGGCAATCTCAGGATACTCAAAAAGATCAAAGTTTTCATTAACAAAGTAGGGGAACATGCGTTCGGCCACGAATTCTATGTCCTCTTGAGTGAGGTCATCAAAAATGGACTCATACTCTAGGCTAAAGGTTACAAAGCCTAACTCCTTATATGGATGAGGTGTGCAACCTAGCTTTTGACCATGAATTCTTCATCAACAATTAATGGGCCCTTCGCTAGTGTGCTAGTTCTAGAGTGGTTCATTGCAAAGCTTGATTAGATTTGTACAGTCTTCAGTGTGAGCATCCCCCTTAGTTACAACATGTATCTGACTGTCCTCTAGCTTGCATAGGTTCTCAAACTGGTACAACATGTCTTCTCCCAATACAAAGTCCCATTCCTCGGTAACTTCTACTTTGGTTCCCCATAAATCCATGGGAAGCCGAGGGATTGGCTCGGTTTCAAAAGAATAAGGATCACAATCTTCGAAGATCTCAAAACCTGGATGACACTTCCTTTTATCATCAACCCAAGGGTCAGGAAATATAAAATATGGGACGTCCTCCCCTTTTTTAACGAAATAACCATTGTGTGTCTTTTGGTAATGAGTGAGATTAGGAGCGTTGGGAGTTCTATAGGAAGTCTTTTCCATTGAATCGTGTTATGAGTCCATTTACCATCGGATTCATCTTCTTCTTCAGGTAGTATGTAATCCAAACCATGTTTAGGGTGAGGTAAAACGACAAGTGGTGGTTCTATCAACCCTTAAAGATTTTTTCCAAGCCCCAAACCTGGGAAATAGCCTTTTTCCTGCATCATTCTAAGGACTGGGAGGTTTCCGAAAACCATGTTATAATGTTTGAATTTTGCACATTGGTGGAGAGAAGACGAGACTCCCCCTATACCGTGGATCCAGGGTCAGCCTAAAAGCAGATTGAATGAAGCCGGTATATCAATGACTTGGAATTTTATATCCATGGAGATTTGACCCATTTTGATTGACAGTGTAACTGATACAAGAGCATCTCTTGCATAAAAGTCGTATCCCCTTACGATTTGTCCGGTTGGGTTTAAATCATTGGGACAGAGGAAGTATAAATTTAGTGCAAAAATTGTACAAATTCATTTCATTCATTATTTACTTTTTGACCACAGTAAATGTTATCTTCATATCCAACTATACAAACATTAAAATTAAAATGAACAAGCCCAACTAAATACTTAACATTCATTAGAAGCAATTTTGTTCTTCACTTGACCACTCGAGTGGGTCTCTTCCTTTCAATTTGATTACACATTTCAAGTATAATTTGTTGATCAACTAAAGTACAAATTTTCCCTTGGGCATATGATCGAGCAGTTGGTGGGCGTTGTTGATGAGGTTCATGTGGCTCATTTGCATGTAGGTTGGGTGCTACCATTCTTCAATTCGATTTTGAAATATTTGGAAAATTGAGGTTGAGTAAGATAGAGTGATCTCAGAATAACAAGCACTACTAGAAACAGATTAATTACCCATGGAATTTTCCGTGGGTAATCAGGGAATTATGTGGGTAAAATTAATTTACCCACGGAAATTTACCTACAGACGTCCATGAGTAAATTTTTGTGAGTAATACCCACGGAAATTTTCGTGGATAATACCCACGGAATATTCGTCAACAATTAAATGTCCGTCAGAAAATAAGAAAAATTTCCCACGGAAAATCTAACAAAAAACTTGCCGGAGATTACCCACAGAATATTCCGTGGGTAATATCGTTTTTTACCCACGAAATATTCTGTTGGTAATATCGTTCGTTACCCACAGAAATTTCCGTGGGTAAGTTTACCCACATAATATTCCGTGGGTAAATATCGTTCGTTACCTACGGAATATTCCGTGGGTAAACTTACCTACGAAAATTTCCGTGGGTAATATCGTTCGTTATCCATGGAATATTTCGTGGGTAAACTTACCCACTGAAATTTTCGTAGGTAATATCTTACGTTACCCACGGAATAGTTCGTGGGTAATATTCATTAAAAATTATATTAAACTTTGCCAAAAACTTGTAAAAAACGCGTTTTTTGTGAGCTTACAAAAAAACGTGTTTTTAAAACACGTCGTCGACTCTTCCGCACATGAAAGAATTCGATACTTGGATCGTTTTAACAATTCATCAAACAAATAACATCAGAAATTCAGAATCAACGATTGGCAGAAGCAAAATGATCACACAAATCAGGGAAAATTTTCGTATTTGATCAATTGAACAAAACAAGGAGATAAATAGAAAGATTACCTCTAAATTTTGGTTTGGAAAGTTGTCTTTGGTGCGATTCACCGGAGTTAGAGAAAGCCGGAGATGCTGGGATGGTGAGTCGACGAAGGCGAAAACGATCTGGGTTTGCGAAGGACGGAGGAGGGAGTTACTGGAAGGGTGTTGGAGTGGTTGCTTTGGCCGGAGAGAGATGGGTGAGGAAGCTTAGGTATTGCGTCTAGAGAGAGAGAGTAGTGAGAGAGAGAGAGGCTTTTTGGGTTTTGTGATTTTGAATGCCAGTATACGTGATTTTGAATGCCAGTGTACGTGATTTTGAATGACAGTCCATGTTTTTATGAATGCCAGTTCATGATTTTTTGAATGCCAGCAAAAATAATTATCAGTGTTTTTGAGTGCCCGTGTATGTGTTTTTGAGTGTCAGTTCATGTGTTTTTGAATGCCAGTTCATGTGTTTTTGAATGCTAGTGCTGGTGTTTTTGAGAGCCAGCAAAAATGTCAGTGTAACAAAGTGCCAGTGTTAGTGTAACAGAGTGCCAGTGTGAAGAGTGCCAGTTCATGTATATAAAAGTGCCCGTGTAAAAAGCGCTAGTGCAAGTTTAACAAAGTGCCAGTGCCAATTTACACTGGCACTTTGTTAAACTGGTACTGGCACTTTTTTCACTGGCACTTTGTTACACATGCACTGACACTTTGTCACACTGACACTTTGTTAAACTGGAACTGGCACAAACGGGGAAACACAAAACATGTTTTTTCTAAGTGCCAGAAAAAACGCATTTTTTATAAGACCAACTCTTAAACTTTACCCACGAAATATTCTGTGGGTAATAATTAAACTTTTATTCACGAAAATTTCTGTGGGTAATTATATAAATTGTTGAATATACCCACGGAAATTTCTGTGGGTAATTTTATCAAAATTGAAAAAAAATATTTTAAAATTCAAAATAACCACAAATAGAAGCCAAAAGGTCACCTGTGTAAAAGCCAAAAATCCAATTCTATAATATATAACATTCACACCATCCAAACAAACAATATACACAATTCTTAAACAATCTCAAAACAATGTCTTCCAAACCAAATAAAACATTAACATACAAATCTCTAAACAACATAGCATATTACAAACCAAAAAAATAAAGTCTAGTAGTTAAGTTACCACTCCAAACCAAATAAAAACAAGTCAAATTCAACTTTTACGACTCTGGGTGTTGTTACCACCACGACCACCTCTACGCCCACTTCCACTCAAAGTTCCATTCGAATTTAGGTATGGTCCAATAGAAGAGTTAGAGTTATTACCACTAGGAGGCTGTTGTTGATGTTGTTGGAGCATAGATCTCATCATTTCTTGCATTTGTTGTTGCATCTTTTGTTCAATCTCTTGTCACATTTGTTCCTTTTCTTGTTGCATTTGTTCCTTTCCTTGCCGCAATCGTTCCTCCATTCGCTCTTCCATTTCCTTAACTTGGGTGTTGACACTCGCAGTCAGGCTTGCTATAATCTCAACATTTTGTCTCATTTGAGCATCATAGTCCACATTCTGAACACTGGAAGAAGAAAAAGACTGCGAAGAACGGCTGCTTAATGGCAAGTCAAAGAAAGCAGCTCCATGATTTCCAAATCCGGGTAATCGATCATCTTTTTGTCGCCCGTGATGAATGGCAATGGCCTTCCAAAGTCCTGCTCAAAATGGAGGCAGTCCCGTGCTTTCAATCTCGATAACTCCCTCCTCAATAGCCTCTTCACGAGCACGCCTCACATATGTTTCCTGTCCAATATATAACAAAAAACAATTAATAATGACAAAAGGATAATTATTCAAATTTCTTGATAAATAAATTATAACATTTGATATGTTGAAATTAATTGGCAAAAGGAAAATTGTTAAGTTAAAAAAAACTCACCGGAGACATGTAATTGAAGGAATATATAATTTTGTGTGTGTGTGTGTGAGAGAGAGAGAGAGAGAGAGAGAGAGAGAGAGAGAGAGAGAGAGAGACTAGCAAGAAATGTCTAAGTACATCTGGCTCCATAACCCAACAAATGTTCCTTACAAAATTACCCTTTTCCATTGTAATTGGCACTAAGGGAACTGCTACAAGAGTTCTAAGAAACAGGGACATAATACAAGGACCACTACCGGATCAAGGTTATAATAGGCAGACTAAAAATTACTGTAATATGTAAATACTCTTACTTTCAGAGGTTTCATAATAACCATTGTACCAAACAAACATCGACATAAAGGGTAAATATAAAATTTTAACAGCTTAAGAAAATGTCCATGACTGATTTTATGCCTTTCAGATTCTCCTTAATGTGTTGCCAAGAAATCAGCCCAGTTCAAGATTCCTACAACTGAAGATGCATTTATTCTTTAAACATAAAAAGCCTGCAACTCATAGTAATTAGAGTAACTTATATTTCTGGTATACTGCCAACAATTTAAGAAAACACTGATATGCTTGATATTTTTACATTTCAGATGTGTTGGTAATTGTTTTTGAATGGAATATTTCGTGATGGGCCAAGCCCAAATCATTTCCCCCGAGTTACGGGCCCAGCGAGCCCACCAAGGGACCAAGCCCGAGGAGTCAACCCAAGATTAAAGGGACAACGAAAGATTTGAGTCATGGTCCATCGAACAATGGATGGCGGTCGTCGCCATTGAGCGACCGAGCCCATCCAATGACGAGCCATCTCACCCATGGATCATATCCCATCTTATAAAGGAGGGTCGTCATCGACACTGAGCGACCAAACCCATCTAAAGACGGGGCAACATGCCCATCCACTCGCCCGTCGAGTTGTCTGCCTAGTGACGACCATACTGGACGTACAGCTCCAGGTCGTCTTCTCATCAAGCTTGTTCAATAAGCCATCTAAGGATAAAGCCAAATCTATCACTGGCCCACTCTGCACTTATGTCCCCACGTAACTAGTAGTGGCGCCAAAAAGGCGTGCAGGTTTGACTTTCCATTATTGTGCAAACCACTGTCCATGACAGGTACAGCAGTGTCCATATTCGTACGGAGCAATCCCAGGACGCCACGTGTATGCATGAGGGACAAAGCTAATCCAACGGTTGGAAATAATCCCGTCCAACAGTCTAGATGGAAACCCTATTTTCCTCCACCCACTATAAATATATGAACAGCTTCTTGAGCTAAGGTAATGCAACTTTCGTTATTCACGTATACACACCCACCATTTCTTTATTATCTTTCTCCAGCCCGAACTGATTCTCACGCCGGAGGGCCTTGCCGGACAAGCCCCAACGCAGTTCACGGTTTATTTCTGGTGTTGTGCAGGTCATAAGTCAGCCCAATAATCTGCTGGACCACAAGAGCTGAGCCCGAACATTTTCCTGCGTCATCAGATTGGTTCCATTGCCGGGAAACGTTCATTAGAGATCTTCAACCAAGGAAAAACAACCGGATAGTACCTGGAGATGGTGTCAGACTGACACACAGCGAGTAAATCATCTGAAAATGCTGGTCGGCTACCCTCCCCTCAGCAAGGCCATCAGGAAAACCCCAGACCTCCCTCACATCAACCTAGGAACCCTAATGTGAGGGTTACCAGGTCACACGGTGTGGTTAATGACACTGGCCTTCCAACGACAAGGAGGAGAGAAAAAAGACCTGCTCCTGAGCGACAACGACGACCCCCACTTGAAAGGAGGAACGAAGGAGCTACTGTACGAAACGTGGGAGGCCCATCCAACCCACACCTCGACAGAACCACTTTCCTCGTCGAGAGAGCAAATGCTCTTCACGAACTCCTGCAAGTCCAGAATGAGCTAATCCGAATAGCCGAGGACCAACCTCCACAGGCGTCCCATAATACCGTCTCGTCGGGAAGGAGAAGGAAAGAGAGAAGGAATGATGGTCGTCGCGAAGAAATTGCCGTCGAAAATGAGCGGGTAGTGCCACAACTTGTCCTCAGAGAGAATCTTAATCAACGACGCAGTGAGGGACTCCCATCTCAACGACGACGAGATGAGGCGGACAGAGAGCCTCGTAGATCTCTTTTAAATGAAAATCTTGAGCATAATCAGAACCAAGTTGTTCGCGGTCGTCAAATGACCCTTTTATTGCGAAATGAACTAGCGTCGAGTTATAGGGAAAGGACCCGTTCTCCCTCTCATCCTCGCGGACGGGAACCATCCAGGTTGTATCGACCATCCCCTCCCAGAGGTGACAGAAGAGAGAGAATAATATCACGACGACCTGCCCCCTCCAAGAGGCAACGGTCGAACACCGTTTCCCGGGGGCCTCGTCGAGATAGGATTCCTCCCACCGGCCCAGCAGGAGATGTTGATATGCGGGAATTCCTCAGGCTTAAGCGTCAGGTTGAGGAATTAACGGCTAAAAAGAATAATGCTGACAGTGATGATTCTGAAGACGATGTTGGTACATTGAAACCTCTAGCCCCATGTATGCTCGAGCTAGGACCACCAGAGCCAGGATTCAAATTACCTGACTTAAAGCAATACGACGGCTCAATGAGTGCGTTAGATCACATGCAACACCTTGAAGCTCAAATGTGTGTGGTGTCTAGAACTTCGGGACAAGATGATGTGATGTGTAAAGCCCTTACGAGCACGTTGACTGATGCAGCTCTAAGGTGGTTTAGAAGCCTTCCGAAAGGAAGCATTGACTCTTGGAAACAAATGAGGATGAAATTTTTGGGTAGATTTGTAACGGCCGGAGATCATCGCAAGACTGTGAACGATCTAAGTAACATCACGCAAGGAGCGAATGAAAGCTCAATGAATTACTTCAAGAGATTTAAAAAATGGTTGATCAGATAGACAAGGATCTGACGGACCGAGAAATAATAAACTGTTTTAGGCATGGTATTATGTCTTCTACTTTGGACTACAAACTTCAAGTCCACCCGGCTAAATCTAGGAAGGACCTCTACGCTAAGGCCTATGCAGTAGCCGAGGCTGAAGAGAGGAAGTTACAACTAGATGGGAAGGTCGTCGCCAGTGATGAGGCGGCAAAATCCAAGAAGGATAAGGCCGGTGATAAAGGGAAGAACAAGCCGGGAAAGGTTGAGAAAGTACCTGATTCATATACTCCATTGATTGTATCACGGGCGGAGATTCTGATCAACGTGGATTTTGGGCCGGCACCGAAGATGAACCCCAATGCCAAGGGGAAGAAAAACATGAACAAATACTGTGAATACCACCGAGACAAGGGGCATGACACAGAAGAGTGCTTTAGCTTGAAAAAGTAATTCAATGGTGGATAGACGACGGCCGCCTCGACCATTATGTTAAGAGGGATCGTCCAGCGGCCAACAACCGAGCCGCTAACAATAACCCTCCCGAGAGGAAGCCGAGGATGGTCTTAGTCATCTTCGAAGAGGCAAGCAAGAACCAGATCAAGAGTGCTATTTACCATTTGAAGAAAGCCCCCAATGTTCCCCTAAGAACAGACGTGCCAAATGACGTTATCAGTTTTTACCCATATAAGTTGTCAGCCAATCTTCTAGCCCGTCAGCAAACTTTGATCGTCCCAGGTTTTATTGACAACTGTGAGTCAAGGAGAATACTCATTGATACTGGGGCAGCAAAAGACATCTTGTTCTACAATGTCTACCAAAAGATGGGTCTACCTGATAGTCGACTAAGCCCATACTTAGGTCGTCTTGAAGGATTCACCAACCACCGTGTTGACGCTAAAGGGCAGATTGATTTGCCCGTCGATATTGGAGATCATCCATTGAGAACGATACAAACCGTTACCTTCATTGTGATCGATGTTATAAGTGATTACCATGCAATCCTTGGCCAACCTGGACAGGCCACTCTAGGGATCGTCGCGTCTGTCCCTCACCAAAGAATTAAGTTTCCAACCCGCTCAGGAGTCGGATGTGTATTGGGGATGGCCCCAGAATTCCTTGAGCACGTGTTGAAAACCAAACGGACCATCGAAATCGACGATCCTGATCACATTGTGAAGTTTTCTAAGTCCATCAAGCAAACGACAGTCTCCATTACCAAGTGTGTGGACGAGATTGAAACATTCGTTGAAACATTTGTTCAAAAATTCCTGGACGACCAAATTGCAGCTCCACAACTTTTGGTCAACCAGGAATCGGGGGCAGAACTGGACAAGTTGATTGAAGACGAGGTTCCCGACCTCACCCCAGAAGCAAAGAAAAAGATCAAGGAAATTGTGATTGAATCTATGGATTTTCGCGACGACGCTCCCGAAATAAAGCCTGCCGATGAGCTAATTGAGCTGGTCATCAACCCAAGTTACCCCGAGCAGAAGATAAAACTGGGGTCTCAGCTAACTACTGAGGAGAGGGATGAGATAATTACCCTACTCAAACATAACCTCGACGTCTTTGCTTTGAGGGTTGAAGACATGAAAGGCATAAGGGAAGACGTGGCCGTCCAAAGACTTGGGGTGAACCCGACGATGAAGTTTAAGGAGCAGAGGTTGAGAATTTTTTCAACAGAAAAGGAGGTTGCAATTAAACAAGAAATTGAAAAGTTGTTAAGTGCTAGAATAATTGTGGACGCCGGATACACGACTTGGCTGGCAAATGTTGTGCTAGTTAAAAAACCCAATGGGAAATGGAGATTATGTGTAGATTTCACCGGCCTGAACATGGCGTGCCCCAAGGACAGTTACCCCTTACCAAGAATTGACAAGCTCGTCGATTCTGTTGCTGGGCATACGACCCTCAGCTTTTTGGATGCTTACTCTGGCTATCATCAAATTAATATGGCCGAGGAGGATATTCCAAAGATGGCCTTCCAGGCTGCAGGGGGAACTTACTGTTATACGAAGATGCCTTTTGGGCTAAAAAACGTCGGGGCAACTTACCAACGGATGATCAACAAAGTTTTTAAAGGTCAGCTAGGCGACAATCTGGAGGCATAAATAGACGACATGGTTGTCAAGTCAAAGAAAAGAAAGCACGTGGATGACCTTCAACAAACTTTCTCGAACCTACGAGCAAACAACATGGTGCTCAATTCAGCCAAGTGTGTTTTTGGTGTTGCAGCTGGGAAATTCTTAGGGTTTATGCTCTCTCAAAGGGGAATAGAGGCTAACCCTGAAAAAATCAAGGCGTTGATTGACATGGCTGAGCCAACAAGCATCAAAGAGGTCCAAAGGCTGAATGGACGAGTAGCGGCCCTAGGTCGTTTCATTTCAAAATCGGCCGAAAGATCTCTACCTTTTTTCAAGGCTCTTCGTGGTGCCAAAGATTTTAAATGGACAGAGGAATGCTTACGGTCGTTCAATCAGCTCAAAGAATATCTCGGCTCCCCACCTCTCCTTAGCAGCCCCGTAGCTGGGGAAGACTTATACGTCTATCTCTCGGCGGGTGACAAGGTCGTCGCCGCCGTGATGGTCAGAGAAGAGGATGGAACACAGAGGCCGGTATATTACGTGAGCAAAGCCCTATCTGACGTTGAGACTCATTATTTTAACGCTGAAAAAATCGCCTATGCACTCGTCATTGCAGCGCGAAAGCTACGAGCGTATTTTTGAGCCCACCCCATTGTTGTTTATACTGATGCCCCACTCAGAAAAATCCTTCACCGACCTGAAAGCTCCGGTCGTTTGCTGAATTGGAGCATCGAATTGACTGAATTCGACATTCAATATCGGGCGCGAAAGACCCTGCAGGCCCAAGCTCTGGCCGACTTCTTGATCGAGACGACGTTCAGCTCGGACGACGATCAAAGAATGCCACCTTAAAAAGTTAAGGGCAAGCAGGTTGATGATAAACCAGAGGAGTTAACTTTGCCTATTGGATGCTGGAAATTTTTTTCAGATGGGTCGGCGACAAAGGAACTAAGTGGGGCCGGGATTGTGCTAGTGGAGCCAGAGAGTAACACTGTTTTTGAAGAGGTTTTGAGGTTCAAATTCCAAGCTTCGAACAACCAAGCAGAGTACGAGGCACTTATTTCAGCGGTCGAATATGCTAAGTGATTCGGGGCAACGAAAATTGTGGCCTACTGTGACTCTCAATTGGTCGTCAATCAAGTTCGCGGAGATTACATGGTCGTCGATTCAACCTTACAGAAGTACCACTCGTTGGTAGGTGAGTTGGTACAAGGATTGGAATTTTGGGCCATCCAACGGATTGCCAGAGAAGACAATGAGCACGCTGATCTACTCTCAAAGCTGGCCACTGATCAGCTACCTGAAGACGAGCATGGCCACCACCTGGCCTACCTTGAGCAACCTGCTTATGACAGAGTAAAGGTTATGTGTGTTGGGGACGGGCCCAGATGTTGGATCGACGAATTGAAGGCCTTCATTGAAAGAGACGAGCTACCAACCGACGAGATATTAGCTCGTCAAATCAGGAGGAAATCTCCTCATTTTTCAGTCGTAGATGGCGAGCTTTATAGACGATCTATCACAAGACATTACTGAAGTGTGTCCATCCGGACAAAGTTGTGAACCTACTTTTTGAAGTACATCAAGGAGAGTGTGGGGGCCATCCTGGAGCCTATACATTAGCTGACAAACTGATCACCATGGGATATTATTGGCCTCACTTACGTGAAGATGCAAAACAGTTCGTGAAGAAATGTGACACCTGCCAGAGATTCGCTGATCTTCCGAAACTCCCTACGACCGAGCAAACCCCCGTTATGGCAGCCTGGCCATTTGACATGTGGGGCGTCGACTTAATTGGGCCTTTTCCATAGGCAAAAGGGGGAGTGAAGTACGTAATTGTGGCAGTGGATTATTTTTCTAAGTGGGTTGAGGCCAAGGCACTAAAAAAGATCAGAGAAAAATGCCTTGAGTTTTATTCATGATTCAATATGGTGTTGCTTTGGGATCCCTAGGGTGATCGTCTCTGATAATGGCTTACAATTTTCAAGGAAGTTTGAGCAAGAACTGAACAGAATGGGAGTTAAGCATTCAAAGTCGTCTGTTGCCTATCCTCAAGGCAATAGGCAAGCTGAAGCGGCGAATACGCTCGTGTTGTCTGCCCTATGTAAAAATCTTGAGGGTCGTGATTGAAGGTGGTTAGACGAACTCCCGTCGGCTCTTAGGGCAGTCCGGACAACCACCAGGGGGCCTATGGGGGAAACCCCATTTGCTCTGGCCTACGGTTCTGAGGCCATGGCTCCCGCCGAGCTTCAACTCCCCACTGATCGTGTTGCCTTCTACGATGTTGAGAGAAACATTCACAGTAGACAGGTTTACCTTGACCTCTTGGACGAGCGACGACTGGACGCTCAGTTAAGAATGGCCAACTATAAAAAGTGGACTAAGGCGTATCACGACAAGAAAGTCAAGAGAAGAATTTTCAAAGTCGGTGACTATGTTCTGAGAAAAATCAAAGCAACGGGCCTCAAAGCTCGTCAGAACAAACTCTCCCCCAATTGGGAGGGACCATAAGTCGTCACCAACATTGTCAGAGAGGGAACGTATAGACTTGCCAAGCCCAATGGTGAAAATCTCAAACACCCTTAGCACACCAATCACCTCACTAAATACTACTTATGAGCTCGTCTTTAGACATCAGTGCCCTCAGGGCACCGTATCTTGTGGTTCTTTATGTAATTTTCTCAAATTTGAAGTTTTTAGAGTTTGTAAGGGATAAACTATAAATCCCATAAATTCAAGTTGTAAGAAATCGAATCAATTATCAATGGAAGATCGTCGTTCCGATTTCTTTGCAAATTTTAACAAATTCAATGTAGTATCGGTTGAAGCCAGACTTCGACCTTCACAATCACTTTGATCAAGTATAAAGATCAGTCGAAGCCAAACTTCGACATTTACACGTACTTTAGCCAAGTATAAAGGTTAGACGAAGCCAGACTTCGTCGATTGCTATAACGGAATAGACGACTCGTCCAAATAATCTTGCCTCCGAGCAACGATCTATGGACCTTTGTACTATACCTACGAGCCATTTGAGAAGTTAAAAAGCGTAAGTATGAATAAGGGTCGGTCTTACTAGAGACGACCTATGTTCTGGTCATCATAAACGACGACCATGCACAAGTGTCTTCAAACTTTCCCATTCACTAAGTTATCACATGCTATCTACGTTTACATACAGATTAACGAACAGAAAACACCATGCATTAATTAAACAGAACATTGTACGACCCCCTCTAAACGACGAGGAAAAGGGCCAATTACATTACAACTTGTCAAATGTTTGAAACATTGTTTGGAATCATAAAACCAAATAAAACATTGTTTACGAAATTACAAATCATCTCAGAACAAAAAATTACAACTGCTAATTGCCGGCGTTAGTTGGAGGCTCGTCGGGATCAGGACCGTCTTCAATGAAAAATTTATAGTAGGCATCAAAGTTTTGGGGATCTACGGCCGGGACGGGCCGCTCCTCCTTCCCGTCTTTCTCATCATCCTCCTTGACGATAGTTAGATCATTATCATCAAAGGGGACGAGATGATGGGCTGAACGAGCGTCCATGTCATATGAATCCTCGGCACAAAGATCCGCAAGCTTTTTTATGGAGATTAAATCCTTGGTCTCTGGATCCACGAGGGTTCGTCTTGCCAGATGCTTGGCTCCGACCTTGAAGAAGCCCTTAGCCTTTTCAGTGATCATCAGAAGGCAATCGTTGCTTTGCTTATACTCCTGAACGGCCTCCTTCTTGGCTTGATCCAGGGCATCCTCATGATCAGCCTTCATCTTCTCAATCTACTCCCGGGCAGCATCGTGATCAGACTTCATTCTCTCAAGCTTGGCGTTTGCGACCCGAAGACCTTTGGAGAGGGTCGTCACATCCTTTTCAGCTTTCTCCTTGTCTAACACAAGTTTGGCCTTGTCGTTCTCTAGAAGGCCGACCTGGACAAGAGCCTCGTCTTTCTGCGCCATCAAAGACTCATAGGCTGATGTCAACTCCCCAATGTTCTTCTCCGCTTCATTAAGCTTCTGCTCCGCCGTCGCTTTGGCTCCGACTGATTGGATGAGTTGATCGTTGGCCCGGTGCTCCGCTTCAAGGCTATCCCTATAATCCGAGGACATAGCCTCCATCATCGACGACAGCTGTATCAACAAAATTAATATAAGTACAAGATGATATCTTAGACTTGTGAAAATGTAGGGATGAATTACCTCAGTTTGGATCAGCCCAAGACGGACATGATAAGTCTCGGGAGAGAGCTTAGCAGTCTTCAGCCTGTGGACCAGCTCAACATCCCTGGATCGTCGGGTGATGGCCGTACCCAAAATAAGTGGCAGGCCCTGCCTCTTCAGATAAGGAACCCCAGTCATTGGAGGAACCTGAGCATACTCCTTTGCCAGCTCTATGCCCTTCTCCTTGGTCATGGCCTCAGAGGTCGAGCCCGGAGTTTGGGTCTGAGGTGTTGAAGGGTCAGAGGTTCCGGGAGGGTCGAAGGTTGCCCTTTTGTTTCTCTCTCTCTCTTCTTCGGAGCCCATAGGCCGATCTTTCCTCTTCTTGGAGGCCTGAATTTCGTCACCAAGTAACTCCGAATTTAAGTCGGAGCTCCCCACTGTCTCAAGATTAATGTATTCCCCCGGTTCTACGACGACCATCTGGGTGTCCACATTAACGACAACTCTTACCTCCTCAATCTCGGCATCGATGGCTTTTTCAGGCTCGTCTACACGTACTTGACGACCTCCAGTATTAAGTCCCTCAGCTGCGGGCCCAGCATTCTCCCTCTCAATCAAAGGGATGGCTCCGGAGCTTTCCTTGGGAAGAGCATCGTTTCTCGTCGTCATGTTCTCCTGACGATCGTAGACAGCATTGGACGTGGCTCTATCCCTCCTGGCCACCTTCCGATCATTGGCTCTAATTGCGTCGCTCATGATTTTCGATTCAATACGGTTGATGTATGCCTGAGAGAGGACTGCAAAACAAAAATGGGAAAGGTTAAGTTGCTTACGACGAGACTGAAAAACAAATTCGTACATAATAAAAGGCGAGTTATCAGGACTTAACCCCCAATCATCTCAAGATTAGCACAACGCTCCTCAGGATATCTGGTGTGTGCCCCTATGTAGTTAACACAATTTTCCTCCCAGACCAAGTCGTCGTGAACGACCCAAGTGGGGTAGCGAGCGTCGAGATTGATTTTCACCAAGGGTTGAGGCCCAATCGACGGGCTAGACATCATCCCGGCCCTGATATATCTCCAGTAAGAGGCCTCGATGTCTCTGTACGACACCTATCCAAGGTTCAACAAAGCATCAATCTTTTTCTTTAGCTCAGCGGCCCACGGAGCCGACCACACGTGCTCATCGAAAACCATTTTTTGGTCCTCTGGGAAGGGAAAATGCCAACCTACTCTACTCTCCACGATGATCATATGGCTATCCCAACCATAAACTTTATTTTGAATGTCCAAAAACAACCCTTGAACATTCCGGTGCGACGCCACACTGACCACTGACTTCCCACGAACAGTGGACCTGGTCGTCTTGTAGTACTGCCGGAAGACCTTGTTACAAGACTCGTGGCAAAGGAATCGGAAAACCACGATGAATGATGACAAAATCTTAACGGCATTGGCACTTAGCTCCATGGGCACGCAAGCTGAATCCTCTAGGAACTCGTTGATAAAGGGATCTAGGGGTAATCTCAGGCCGAGCTCAAATTGTTTATAGAAGAAAGCCACCTTTTCCTTGCTGCTAAGGAGGGCCTCTCGACGAGGTTCGTAGTCAGCCTGACTGAGGTACTCAAGTCTGTAGGTAGAGGCCGTGACTCTATAAGACTCTCGTAGGGCATTAATCATTTGTTCCTTGATATTTTTCCTACTGGTCTGGATTTTGGTTACGGCCCATGGCCCTTCTTCCCCGTCACCAAAGCCTCGTTCATTGCGCCCAGGTTGTACGCTAGTATGAAAAGCGTCGACTATCCGGGGTCCACCAGCGCTTGTACTGGCCTCGTTCACTTCAAGAGTTGGCTGTTGGGGGCGACCGTCGTGATCCATATCTACAAAAAAATTGGAAAGAGCAAGGGAATCAGTCCTAAGATCAACAGGCGACGATCTACCTAAGGACAACCTAGATTCCCCTGAAACAAAATTCCTAAGTGAATCACGACAGGCCAAGGAGTTATAAGTCTGGACATGCTTGGGAAGGTCATTCATGGATCTGAAGGGTGTTACCCTTGGGTCATCTTCCTCAAACTCCCCAAGAACCTCATCAGTTGGGAATCCCAAATCCTCATTTTCAAAACCAAATTTTTCCAGGATTGAAGAACATTCACTCAAAGGAATTTCTCTCCAAATACTCTTAGCACATTTATACACCCTCTGATTAAGCCCAAAACCAAACCGAACCCCTCTCTCAAAGCTCACAAATCTGGGGGCCATTAATCAAGTTCTTAATTCCCAATAAACCCAGAAAACCGAAGAACAGTTGAAGAAATTACCTATTTGAGGGCTTGAAGATGAGTTTTCCGGTGGCAAATCGAAGAAATCCCTAATCCAAGCTCCCACTTTTCGCAAAGACGGAGAAGCCAGAACCTTTCGTGTCGCCGGAATGGGGTTTTGTGGTCGCCGAAGTTGGTTTGCTGGTTGCCGGAATCTCTTTTCCTTGCTGGATGCTCTCAAGAATCTTGGATGCGTAAAGTTCGAAATGGAGGAGAAGGGAAATATTTATATGTGGGGAATATGAAGGGTTTTGCCTAGGAAACCCAACGGTTTAATGATGGAGGGTATTAAATACCGATTATAGTTTTCGAGAAGAATGTCCCATCATGGAACGTGTGTCATTTAATGAAGACATCCTAGCCGCCCACGTCATCAAGGGTCACATCACCGCCCCAATTTCAAATTTCAAATTGATGGCCTTTCAACGAGCTAGGGTTTTGCTATCCTAAAGACGCGAACTCCCGGCCCGTCAAGACGACCCAAGAGTTGGGGGCCACTGAACGGAATATTTTGTGATGGGCCAAACCCAAATCATTTCCCTCGAGTTACGGGCCCAGCGAGCCCACCAAGGGACCAAGCCCGAGGATCAACCCAAGATTAAAGGGACAACGCAAGATTTGAGTCATGGCCCATCGAACAATGGATGGCGGTCGTCGCCATTGAGCGATCGAGCCCATCCAATGACGAGCCATCTCACCCATGGATCATATTCCATCTTATAAAGGAGGGTCATCGTCGACACCGAGCGACCAAACCCATCCAAAGATGGGGCAACATGCCCATCCACTCGCCCGTCGAGTTGTCTGCTTAGTGACGACCTTACTGGACGTACAGTTCCAGGTCGTCTTCTCGTCAAGCTTGTTCAATAAGCCATCTAAGGATAAAGCCAAATCTATCACTGGCCCACTCTGCACTTATGTCCCCACGTAACTAGTAGTGGCGCCAAAAAGGCGTGCAGGTTTGACTTTCCATTATTGTGCAAACCACTGTCCATGACAGGTACAGCAGTGTCCTTGTTCGTACGGAGCAATACCAGGACGCCACGTATATGCATGGGGGACAAAGCCAATCCAACGGTTGGCAATAATCCCGTCCAACGGTCTAGATGGAAACCCTAGTTTCCTCCACCCACTATAAATATATGAACAATTTCTTGGGCTAAGGTAATGCAACTTTCGTTATTCATGTATACACACCCACCATTTCTTTATTATCTTTCTCCAGCCCGAACTGATTCTCACGTCGAAGGGCCTTGCCGGACAATCTCCAGCACAGTTCACGGTTTATTTCTGGTGTTGTGCAGGTCATAAGTCAGCCCAATAATCTGCTGGACCACAAGAGCTGAGCCCAAACGTTTTTCTGCATCATCAATTTTCAAGGGCAAGCCTGTTCCATGAATTATTCAGCAGTGACTATATACTGTGGAGGCATGCAATCTTGGCTGGATTACAACATCCTAATGTGTAATTATCAAAAAAGGGGGAGGAGGTTCAAAATATCTCTCTAACTAAATATTCATGCTGCCTTCAACTTTTAAAGATTATTATCCTTATTGTTATTGTAATCTTTTTCACGATTCCTTTTTGTGAATAAATAAAACAAACTGAAAAGAAATAGAATAAACAGTCAATGCATATTAATCCTCCTCCTCCCTAATTCAATGCTACTTGTTTCATTTTTTTGTACTATTTTGTGAGAACAACTTTGTCAATTTATAATCTTGTGTATATATAATCGGCTTTTAGATAACCTACTAGTTAAAGTGGTTATTTGCTTCAAATTCTGGATTGCATGCTTCTAGTCATGTTCTTCATCAATTCAAGGAGTTAGTAACCTACGATTGTAGCAAGCGTAATGTTAAATGTGTGTTTAATAGCATAGCATAAGAAATTCTGGCTATACAATGTAAAGCCTAGTGATTTAACATGGTTGCAGTGACTATATAATGTGGAACTTGCATACGTAAATGTCCAAAAATATGTGTAGTGATGGAGATGTGTGTTTATGATAGATAGTTTATTGCAGCCAGGTTTAACAGGGGGTGTTAGAACATGGGTTAAATAGATAGTATGTGTTATTGAAATCCATATGTTATAATCATTTAATAATGTTAAAGTATAGACCAAATATGTAGAATTCCATTAGGTGTAAGTACCATTAAATGATGGGCATAATGGTAACTTCACACCACCAACTTTATGAAAGGGTGTAGTCCCTAAATGAAGTGCCCCTTCTCTATCTATATAAAGGCTATCCATCAGCCATTTAGAGACACTTAACATTCACAAAATTCAGTCACAAATACTCTCTTCATTCATTAAGAAGAACATAAGTGATGGCACTATCATTTAGAAGACTATCTCCCTAATCTCTCCTTTATTCAATAACAAGATCAAGAACATACAATGGATTCTTCAGGTACACGCTTCCATCTTCATCTTCTTCTCATTCTTAATCTAGTTGTGAGTCGGCTTAGGGTTTAAGTGGATCGTTTATGTTCCAACAATTGGTATCAGAGCCTGGTCATATACTAGATTGAGTTTGAAGTTTCTTGTAAATCCTTGTGCTTTAATTTGTTTCATATTTGTAATCCTTGTGTGATTTCATTTGGTTTTGTTCTTGTACATGATACTCATCTTGTCTAAGAGTATTGTGTTCAAAACTTCATTCAATTTCTGGAAATAATGGTAAAATCAAGCTTTAAGAGGCACAATGGTTCATACAAGATTACCCCATTTGCATAGCCAACATTGTGTAATGTTTGGAGTGTGTAAATCTAGGTCTATTTGTTTGAATCATGTTAATTGAAGTGCAAACCTATCCCTTTTACATAGCCAGCATTTTATTATGCATTGAGTATGGAAATTTGGATGAAACCTGTTCATAAAAGGGTGTAAAAATGGTGACTTTTCGTCAATCTGGGCATTAGGCACGACTCGTCCCTTGGGGGACGAGTCGTCCTCATTAAATTTCTGGAAATAGGACCTTTCTGATTCAGTCGTCCCCCTTACAGGGACGAGTTGTCCCCTGAGGGACGAGTCGTGCCCTGTGGGACGAGTCGTCCACTTTGATTTTCAGAAAAAGGGTATCTCTGATACAGTCGTCCCCCTTGCAGGGACGAGTCGTCCCCTTAGGGACGAGTCGTGCCCTAAGGGACGAGTCGTCCAGAGAGCCTTCAGGTTCAATTTTTGCCCAGAATTTTGTGGTAATTCATTAATAAATTATAATATCTGGACTCCAGTCGCGCTTCGGTGGTTCTTAGAGTTATCAAACTTTAAGAATGGACGGGTAGAACAAAAGGATATTATTTTAATAATGAATTTCGCTTGTTTCTTTACCCTTTAAATTTTCAGAAATTGCCTTAAGGCCTTATGTTTCCGATTAATTATATCCTTAAACATTTTTGGACAAAATTAACATCATCGCCAAAGTGATTTTGTTGATTAAATTCAAACTTGTTAAAATATAAATGTAAATGTTGTGCTTTATTTGCTATTTTGGTCAATTTTCATTCATTATTTGAGTAAAGTATACATTAATTTGTGCCCTAAAGTGTGATTACTTATATGCTTAACAATTTCATTCATTTCTAAACAATATTGTCGCCAAAGTGATTTACGTTGTTTAGATACAAAATTGTAAAGTGATGAATGTTCTTATTGATATGTAATAACATGCTTGTTTTCCAAAGGAGACCTTGTTGTTGACTAAGTATTTGCATTCATGGGGTAATAATTGAATAAAACGTTAGGTCATTTTAAATACTTTGAACCATCCCAAAGGAAGGCGGGTATTTAAAATGAGTTGTTTATATTATTTATTGCCGGGTAACAAATACTTTAAATGTTAGGACATTTTTAATACTTGAACCGGCCCAAAGGAAGGCAAGTATTTGAAATGTGTTGTTTAAAGTCATTTATTACCCTAAGATAAATTAAATTATGAGTCAATTCACAATCCAAAGATTAGTTTTGATGTCATGTTGATTATCTTTTTTGATGGGATTCATTGATATAGTTAATCACTTTATTCATTATGTAGTTTCTTATATATGTTTTATGTTTCATCTTGTTCTTTTTCCTCAGATTTGATTAATGCTTCATCCGTAACTACTGCTATAATCAATGTACCTTTGCTTACTGGGACTAAACTTAAAACTTGGAAAAATAATATAACGATGATCTTAGGCTGTATGGACATCGATCACGCATTAGGGGAACCAAGTCCCACTGCTCTCACTAAAGAAAATACCGTTATAGAACGGAAAAATGTTGAGCAATGGGAACGGTCCAACTGCGTGAGTCTAATGATCATGGAAAATGCAGTTTCAAAGGCATTTTTGGACAATGTCTCTGAAATCGAAAATGCTGAGTTTTTCTTTGAATTCTTGTGGAAACTTGTTTCCATACGGTACAAGGGTGATGAAAATCTTCGAGAGTACATTATTGAATTATTTCATCTTTTGATCAAACTAAAGGCACTTAAGTTAGAGATTTCGGAAGATTTGCTCGTGCACTTAGTTTTGATCTATCTTCCTCCTCAATTTGGTCCTTTTGAGGTGACCAATGGATTACTTTCACATATGACATTAGAGGAAGATAGGATGAAATATCTTAAATTAGAAAGTACTCACTCAGCATTTACTTATTCTCGTGGGATTAAGAGAAGAGGGAAGGAAATTGCGGTTGCAAGTAAGAAGCATAAGGGATCTTTTAAGGGTCATAAAGTCAAGAAATACTTCTTTTGCAAGGATATTACTCGCATGAAGAACGACTACCATAAGTATCACGAATGGCGAATTCAGAATGGTAAGTCACTTTGTCTTGTTTGTACTAAGACAAATTTGGTTTCAATTCCTCAATATACATGATAGTTGTATTTTGGTGCAACAACTCACATTAGTTCATGTATGCAGGGTTGCCTGAATTACCGAATCCCCAGTAAAGATGAGAGATACATCTATATGGGAGCTGGAAATCCGGTTGAAGTTATAGGCATAGGGACTTTTAGATTAATGTTAAGTACTGGCTGTTATTTTGTATTAAATAATGCATTCATTGTACCGTCCTTTAGACAGAATTTAATATCTATCACAGTTTTGGACAAGGAAGGTTACTCTTGTTATTTTTGGTAATAATAAATGTGATCTTTATTTTAAATTCCAAGCTTGTCGGTACTAGTACTTTGTCATATATCGATAATCTTTATTTACTTGACACAGTCAAGAAAATAAATGAATCCCATAATAATGAAGCCAAAAACTAAAGGCACTAAGTAAAAGTTATCAAGTGAAAATTCTTGTATAGGCGTTTAGGTCATATCTCCAAAGGGAGAATTGATAAAGCTTATGTCGAAGGAAATCCTAAAACAACTTGATATTTCGGATAAAAACTTTTGCATTAAGTGTATTAAAGAAAAATTTACAAACATTAAAGGAAATAGGATCTTTGAGAGTATCAAAAGTCTTAGAACTAATTCATAAGGATATTTGTAGACCATTTACTACCCCTTCATGGAATGGTCAACAATATTTCATTATGTTCATGGATTATTACTCTCGTTATGGATACATTATTTTCTTCATGTAAAGTTTCAATCATTGGACGTTTTCAAGTCTTTTAAGGCATAAGAAAGACTATTAAGAACGTTAAATCCGATCATGGTGGTGAAAACTACGGACGGTATAACATATTGGGTGACTAACGTCCGGGTCCTTTATACTCGCTATCTTGAAGAGTGTGGGATTGTCCCTCACTACACCATGCCGGGCAAACCTAGCATAGTGTAGTGGAGAGACATTATAGAATCCTTAAGAATATGGTAAGAAGTATGTTTTCTTGTACTTCTTTACCTCACTCATTATAGGCGATGCATTAAAGAACCGCTACTTATATTCTCAATAGAGCTGCTTCAAAGGCTACCGACAAAACTCCGTATGGACGTTAAGACCGTTGGTTGTTACTTTGTAGGGTATGTTAAAAGATCTAGGGGATATAAATTTTATGACCTGAAAACTAGAACATTTTTCGAGACTGGCAATGTTAGGTTCTTTGAGGATGTTGAATTTAGTGGGAGAACTAGTTATGATCTATTTTGAATTTAAAGAGTTAGAGGAACCACTCTATATTTCTCAAATTTTAGTTCCTGTTGGAAATCAAGTAATTACACCTGAAATTCAACAAGAACATACAATTCATAATAATATAGAGACTCCCGTAAATAACGGACAACATGAAAATATTGGACATGAGAAAATTCAACAACCTCAAAATGAGGATGAACTAGTGCCCTTAAGGAGATCTACTAGAAGAAGTGCTATTCCGGATATTTATGATATGTGTCTTGCGGAGAATGAGGACACCTTAGGTTTAGTGGGAGATGATCTAATCACCTTCCATGAAGCCATTAATAGTCCTAATTCTCATAAGTGGATCAATGCCATTAATGAGGAGTTAAAATCAATGAAATACAATGACATTTGGGATCTTGTCCCATTACCTGAAGGTGTAAAACCTATTGGTTATAAATTGATATTTAAAACCAAAAGGGATTAGCAAGGTAATGTGGAAAGATATAAGGCACGTCTTGTTGCTAAGGGATTTACTCAAAAGAAAGGCATTGATTATAAAGAGACATTTTCACCGGTATCCTCTAAAAATGCTTTTAGGATCATTATGGCATTAGTGGCACATTTTGATCTTGAGCTTCATCAAATGAATGTAAAGACAGCTTTTCTCAATGGCGATATTGAGGAAACTATCTATATGAAGAAATCAGAAATGGTGACTGATTCAAATCAAACTAGTCAACTAGTTTGTAAACTTAAGAAATTCATTTATGGGCTTAAGCAAGCATCTCGTCAATGGTACTTAAAATTTTTAACCAAGTTTTTCTTTCATTTGGCTTTGAAATGAATCTTGGTGAAGATTGTGTATACCATAAGTTCAGTGGAAGTAGGTTTATATTTTTAGTCTTATATGTGGATAATATTTTACTTGCTAGTAATGATAAGGACCTTCTAAAAGAAACTAAGAAATTTCTCTCAAACGAATTTGAAATGAAAGATCTTGATGAGGCATCTTTTGTATTAGGAATCCAAATTCATCGTGATCATTCACGAGGTATTTTTGGATTATCACAAAAGAGCTATATAGAGAAGGCATTACAAAGGTTTAGCATGGAAAATTGTAAAACACATGACACCCCTGTCTCTAAGTTAGATAAATTCAGTCTAAAGCAATGTCCTAAAATTAATTTTGAATCCAAGTATATGGAAAATATCCCTTATGCACCAGCATTAGGAAGCTTAATGTATGCGCAAGTCTGTACTCGTCCAGACCTTGCATTTATTATTGGGATGCTTGGTCAATACCAAAGCAATTCGGAAAGAAGAACATTAAGTCGCATCCAAAGAAATGATGAAGTACCTATAAAACATTAAACTACATGCTTATGTATATAAAAATCGGATCATTTTGAGATCATTAGGTATTTCGATTCTGTTTTACTGGATGCAAAGATGTCGAAAGACATCATATGGTTATGACTCTTGTTGAAGAGAAATAAGTATAAAATGAACGAATAGATATACAACTTATAGGATCAAACTCCATGTTATTGGATCCATTTTATAAAGCGTAATCTCTTTTGATGTTTCACGAGCATACTGCTCATATGGGTGAAACGACTTTTGATAATGCTTAAATCAGTGGGAGTTTATGTTGTTTTCTATTTCCTTGTGTTGTTTTTATTTATATTGATCTCATTTGGTTAAGTAGGACTAGTTATAGAATATATATATATGCGTTCTTAATATATATTCATTAATATTCCATGCTACATATCTATACTTAATCTATGTCATTTAGTTGAATATATATAAGTGATTAATGTGGGTTTAGTTGCGAATCAATTACAACGGTTGCCCCTTTAGTCCCTATACTTATAAGACTAATGGACGAGATTGTGTTGAATGACAATAAAACTGCACATAAGGGTTGTCATTCATATTATAAATGATTTAAGGGATTTATTTAGTAAGAGATACATATTAATATTAATTCAAGTGGGAGATTGTTAGAACATGGATTAAATAATATGTGTTATTGAAATCCATATGTTATAATCATTTAATAATGTTAAAGTATAGACCAAATATGTAGAATTTCATTAGGTGTAAGTACCATTAAATGATAGGCATAATGGTAACTTCACACCACCAACTTTATGAAAGGGTGTAGTCCCTAAATGAAGTGCCCCTTCTCTATCTATATAAAGGCTATCCATCAGCCATTTAGAGACACTTAACATTCACAAAATTCAGTCACAAATACTCTCTTCATTCATTTAGAAGAACATAAGTGAGGGCAATATCATTTAGAAGACTATCTCCCTAATCTCTCCTTTATTCAAGAACAAGATCAAGAACATACAACGGATTCTTCAGGTACACGCTTCCGTCTTCATCTTCTTCTCATTCTTAATCTAGTTGTGAGTCGGCTTAGGGTTTAAGTGGATCGTTTATGTTCCAACAGGGGGGAGTCAGGATACATATCTAAAGTAACATTCTGAACCTAATTGAATTTATTTTCTCAACTTTCTCTGCAGTTTTATTCAGCTTCTTTTCAGGGAGATATGGGTGAAGTGGTGACACGTGTTGCTAATCTGTATCCAAAGTCCAATTTATATGCTGCTGGATGGTCCCTTGGAGCTAACATTCTTGTTCGATATTTGGGTCAAGTAGGATATATAGTTCATCCACCATCTACGTAAACTTGGTTCATAAATTTCTTAGTATAGTTTACCACACTTTTTGATAAACACAAGATATAAGGAGTTTATCCCAGAAAAAATGAAATCAGGGGATAGAGTAAATTTTAAATAGGTCATGTCATAATTGAATGCAGAATAATTGAAGCAAACGTTGTTTGCTTAGGTAGAATAACTTCCAAGTAGCCGAGCACTTATCATATGAACTGTTTCAGTTACATTTATAAATCCATATATTATTGCATGAGTCTCATTCCTGCCCTCTTTCTGGTGCAGTCTCCTTGTGTAATCCTTTCAATTTGGTCATTGCAGACGAGGACATCCATAAGGGATTTAATAATGCATATGACATATATCTTGCATTTTCACTGAGCAGAACTTTCAAAAAGTAATAGTAATCGCCTTAACTTGTGATTTTTAGTCTACGATTGGTATTTCTGAAAGTGATTTTTATTTCTATTGTAGTCATGCCATTATGTTTGAGGACATTGGAGGCAACTATAATATCCAGTCAGCTGCCAATGCCAAGTCTAAAAGGGAATTTGATGCGCTTGACAGAGAGTAAACACACATCTCCATCACTACACACATTGTCTAGGGACAATTTAATTACCCAAAAAACCAATCTCTGCCTTCTCTCTGTAACACAGTATGCGATTGACAGAGAGTAACGAGCAGTCAAATCTTCCCATGAACAGTAAGTTAACGGACCATCAAACTAATATAGCTGGGGTCCATGACAGACTGGGTTTTACCTTCGTCAAAATTTCCAATAGATAATTTTTTGGGAATTCTTAGGAGGTCCCCCTGACATATTCAAAGATTTAGAAACTAAATAGCACTTGAAGATCTTCAGTAAGTTCAATCTTTTCTACCTAGTTGAAACTTTTCTTGAACTAAATAGAAAGAAATCTACTGGTGATTTAAAAAACTTCTTTGAAGATCTTATTTACTTTTGTGCATTTGCATGGATCTGTGCGCGTATATGTTTTCTGGTAACTTACACCATTACCCCAGTGCTGCAAAGGCTCCCACCTAAGGTGGGGTAAGGGGGGGGGGAGAAACACCATTCAGTTCAAGTGCCCTATCCCATATATAGAATGAAGGAGAGGTGTTGGGAAAAGTTAATATGTGGGATTTTATAAGTAAAATGTACTGTATTCAATAGGCATTCAAAAAAAATTGCAAGCAAAGGAGAAATAGCCTTCAAGGAAGAGGAAAAACTACACACTAAAATATAAACAAAAGGGAAATTGAAACACAAAAAGTTGGCACTACACACATATAAATACTTACATATATTTCCTGATAATGACAGTTATTTCACTTTCTTGTGCCGTTTGGAGACACGGAAGAGTGCGTAGCAAGGAACGCCTCAGAAGCATCAACATCTGGCCCATGACACTTAACCTTAAAATATAAACAAAATAACATTATAAGAAATATATTAAAACAAATCATTAGAGTGAATAAAAAAATATAATACTTCTTATTTAAATATTAGTAACGAAATAAACTTACCAAACGGTCTCATGACTCACTAAGGCTGATAGAACCCCCGTGTGTACACTACCCTATCCCTCATTCGAGTTTCTGTTAGTCTTGGCTTTATTTGAAATATTTTGAAAATTTTGACTACTCCAATGTTCTTCCCACTTGGCCCATACTTCTGGCGAGTAATTGGGGGCGGCCTGACCAGTTTTTTTCCACTTCATGTGCATCCCGTGCACATATCCCCTATAGCAACTATAAACCATTTCTTTGAATGCTTTCTCTATCTGCTGTTGCGAGAAACCGGGACAACAATATTCCCTCTAAACAAAGTTTAATATATATTAATTTTAGGGTCATAAACTCAAATATTGTTGGGGATTTACATTTTAAGATCAATATACATACTTTGTATTATCTAATAAATGGACATAGCTGCAAAATTACTGAAAATACTATTTAATTGGTACTTGAAACTCGCTCAACCACAGCTCATACACAGTGTTTGATAGCGTTTTCCGTGTCAAAAAAACTCTTGAAATGGATGCTTCCGAATTATCTCACCAAACCATCTAGATGGACTTGTGTGTGCATTATGGATAAATCTATAAATAAATTAAAACATGATATATATCAATAATATATGTGCAGAACATAATAGAATAAATGCTAACTTTAAAATGTAACAAGAAAATAATAAAATAATACTTACTGCATACTGGTAGAGATACTAATAACACATTTCCCCTCATGTACAACTCTATCCAAAAGAACCATCCCCTAAGGTGCTATAGGCTCATGACCTGCAGCGGTAGAGCTCCCCTAACCTGGACTGCTAAGGGAGTCATCCTCGCTCATAATCTCTGCATTGGGTCTTGGAGTGGAATGTGTGGGCGCCTCTTAACTCCCGGACCTATAAACCGTGCCTCAGGATGGAGGGTCCCCAAAATACCATTAAAAAAAACTTTTCTTTTCTTTAACTTGAAAAGTATAACACTCCTTTTTCAAAACAATTTCAAAATAATCCCTCTACACGGAGGTGATATATAAACCTGCTTTAACAAACACAACCTGTTTTTACAAACCATACAACTGGAAAGGCTTACAAAAGCCAACCATAAAACAAACCAATCCCAAGTTTAATTACAACACAACTGAAACATGTTTATGAAAGTTTTATATACAAAACATTTCCCAAAAGAATAACAACCATGACATTCCCAACTCCCCAAATCAACACATACCCTGACAACCCAAAAGATGTCCAAACTCCTCTCCGGCCTCACCGGTCCGGTCCTCCTGTCTCAGAGGGATCTAAAACAGTAAAGGAGAAAGGGTGAGATAAAATCTCAGCAAGCTATTATGTATGCAACAATATGCCATACAATATGCAACACATAACCAGGTTGCTCAATAACAGATATGCAACACCAAACAGGTTGCTCAATCACATTGGGAAAACAGTAAACACTTTACGTTACTTTCCCTTTACCTTTTCCATCTGAATCATATGTAGTACTACGGTGGGAGTTATACTCCTCTCATTTTGTGAACTGCTGGTGCATATCCACATCTTATACGACCCCTTACAGAGATCCATATAAGCTGCCAACTATCTTGTGAACGACTCATACCTATCCACAGAAGCTGTACTCCCAATCCGTGGCCACAGAAGGGAGTGAGCGGTCACAGGTATAAGGAAATCCAATCACCTTATGAAATATCTTCTCATAAGTGATCGTATTCCCTATCCCCCCGAAGATCAGCTGATATAATCATATTCAAGCACATAACAGATACTTGAAATTAAGTCCACCCCATGGGACATCAACACATATATATATAACATGGTACTGCAACTCATGTTAAACCAGTCACAATAGTGCACATATATTTCAACACTATTGAATAACACAATCCAATGACATGGTATGGCTACTCATGCTCAACAATTGAAACAGTGCAACATGTATTTAAACACTATGTGCACAACCAACTATGAACATGTAAACACTTATGGCACAAGGTATATCACATAAGTCCTACAAATTCGTTACATAATATATAACCCAGTAACAGGGTATTACCACTCCTGTCCAAACCAATGAAGTAGTGCACTATACATTTTATGCCTTACAAGAACAAATAACCCTATACAGGTCACCACGTAAGGGTAAAATATCATATAAGTAGCACTATGCATTCATTATACAACATTAAACACCTTCTCTAAAGGTTCCAAGTTCAAATACCAAGTTTTACTAACTTTGGTTCAAGTTTTACAATTTCCTTTCAACCATTTTTAGGACAATATTTAAAGTCCTTCCCAATATCCATTTGGACCATTTAAAGTTCCATAGTGTAGTACTAAAGTTGTACTAGAAGCATAGTTAAAGAGTGTACCATTACATGTTGGTTAGACTAGGTTTTCAACGCTTCAAAAATTGTTCAAGGACTGCAGGGTAGGGCACGACTCGTGCCCTATTACACCCCCACCAGAAACTGTCATCCCTTGCAGGTCACGACTGTTCCCATCAGGCACAAAGTGTCGCACGACTTGGAATGACTGTGTCACGACTCGTGCTACTGGGCACGAGTCGTGCCCAACACCAGATTCTCCTGTTCTTGGCTGAAACACCAGCAATAGCCAAACAACAACTACAAGTCTTATTCTCAGCCACTGCAAGTCATCCAACAACAGTACAAACACAGGTTCTAGACCATAATATACTCCCTTTATACCCCATAACATATATACAACAACCTTACAATTAAACCAACCCTTCTTGATCAATTATCAACCCATAATTTACCACCTTTCACTCTACTCATTTGTAGCCCATAGTTCATCATTTTACAAGCTACAAATCATCAAAAACACATCATATACTCATAATAACATCATTACACAAGGCATGAACAGTTATAGAAGGGAAACATATCAACTTACCAAATTTTTCCAAATTAAAAGGAAGATATACTCGGCTATTCTTGCTCTATTCAACTCCCTTAGCAATAATTTGAAGTTGGAAATAACAACGGATCAACGGATGAATTTATGGGATTTTCCAAAGATAACTAGGGTTTATGGCTCTTTCAAGACTAAGAGAGAAAGGAGAAAGCTGAGGAAATTTGGTTTGGCTTCTTGGAAAAGCTAAAAGAGATTTATATAAAACAATTTTCACACAAGCTCCTCCAAGTTTGAAAACCTACAAAGCACTACCTTGAACTTATAATTACACATAAGCTCCTTCTACTTTTTATAACATTTACATTTAAAATTTCAAATGTTATAACTTTAACACATAATTCCCATTTCTTTCATTTAGACATTATATGATCAAAATCACTTTAATAACATCTAACTTCACATAGTTCATCATAAATCTCAAAATGAACACGTATTTAAACCAAATGCCAACAAGCAAAGGATGAGATGCAATGCAAACCCAACCCCATGTGCTATACGTGTGACCAAAATGTGCCTAGGTTTAGGGTCGTGACACTCACTCCCCCTTAAATAAAATTCGTCCCAAATTTGGACTTTACTTACCTGAATGATCAAACAACTCAGGATACTTCTGTCTCATCTCAGATTCCAATTCCCAAGTAGCTTCCTCAATGGTATGATTCTTCTAAAGAACTTTCACCACGGCAATACTCTTGGTACGCAATTCCCGGACCTGCTTCTCCAGAATCCGCAATGGTACCTCCACATAGGTCATATCCGCCTGGACATCCTCAGGAGGAGAACTCAATACATGAGAGGAATCATAACAGTACTTCCTCAACATGGACACATGAAACACATCATGGAGAGAAGAAAGAGATGGAGGTAGAGCCAATCGATAGGCTAACTCACCTACCTTCTCTAAAACCTCAAATGGACCAACAAATCTAGGAGCCAATTTCCCTTTGTTGCCAAACCTTTTGATCCCTGTTCTTGGTGAGATCTTCAAGAATACCAAATCACCCACCTGAAAGGATAACTCCCTTCTTCTAGTGTCGGCATAGCTCTTCTGGCGACTCTGGGCTGTCCTCAATCTGTCACGGATCACCTTGATCTTCTTAGTTGAGTCTCTAACCAAGTCTGGACCCCAAAGTCTAGCCTCACAAACCTCGTCCCAACACATTGGGGACCTACATTTCCTCCCATACAGTGCCTCATATGGTGCCATCTCAATGCTGGATTGGTAGCTATTGTTATAGGCAAACTCCACTAAACGCAAATGGTCTTCCCAAGATAACTGGAAGTCCATCACACAAGCCCGTAGCATGTCCTCGAGAATCTGAATGGTCCTCTCTGTCTGCCCATCAGTCTGAGGATGAAATGATGTGCTAAAACTCAACTTGGATCCCAAGGCTTCATGCAAAGCCCTCCAAAACTGAAAGGTGAATCTCGGATCCCTATCAGAAACAATGTTGACAGGTACCCCATGCAATCTCACAATCTCACGGATATACAACTGAGCCAATTTCTCCAATGAATACTTGGTCGAAACTGGTAGAAAATGAGCTGATTTGGTCAATCTATCCACAATCACCCATATAGCATCCATCTTCCTCGAAGTAGGAGGCAATCCAGTCACAAAATTCATAGAAATGCCCTCCCACTTCCATTTCGGAATATCCAATGGTTGAAGCAATCCTGATGGTCTCTGATGTTCAGCTTTGATCTGTTGACAAGTTAAACACTTTTATATAAATTCTGCAATCTCCTTTTTCATACCATTCCATCGGTAACCTCTCTTCAAGTCTTGATACATCTTGGTGCTTCCTGGATGAATAGCAAATTGAGACTTATGACCATCCTCTAATACCTGCCTTTTGATCTCTGGGGAAGAAGGTACGCAAATCCTGCCTTTGAAGGTTAGAATTCCATCCTTGTTCAATGAAAACTCCCCAGACTTTCCATCTTGCAATTTCTCCCTAATTTTATGCAATTCATTGTCATTCAACTGAGCTTCCATAAGATCTCCATATAAAGTAGGATCAGCTCTAACATTAGCAAACAACATATCACCTCTCAATTCCTGAGATACCAAGGAGGATAAATGAGCCTTACGGCTAATAGCATCAGCTACCACGTTAGCCTTCCCGGAATGATAAGAAATGACACAATCATAATCCTTCAGAAGCTCCAACCAACGCCTCTGTCTGTTGTTCAATTCCTTCTGGGTAAACAAGTACTTCAGGCTCTTATGATCTGTAAATATCTCAAATTTGGTGCCATATTAGTAATGTTTCCACTTATGCAATGCAAAAACAATAGCAGCTAATTCCATATCGTGGGTAGGATAATTCTGCTCTGCTGGTGATAACTTCCTCGAAGCATATGCAATTACCTTCCCATTTTACATAAGTACACAACCCAATCCCTCTATAGAAGCATCACTGAAAATAACAAAGTTCTCACAACCCTCTGGAAGTGTAAGAATAGGAGCTGAAGTCAATCTCTTCTTCAGTTCAGTAAAGCCAGCTTCACACTTAGCATCCCATATAAATGGTACATCCTTCCGAGTCAATTTGGTCAACGGAGTTGCAATCCTCAAAAATCCCTCAATAAATCTTCGATAATACCCTGCTAAGCCAAGGAAACTACTAACCTCTGTCACTGTAGAAGGTTGTTTTCAGTTGACTACGACCTCAATCTTGGTAGCATCCACTGCAATCCCAGTACTGGATACCACGTGACCCAAGAAAGAAATCTGTTCCAGCCAAAACTCACATTTGCTGAACTTGGCAAATAACTGTTTCTCACGAAGCACGGATAAAACAATTCTCAAGTGCCTCTCGTGATCTTCCCTGGATTTTGAGTATACCAGGATATCATCAATAAAAACCACAACAAAACTATCAAGATACGGCTTGAAGATCCTATTCATCATATCTATAAAGACTGTCGGTGCATTGGTCAACCTAAATGGCATAACAAGAAATTCATAATGCCCATACCTTGTTCTGAAAGCTGTTTTAGAAATATCATCTGGCTTGATTTTCAACTGATGGTATCCGCTACGCAAGTCCAACTTGGAATATATAATGGAACCTTGGAGTTGATCAAATAAATCATCAATGTGAAGAAGAGGATATTTATTCTTAATAGTAGCTTGATTCAGTAATCTGTAATCAATACACAACCGTAATGTACCATCCTTCTTCCTATCAAACAAAACTGGTGCTCCCCAGGGTGAAACACTGGGACGAATAAAACCCCTGTCTAACAACTCCTGCAACTGAATTTTCAACTCTTTTAACTCAGCTGGAGCCATTCTGTAAGGTGCTTTAGAAATTGGTGCAGTACCTGGCAATAAGTCAATACAGAACTCCACCTCTCTATCCGGAGGCATAGAATACTCAGTTGAGAATACGTCACTTTCTACTTCATCATCAGACCCAGATGCATACTCTTCTCCTTCGTCATCATCTTCATCATCACATCCAGGTTCATTCAAATTGACTTCCTCTAGTTCTGCACGAGTGTTTTCGATCATAAATGCTTCATCCTCCCCATTATAATTTAAGGAAATAATAGGAGGGATGAGCATTTCTTCTTCCTGATAACAATCATGTAATGATGAATCATTCATCGAACTAGCATGCAACGGTATATCGTAAATGCTTCTCGCTTTGGTTTTCCAAACGGCCCACCAATCACTAAGCTCTCTTCGTCGGCGTGGGTAAGGGGTCATATACGCTTGTTGTGCTTGAGATGCAGGAATGAACACATCGTTACCCTCATGTCTAGAAGAATGCTTAACATTAATGAGGTCAAATGTGTAATGTTTGACAATACCTCCCTCAGCGTCACGCCACTCACAGTTAAAAAGAACAACTGAATTTCCCGGATAATATTGCAATTCAACAATTTCTTGCAATATACCATAGTACTCCAGATTTCCTTTGAGTTTCACCCCGCTATTCCAAGTTGATTTTGTTTGGCCATATTCTTCAGTGTGAAAAATGTAACCATTAACAAAATAACCCTTATATACATTCACTTTTAAGAGCCGGCCATGAGCTAACATTTCTAATCTCGCAGCTTTTGCATCTCCGAGGTTGTTTAGAATTTATATAAAAGCACATAATTAAATAAATAAAAAATATTGAATATACTAAAAAAATAGAAAATGAATAGATATTTACGTATTTGTTAAACCATTCGGAAACTCTTTCTCTGTCCTAATCAAAATCAAATCTGGCCCCAAATCTCTGGCCTGTTCTTCAAACATTCTGCATTTTTGTTATATGGTTATTAAAAATCAATTGTATAATTGAAAGAAATTATATTAGGATTGAAATTACGTACTAAAAAAATAAAAAGGACTTACTTCAAATAATCTTCAACCTCATCACAGTTAAGGAGAACATAGAGTCTACCCGCTTCAAACTCCTATTGGCTTAGCATACGAGTGCCTTTCTTTTACCAAGGAATCGACCAGGTAAAGAAAACACTGATATTTTTCCATCTATACTTGTGCCACCCCCATCATAATTACGACCCACTTTGTTAAACCTTGTCTCAATGTCAGGGTGAAAATATGTTGACACAAATGACACAATTTCATCTATAATCATCGATTCAGAAATAGATGCCTCAACTTTTGCTCTATTACTCATCTTGTTTTTCAACCTCCCCAAAAATCGTTCAAATGGACACATCCATCTGTACTGAACAGGTTCACCAACTCTAGCTTCATAACCTAGGTGAATTGGTAAATTCTCCATTGAATCAAAGAAAGATGGCAGAAATATCTTCTTAAGCTTGCTTATTGTCACCACAATGCTCTCTTCTAACCTTATCATATCTTCAAACCAAAGAGTGCTAGACGTCAATGCCCTGAAGAATTCACTCAACTCTGTTAAGGCAACCCATATTTCCTTATGGAGAATGTCCCTAAATGCAATAGGAAGCAACCTATCCAATAACACGTGACAATCATGACTCTTCAACCCATATATCGTTCCTTCTTCCACATTCAAACAGTTACCAATATTAGATACATACCAGTCGGGAAGCTTCAAATCATTCAACCACTGTAGAACACGTTGTTTATCCTCTTTAGACAACACAAATGGCGCAACTGGTTTGAAATCTTTCCCATTCTTTTGAATAATGTTGAGATTCTCCCGATTACATATTGCTTCGAGGTCTATCCGACCCTTAGCAGTGTCCTTTGTTGTAGACTTGAAATCCATCACCGTGCTAAATACGTTGTCAAACACATTCTTTTCAATATGCATGACATCAAGGTTATGTCTAATCAAATTTGCCTTCTAGTATGGCAACTCCCAGAATATACTCTTCTTGATCCAGTTGTGATCTTTACCAAACCTATCTAATCTATCTTTTGAAAAATTCTTCCCCCACCTGACATCGGACAACTCAGACACCCGCTCAAAAATATCTTCACTACTCAGACGAGGAGGGGGCCCGACGCTCCACTCTATCTTTAGTAAATGCATTATTCTGCCAACGAAAAGGATGGTTACTAGGAAGGAACCGCCTATGACAATCAAACCAACACTGCTTCTTATAATGATCAAGTCTGAATGCATCAGTATTTTCCATACAATACGAACACGCCAATCTTCCATGAGTGCTCCATCCCGACATCATGTCATACGCTGGAAAGTCATTAATTGTCCACATCACTGCCACCCTCATGTTGAAGTTTTGCAGCTTGAAGGCATCCCAGGTTTGCACGCCATCATTCCACAACTGTTTCAATTCATCTATTAGAGGTCTAAGATAAACATCAACATTTTTCCCTGGATTCCATGGCCCAGGAATGAACAAACTCAAATACATATAAGGATCGGTCATACATAACCATGGGGGAAGATTATAAATTATGACAATAACAGGCCAACATGAATAAGATTTTGCCCCTGGTCCAAATGGAGAAAAACCATCTGTACATACTCTCAACCTTATGTTTCGAGCATCTTCAGCAAAATTGGGGTAAGTAGCATCAAAATGTTTCCAGGCTTCTCCGTCGGAAGGATGAGTCATCACACCCTCTTCACGAAGATATTCTTTGTGCCACCGCATGGCTTCCGAAGTATCTCTCGATGCGAAGATTCATTGCATTCTGGGTATGAGCGGCATATAACGCAACTGCACTCGAGGCACGTTTTTCTTGTGCTTGGCACTACCTCGACGTGGTGGCATATACCTACTAAGTCCGCACACTGAACATGAATTGAGACCCTTATTTTCCTTGTAGAAAAGTATGCACTGATTCTTGCACGCATGTAAGTACCCAAATCTGGCTCATGCCTTCCGGTTAAGTTTCCCGGCAATTCCCCGAACTTTCCTAAAGTTCAGGGGCAATTCTAGAACTTTTCCAAACTGTCCAAGGGGGGAAGGACCTGCTAGGAATTAAAATTCCAAGCAGTCCCTCGCTGGAATGAAGCTTCCAGCTGCCACTTTGCATGAATCTAGAAGCAGGCTGAGTCATCAATGGATAACGCCGGACGACTTCTTTTGCAAAAGGTTAATGCCGCACGGCTTCATTAGGAAGCACACTGCAGCCTATAAATAGAGGCCCCCTCTACCCATTTTAACAACAACAATTAGGCATTGTTACTCTGCCAAAATTACTCCACGAATTTTCAAAGACTTGAACCTCCCAAAAATCACCTCCCTCCTCCATAAATCATCCCAAAACTACTCCTACATTAGGAAAACCCCCAAGGGAGATAGAGAGAACCACCATTGGTAATCTCTCATTCCTTTCCCCTTTAAATACTCTTATTATCTTGCTCCTTTAATTGCTTGTCATTTACTTTACCTTTACTTGTCATTTATCTTGTTATATTGCTATAAAGTTATCATCTTTACCATGTAAACATCATTTTTCCCCTTTCCCCTACACAAATGATTCATGGGGAATCCCTTCCCAAGGATGAACAAGGGTCCACACGTGGCTTGTTCTAGGGAGGATTCACCACATGATGATGTGAAATAGTTCCATTTTAACACATAAAAATGCTATCTTTACTCTTATAATGTCTTCCCCTTCCCTTGACCTTGCTTCCAAGGATTGTCCACCTCATAAGGTTCTTAAAGGACGTTGGAAAGCCTCAAAGGTCTTTCCTTTACATTCATGTCTTTAGCTTTCATAACGTTCATTACGTTTATTTCATAAAAATGCAATCTTTACCTTTCAAAGTCATTCCCCCATGTCCCTTTAGGTTGGATCACTCTCCAAGGATTGTCTAGTGACCTGTTAAGGCACGAAACACATAGGATGAGTATAAAGATTCAATTTTATACCCCTCCCCCTAGTCCTTTTGGTACTTGAAGCATCTCGTGGTCTGGATCGGTGTAAAGACCTCATCTTTACATCATTTCCGCCACTAAAATGCCATAGTCGAAGTCCCTTTAGAAGTGGATGAATCTTGGCCCCTACATCTCCGATCATCACTTGAGACGAGCATAAATGTCCCTACGAAGCTCAATCGTCTCAAGATGTAGGATTGATGGGAAAAGACTCTTACTTTCTAAAGAGTCTCATTCTTGGACTATAAAAGGTGTCCCTCTCTCTTGATCACATATGGCCAAGTCCCGAAGAACGTTGGTTTAAGATATACCAAGGCTTTTACGCCTACTATGGTTGATTATTCCAACGGGAGGGTAAAAAAGGTCACTTAATGATGATCACAAGTACAAGATGAGCACGGGATAAAAATACCGAATACATCAAATCCAAGTAATCCCGAGCGATAACCTTTTCACATGGTTTATACGTCCGGCATATAACTTGGCACATTCCCTTCTTTTTCAAATCACATCTCACACACGAACGCACAAAACAAGCACAAACTTCGGGTCTAGGAAGACTTGCTTTCGCAAGGCTCCTTGGGTGAACGCGATCCGTTCTTCCCAAGGAGTAACTTAACCTCCGGACCCTTATCCTTTTTTTCAAAGTTTTGAGGAAATCAAAATGGCGTGGCGACTCCGTGCTGAATCTCAACTCTGACCCCAAAGCCTTTTGCAACGCTTGCCAAAATCTGGAAGTAAATCTAGGATCACGATCTGACACAATGCTAACTGGAACCCCATGCAATCTTACTATCTCCTGAATATATAACTTTGCAAGCCGCTCCATCGAATAGCTAATATCAATAGGTAGGAAATGAGCGGACTTCGTCAATCTGTCTACGATCACCCAAACTGCGTCGTGCTTCCTACTCGAACGAGGCAATCCCGTGATAAAATCCATTGTAATATGCTCCCACTTCCATTCCGGAATCTCTAACGGCTGAAGCAACCCAGCGGGTCTTTGATGTTCCGCTTTCACTTGCTGACACTTCAAACATTTCGACACATAATCAACTATTTCCCTCTTCATGTTATTCCACCAAAAGTGTTGCTTCAAGTTTTGGTACATCTTCGTACTCCCAGGGTGAATGGTATACTTGGACTTATGGCCTTCATCTAGAACTTGGCGCTTTAACTCCTCCATATTTGGCACACACAATCGGCCTCTAAATGCCAACACTCCATCTGGACTAAGGGAGAACTCCTTGAATTTTCCATCCACGATCTGATCCACAACTTTCTTCAACTCTAAATCACCCTTTTGACCCTCCTTTATTTGTTGAATCAAGCTTGGTAAGGCAGTCATGCTTGCAAAGATAGCTCCATGCTTTGACTCTCGGGGACACCAATCTCGAGCATCTTCCAACATTTTCCATTCCCGAACCATCAATGAAGCAACATAAGATTTCCTACTGATAGCATCCGCCACCACATTTGCTTTGCCCGGGTGATAAGAAATAGTACAATCATAATCCTTCAATAGCTCCATCCATCTCCGCTGCCTATTGTTCAACTCTTTTTGCGAAAAAAAGGTACTTCAAACTTTTGTGATCCATGAAGATCTCAAAATTTGCTCCGTAAAGGTAATACTTCCATTTGTCCAAAGCGAAGACTATAGATACAAGCTCCATATCATGTGTCGGGTAGTTCTGCTCATAAGAAGTCAACTTCCTCGAGGCATAAGCGATAACCTTCCCATTTTGAATCAATACACACCCCAAACCTTCCTTCAAAGCATCACAATATATCACCAACCCATCATTTCCATTTGGTAGAACAAGAACAGGTGCCGAGATCAACCTCTTCTTCAATTCCTCGAAACTCGCTTGACACTTCTCATTCCACACAAATGGTATATTCTTCCGAGTCAACTGAGTCAATGGAGTAGCAATCTTTGAAAACCCTTTTATGAATCTTCTATAATACCCGGCTAACCCCAGAAAACTCTGAATCTCGGTAACTGTTTCCGGCCTCTTCCAACTAATCACGACTTCAATCTTGGAAGGATCAACTGAAATTCCGTTCTTTGACACAACATGGCCCAAGAAAGAAACCTCCTCTAGCTAGAATGCACACTTACTGAACTTGGCAAATAACTTCTTATCTCGTAGCACTTCCAACACCATTCGCAAGTGTTGTTCATGCTCCTCCCGAGACTTAGAATAGACCAAAATATCATCAATGAACACTACACAAAAGTATCCAGATAGGGTTTGAAAACCCAATTCATCAAATCCATGAAAACAGCTGGAGCATTCGTTAACCCAAAAGGCATAACAAGGAATTCGAAATGACCATACCAAGTACGAAAAGCTGTCTTGGAAATATCCTTCGGCCGAACCTTCAATTGATGGTACCCGCTTCTCAAGTCAAGCTTTGAAAAGACTGTCGCACCTTGCAATTGATCAAATAAGTCATCAATATGAGGTAGAGGGTATTTATTCTTCACCGCTACTTGGTTCAACTGTCGGTAATCAATACAAAGTCTCAACGACCCATCTTTCTTCCTAACAAATAATACCGGAGCTCCCCACGGCGAGACACTCGGTCGGATGAACCCCCGATCAAGCAACTCTTGCAACTGAGCATTCAACTCTTTCAATTCAGCTGGGGCCATTCTATAAGGTGCCTTGGATATTGGAGCTGTACCCGAAAGCAAATCAATCCCAAAATCTATCTCCCTATCCGGAGGCATCACATACTCCGAATAAAACACATCCGGAAACTCCTTAACTATCGGTACATCCCCAAATTTCGGCAACAATTTAGTAGTATCAAGGACACTAGCAAAGAATCCCGTATAACCCGAAGCAATAACTTCCTAGCTTTCACATAAGAAATGACACGTATAGTCCCAACTGAAGGAATAGCCTCAAAAACAAACTTAGGCATATTCGGGACTGAAAAGGTAACAACCTTCTTACGACAATCAACTAAGGCATGGTACTTGCTTAGCCAATCCATACCCAAAATAACATCAAAATCATGTATAGGCAACACTACCAAGTCAGCAGGTAACACATGATCACAAATTTGCACATCACAGGCACGTAACACCTTATCGGTTACCAAACACTCTCCCATCGGAGTTGACACTTCTAGCACATAAGACATAGACTCCACAGAAATAGGAAAATTCGATGCAAAATGCATGGACACATAAGAATGAGATGAGCCAGGGTCTATTAGTGCACGTGCTCTCATACTTGCTATAAAAATAGTACCTCTGATGATGTTGGAGGAATCTTCCCCTTGTTGTTGATTCACCGCAAAGACCCGACCCTGAACCTTAGGCCTCCCAGAAGAATCCCTCTTCTGTCCTTGAGAAGTCCCGGTGCCACTCGCGGATGGTTGCTTCTTTGGCTTTGGACAATCTCTCTGAAAATGCCCCAACTGCCCACAATTTATACATTTCCCCTATTTCTTCTAACAATTATCCTCTACGTGTCCCTCCTTCTGACAATAAGGACAAACTTTCTTTGGTACATTCCCCGAAATAAAACCCGATCTTCTAACACTTGATTGACTTTGCGGCTGCCCTCTAAAATGAAATGTTGATCCTTGCCCTCCTCGATTATCCTGACCTTGTTTTTGTGGTCTACTCTGTCCTCCTTGCCTTCCCGTACTAACCCCTTCCGATTTCCTCTTATGTTCTTCTACGTCATGCTCAACATGATATGCCCGATCCACAACATCTTGAAAATTATGAAATTTGTGGCCCATTAACGGCGTCCGGATCACTGTCTTTAACCTCCGAACAAACCTCATAGACTTTCTCTCCTCGGTTGCCACCAAATGAGTGCAATACCATGATAACTCCACGAACTTGGCTACATATTGCGCCACGGTCATAGAATTCTGCTCCAGATTGAGAAACTCCATCTCTTTCTTGTCTTGATCTACTGAAGGAATAAAATGATCTTTGAACTTTTTGATAAAATTCTCCCAAGTGTACGGAACATGGCCCTCATCCCAACTTGCTCTTAAAGTTCTCCACCAATGTTCAGCCGCACCCGAAAACTTGTAAGCTGCAAATTTGACTTGTTCATCCTCGGTACATCTCAACACCTCAAAAATCTTTTCCATAGCCTCAATCCAGCTCCCCATCATAACTGATAGGTTTCAACTTCAAAAACTGCTCCAATCCCACCCTGGGCACTGCTTGCCCTCCTTGCTGTCTTTGGTCATTCATGGCCTTCATAACCACTTCTAACATTCCTTGGAACATATCTCGGGTCTCCTCCCAAACATTTCCCCCGCCTAAAGGTCCGGTCGGATCTCCTTCTACTCCTGCCATGGCAAATGAGTACCTGCATAAAATATTTAACGTCACTCACTCAATCCATTCTACCCTCCTAGGTCATATAGTCACTCTAGACTATCTAAACCTAAGGCTCTGATACCAACTGACACGCCCCGAACCAAGGTCCTACTTGGCCCCACGTCGGGACACGTTCTAAAGACGCCAATTTAAGATTTTTTTTCGAAATGTACTTTCTAAAAGTTATCACTTTCAAAACCTGTTTAACATTAAGAAAACTTTCCTTACTTACCATTAAAGGTAAAACCATTCAACTTTTAAAACTAACTCACACCACTTACAAACCACACATAACTTATTTACAAACCAAGGAACCTAGTTCCCAAATGAAAAATATTTACAAAGCCTTTAAACGTTTCAAAATAAAGACAACATGTTAAAGTCTCGGAATGCTACATAAGGTTATACATTTACATAATCATAATGTATCCTTACCAAATACCTTCCTCCACAAAATCCCCACTAGGCGCCCTCTCGGTGCTCAACGTGCCCTAGCCCCTGGCTCGGCTCTATCTAAGAAAGCAATAAAAGGACGGGGTGAGAAAAATCTCAGCAAGTTATTATATATACAACCGTATGATATGCAATCACATTAGAAAGCATATAACAACCAATCATCATATATATATATATCACATTCATATCCTTATAAAGCAAGATATATATAGTTATAACACATAAGTGCAATAATGTAACGCTTAGAAGGATTTTACTGAGCCAAGGTTTCATCCTCAAAAGGATATCACGATCCGAGCAGCAATAGCAGCTGAAGAAGCGGTTCCGAAACCCAATCACAGTAACAATAAACGGGACGATGACACAATGTCATACCCAATGTGCAACTAGACGACACCCTAAAAAGGGGAGCTAGCCCACTACCCAAACCATGACCAATGGATGGGCAACCTGGGAACCCAGTGTATGAATTATAACGAACTCGACTCGGTGCCATTATAATCCCATAACACTGCCCACCAATCACATACTAGCTGGACTTTAAACAGAAGCACAGTATTAAAATACTTGCTTACAATAACCGATGATTCCAAAGTAGGGAACCATACTAATATAGCATATCAAAATGATAGCAACTTGATAACAAGTATCAATTAAAAGTAGCACTAAGGCTAAACCATCCTTGAACCAATTCAATGAGCTTAGGATTCCAAAGTAGGGACCCTAATCAAACACATCATAAAGATGTCAAACAATGCATAAAGTGTAACACATAAGGACTACACACTTATAATAGCCATTCAAGGATGTATCAACAATGGTATAATGACCTTAACCAAGTTAGGTTCAATGGTTCCAACCTATTTTAACCAATCATTTAAACATCTTCAAATTATCACAATTGGAATGTTAATACTTCCTTTTGTTATTCATACATTGTACTTTGATTGTAGTGTTCCATTGGTTGAAAGATAGGTTATAAAATTGAACATACATAGCTTTGAAAACAATTCCACAAAACTGGCCAGGGCACGACTCGTGACCCTTGGGCCCCCCTCAGATACAATCGTCCAAGCTAAGGCACGACTGGGCACGACTGATAGGCACGACTCGTGCCCTCAGCAGAAACTTCAGAAACAGAGCAGCAACATCAGCAACTCAATTGAACCTTTACCACTTCATTTTTCCAACTTAACCAACCATTCCAAAACCCCAACTTCAGTTCCATGCACTCTAATATGACCTCAAACTCTTTTTAACAACCCAAACAATTATTTTACCAATTCAACACACACCCAAAACCATTTTCCATTTACCCCAAAATCAACTCCCTAGTTCAACACACCAAAACCTTTCCACTTGACCAAAGCCATTTTCTTCCATTTCCAACTTCTATAATTTAATCCAAAATCACATTTTACCATTTAACAACAACAATATCAACATCTACACTACATGAACATAAAATTCAAGAAAATATAATAACTTACTTGAAAAATAATATGAAAATTTGAAAACTTTGATCGGATGTAAAGGCTCTTTCTTCTCCCGAACACAACGAAATGAGCAAATCGTTCAAAGTATTTTTCTTGATTAAATGGAAGATTTTTAAGTAAAGAGGTTAGGGTTTGGTTTTTAGGACCATGGATGAACCAAGGAAGAAGCTGAGGATATTTTCTTGGTTTTAAAATCATGAAGCTTCTCAAATCCATGGATAATTATAAATAGTTACACTCAAACTCCTTCAACTACCAAGCATTCCAACAACTAAAATCCTTAAGTTATACTCTTTACACTCAAGCACCACAAGGATTATAATAATTTACTAAAAATTTCCAAAAGTTACCATTTTAACTATACTCTCCTAATATTTTCATTAAGACATTAAATAATGATTTTTAATTTATTAACATTTAAAATATATCATATAAGTTATAAATGCTAACTAACACATAATTGCTACCAACTAAATGCAAAACATATAATAATATGAAATGCACTCCAAATATAAACTTAAGCATGACTCAAAATATAACCTAGGATTATGGTCGTGACAGTAACACTTATTTGTGAACCATTGGACAAGGCTGCAATACCTAATTAGTGGAATCACGGGCTGTAATACCTAATTAGTGAAGTACATTATTGATGGAATATCTTTCCTTATTCCTTTTGTCATTTTTCATTATTTTTGTTTGGTTGAGACCTATTAATCAAACATGTTTATTTGTAATTACCTTAATTAGTTATAATCTCTCATGTATTCTCCCATAAACACATGTCAAAATTTCAGGATTCCTAATTTCATAGCCTAACCATCAATCTTATTCGATTACAGAAATGATCGTCTATTTTCGTAATGCCCCTAACATGAAAAACGGACATTTATTTGAATTCACTTAGGGAGTATTATAAAATATGAGTCTTTTATTCTGGAGCCTATCAAATCAATCAAAAAAAAAAAATCAGATTAACTAATTCAAGGTAATTCAAAATTCATTTCAAATTTGCTTTTTGATTGTGTATTACATCGATTACAATGAGTAGTTTTAGATATATTTGGTGATAAAATTGTAGGGATTTGATCATCTGTTTATAACTATTCAGGGTTTCTTTTGGTTTTTTTTTTAAATTCTACTCAAGTTTCTAATTTTGATGTTCAATTTTGTGATTTTAGAGTTACTTAGAGCTGATTGTTAAGGGGTAATTGAGCTTCAAACATCCTCCAGATTTTGAAAAAAGAAAAGGTACATCTCATCCTATTAAAAATACACCTTATTATTTTTAGAATTTATTTTTCCCTTTGTAGGATTTCTATATTACCTATTTTATGTGATAATATGTGCTATAACATTCTGATTTCTATAGACTTTATCAATTTTTTGTGTTTAAATCTTTGCTACAACATTTTATTTTGTCATTCTTATTATAACAATAGTAATCAAGGCGATGAAAAGATTTTTCAAGCCAGTTAATTGTGAAGAGCAATCACAGTCATTTGTTCAAGCATCTGAATTTCAAGTTCAATCAGCTGCTTGTCACAAAGCCAAAGTTCAGCAAGCATTAGCTCCAACTCCTAATGTCCAAGTCAATCAAGTTTCAAATGACACAAATGAATTTCTTGACAAACCCCGTACTCCAAAGTTGCTTTTTTTTGGGTTTTGGTAAACTGTCTCTCATAACAATCTTTTATTTGCAAGTTATTTCAGTTTGTAAAAGCTCAGCTTACTTGGATCTAATGGAGATAAATTTTTCATTTACGTTCTTCCACCTTCAATGTCGGGTAAATACTTTTCAAAATTGTATTGAATATTGGTTTTATGTATGACTGAGCTATTTGCATTAGCCTATCATTCTGTTAGTTGTTTGCAATGTGAAATATCAATAGTAGTGGAATTCAAAATAGTAGATTTTTTTAAATCCAGAATAGTATTTTTTTCCCTTATCTTGCAACAAAAATCAGTCATCAAAAAAATTTTGACCCACACTAATATAACTTCCTGATTCCCCCGATTCGAGCGACTTCTAATAAAAGCCAACTTTCACATCTTATGAGATTTAGGTTTAAATTCTAGGCAAGAAGATGACATCACCTTTTGTCCGGATTGGAATATGGTGAAAATAAATACTTCCTCTTTCCCGCTACAAATCACACACTTTCTTCTTTCTTCTTTGGGCGTCTCGCTACAAATCACACATTTTCTAAAATGACAAAAAATCTTTATTATTCCTCTACTCATTCTCTCTCCTACATTATTTTAATACTCACAACACCATTATAATTTACTATTTCCTCTCCTCATTTTCTCTCCTATTTTACTTTTACACTCATAACATTTATATCATTTTTTTTTTTTAATTCATGCGTGTACAATAACTGAATAATTTCTAATGGGACGGAGGGTAGTAAATAAAAACAACATCCAAATGCTTAACGAGCATGACCAACCCGACCCGAAGAGAAAATAAAAAGTTCCACCAAGGTCCAAGATAGTCTTAGACAGAGAGAGTCCGTTTAAGCGGGTCAAAAGCCCGTCTACAAAACTCTACCTTTTGGCGTTTTAGGGTTCTTCTGATACCATTACTATATTTCCATCCTTTTCCCCTCGTTTCCCCTTTCACTCACTCTCACTTCCATCATGACTGCCCAAACGCAAGAAGAGCTACTCGCCGCTCATCTTGAGCAACAGAAGATTGATGTAATCTCTCTCTCTCTCTCTCTCTCTCATATGTATCTTTGATCTGATTTTGTTTTTGTTACTGTTAATTTTAAATGATTAATTTTAGGTTATTGCCTATTTTGGGGCCAGATCTAAGTATTAATGCTATATTTCAGCGTTGATTGATCAAATAGGTGTTGAGGGCTCGTTTTTATTGTGCCCGATTGTGTAAAGATTTAATTTTTGAGTCTAATGGATGTTGATGGAAGAGAGATTATCATTTTTGTGTTGTCGTGGCTGAAAAAGTTTGAGAATTGTTGAATCCTTGAGATTTATGTATTTATCGAATTTAAAGCATTGGGTTTTTGAATATGGGTATTTTAACTATTAACAATGTTTGGGGTAAATTTGTTTTAAACATCTAATTGATAAGCTCCTAATTACAGGAGCCTCCTATTTCTTTCTTTTGTGGTGGTGGTAGTGGTGATGTTGATGTGTGTGTGTGTGGGGGGGAGAGTGGGAAGATAATCTCCGATATGATTGTGTCTGTGTCTGTGTCTGTGTCTGTGTGAGACGGAGAGATTGAGATAAAGGCAGGGAGGAATTTGCAACCATCGGGAAATCTTTATGATGATGCAGCATGATGAGATAATTACTTGCTAATTGTGTCAAAGAATGAATCTTTACACTTTCTGCAACTAGTAGTGCGATCATACCTATCTCGCTAGTGAAATCAAAAGATCGAAGGGCCCCAGAATGGTTTTTTTAGTTCTTGTCGGAAGCATTTTACATTGACTTCTAAAACTTTGGCACTAAATATCTCTCCGACCCAATTTGTTCTGGGTTTGAGGGTGAAAGCTTGAAACTCTTGCTTTATTTCTTAGCTTTTGCCGGATAACTGTCTTTCGGATTTATATAACTTTTCATTGATATAATACTTGTTTTGGCAGCCCGAGGAACCAATACTTGAAGATGATGACGACGATGATGATGAAGATGATGATGACAAAGACGACGATGCTGAAGGTGAACAGACAATTTTGATTATATATGATTTTTATCTGGTCCATTATTGCATGGATAGTTTGTCAAATTTGGATTAACGAATAACTTTATTAATGTTATTCTCAAGAAGGTGATGCCCGATTAAAAAAAGTAATAGTATCTTCAATTTTAAGATTTCCAAAATGAAATGGAAAAATGGGGATGCAAACAAATCACTAGATGCTTACCATAAACAAACAGCGTGATATTTTGCTCAGTTTTCATCATTCAGACAAGTAACCTTCTTTATTCAAAGAACAACTTATTTAGTACTCCCCATACACAATAAATGTCGTATTTTTCTTTTTGGCCAGTACCACTACAATTGTTATGTTTCTAAATAAGGAAATAGTCTTGGTTCAATTTTATCTTGATACAAGCAATGTATAAACAAGTAGAGCAGATTCCTTAAAAATGTTGACTAGTCCAATGCGACTTTTATTATGGGACCCAAGGAGTATCATACAAGTTCTACATGGACAATATATGGCGAGAAAATAAATCGGGGGTGTAACATTAAACCAAGATGTATATGGTGATACTGGTTAAGGTTTATTTATTATTTATTATTATTTACTATTTGTATTTTTTTGTGGGGGGGGTTAAAGTGTTAAGAAGCGCTCGATAAACTTGAAAAAGATAAAATGAATAAATGATTACAAAATATGAAGTACTCTAGGAATCGGTGCGCTTACTCTTATCCTGCAATATCATTGAGATGACAAGAGGAGTTGTACTTCCATTGTGCTTCTGCATTCTTCATATCTGGCTAACCTAAATGGAACTCCAACATCTCCTATGCTTTTCGTGCTCCCCTGCTTCATAAAAACCTAAAATGTTGTCGTAACCAGCAATCCCTCACAGCCTCAGCATGATGTTCCCTATTTTGGTGTATATCATAAACCCGACTGCTTGAGACAACCTATAATCATTAGCCTCACGGGGTAGAGCTGTCCCTTTACCTGACAAATTGGCTGACAATGTTATTTTATGTTTGATCAATTTAAGCAATTGTGTATTGTGACCCCCGTATAAAACATTAACCGATGTATCTATGCCGTGTCTTTGTGTCCTATCTGAATCCCGTGGGTCTTTAGTTTCATGTCTACCTATGTTCTTTCTCTCCCCCGTCCTCTTTTGTGCTTTTTTGCTTTAGAGGGAACTCTTCTTTTATTAATTTCCTCGGACAGATTCAGATTCAATATTTATTGTTCTTTTAATTAACTTGCAATGATCAGGTCATGGAGATGGAAGTGGAAGATCTAAGCAGAGCCGAAGTGAGAAGAAGAGTAGGAAAGCTATGTTAAAGCTTGGGATGAAGCCTATCCTCGGAGTTAGCCGTGTCACTGTTAAGAAAAGCAAAAACGTCAGTTTCCTATTGACTTAACTATTTTCATCCTCATTTTATTTCCTTTTCTTGTCCTCAAATCTTACACGGGAATGGTTTAAAATCTTTTCCCACAGATTCTATTTGTGATCTCAAAGCCAGATGTTTTCAAGAGCCCAGCTTCAGAGACATACGTTATATTTGGTGAAGCAAAAATTGAAGATTTGAGCTCACAACTACAGAGTCAGGCAGCAGAGCAATTCAAAGCACCTAATTTGAGTAACGTGATATCAAAGCCTGAAGAAGCATCATCAGCCACAGCTCAGGATGATGAAGAAGATATAGATGACAGTGGTGTGGAGCCCAAGGACATTGAGTTGGTGATGACACAAGCAGGAGTTTCGAGATCAAAAGCTATTAGGTCTCTCAAGGCTGCAGATGGGGATATCGTCTCTGCTATTATGGAACTCACAAACTAGTAGTAAAAGTTTCCGTCCTGTCCTTGCCCTTTTTAATAGTTTGAGTTGTATTATGTGACTGTTGTGTACTGTTCTCTGTTGTGCTTTTACAAGCTTCTGGGCATGGTTTTCTTGTTTTTCAATGATGGATGTCTTAAATTTGCTTTGAACAATGTACTTTGTTGTCATTTTCATAGCAAGTTTTGTTACCATTTTATAGTTTCTCGTTCTCTCTCTCTCTCTCTCTCTCTTTCTCCCCCCTCTCTCTCCCGAACTTTGTAAGGGCAATATGTTGGGTGAACAACATATGTACTGATAGGCGATATTATCACCAGATTTTGCGGGTGGGATATATGTTATTACCTTAAGAGTCATTCAAATTTACTCTCTAATACAAAGATTGTCATAAAACTTTGAATGGATTCTATAGGTAGTAGATGGTGTTAGAAAAAGAAATTCAAATTAATCAAAGAGATAACTAAGAACTTCATATTCATTGCATTGCAATGGCGGATCCAGGGAAAAAGTAAGTGGGTGCACAATTTGTATATTTAAAATGTCAGCAAAAAGATAATTAACAAGAGTTGACCTTGAGACCTTTTACTTGGTTGAGGAGGACCCCATCATTGGGATGCAAGCATTTATTATTCAAAATAGGTGCACTTTTAGAAATATAAAACAAATTTGGGGATTTTTTTTTGCACTAAATATCGGGAAATAAGTTGGTGCACTTAGCACACATATAACAAGTTGTGGATCCGCTCCCGATTCGTTGTAAGGTATTTCGTTCAAGTAAAATCTAATGACGGTTTGAGCCAAATCGCCACCAACACCTACGCCCATGATGAGGGCATGTATGAACCTCGTATGGAATTCGTCTCACCATTGTCACCTCTTGAGGATTCCTTGCCACCTCTTGCCGACAAATCGGGCACGTATTTACCCGTGTAGCTAGCCACGGATCTATACAACCGGGATGAAATATATGCTTACACGGCAACCGTTTTGCCCTAGTCCCCACTTCAAATCTCTCCATACAAATCGTACAATGAGGATTTAAACGTGTATCATTTCTCGAAACTTTTATCTTAGGCAACGAATCGATCAGAGCTCGAGACAATGGGGTAGGACTGCCACCACTGCCACCATGTCGTTGATCATCATCGTTAGACGTGCCAACATCCTCTCCGGGGCCCACATCAACATTATACGTAGTATGATGATCTTCGATATTCCCATGGTTGTGGTAAACTTCGTTGTTAGGTATGATCCAAGTATGATTATCAATATGATTGGTCCATCCGCTTCGAGAATCTGACATAGATAGAGGCCTGATCGTTTGATTAATGAAATAAGTATTGATCAGTTGTGATATTGTATTGATCAGTTGTGATATTGTTCCTGTCATAAAGTTGTACATCCATCCTAGAAAACCAGGCGGCGGGGGCGGCTGGTGCGGGACTCGTACTCTGGTGTTGGGGAATTCAAGCTGTACAATGAAACTTCCCCCACAAGTGGAACAAACTGGATTTGGTCCTTGATGAGGAACAGACAGTTGGTCACAAGTGTAACAGTACCAACCTGACATAGTATAACTATCTACCTCTTCCCACTGAAATAAGGAGTAGCAATTTAATTCAATAAAAAGTTTTTTTTTTCCATAAATCTTTGGTCAAAGTTTTATTAATTTGATCACAAAAGCTAAAATGAGTTCTAACTTTTGGGGACAACGTGTTTTAAAAACACACATCGACAATTTTGTAAATAATCCATATTGCGGTGATATTTTTTTTAAATAACTGAAACTTTCGAGAATCATTAATCCTATAATTGACATTTTTTAATATACACTGACACGTTATTACACACATTGACAATTTAGTAAAGGTAAAAAAATATCAGTTTGCATGTTTATAAGTACCAATTTAAATATTTACAAGTCTCAGAATAAATGACAACATTTTATAACATTAGAACTGACAATTTCGAGAGAAATATACGCTTTTCTAAACGCTAGAAAAGATGCAATTTTTTTTTTCCTGATGTGCATATTCATTACTGTACGATGGTTAGCAAAGCAAGTTTCTTATTCCCTTCCCCTAGATGAATGCCCAAATTTAATTTTAAGGAATATTCTAAAAATGTGTGTTTTGATACGTTTTAATGACAAAGATGCAAAAAATATTTTTGTTTTGCTACCCACTTTCTAAATATTAGTTTTAAAATAATAAAATAAATAGCGAACAACTCTAGGAAAAAATTGTTTAGGAACAGTTTTTTATAAAAAAGACATTGATTTCGAACGAAAATTTCTTGAATTTGAAAATTTATTTTTAAGGACAGATGGAGGAGAGAGTACAAAAATTGACTTATGATCTTCAAGGGAAAATTATGTCTCTATTTTGGGATATAGTAAATATATAACTGAAATCCAAAACCATCATAAAACTTAAGAGAAGTTAAATATCTAGAGATGAAGAAAATGAAAATCAATTGAGGAGTATATTTATCAACACTTATACGAGGCACAAAATACTCCCTACGTACGTCTCGAAATGATCTTTCTACTTTTCTTATTATCAATACAAATGTTTTTTTGAAAAATAAGTTTATGAACATCTAAAACTTGTTGATAGAATTTACAATGGTTTATCAATAACAATTTTTGAATTTTTATTATGATAATTAAATTAACATAACTTTATTGCTCTCAAAGTATTTTATTTTTGTATAGTATAACCAAAATTATGAGTGAAGAAGAAAATTGAAAAACATTGTGTACCTTACCACAGATGAAGACCAAAAATAGTGTTTGTTTGTTTAGCTTCAATATTCGATATTACAATTTCACTCAACATATTTCTTTCAGGACTATATTTAGCTTGTTATATACTCCTATATATATATTGCTATTCATGTTTGCAATCTTCATAATTTATTATTTTTTAATACGTTATCTTTCTAAGAATATTCTTAAATTTGAGTAAAAAATTATTCACACACTTAAATTCTGCTCATCTCTCATGAAATTAATAAGATTTAATTTTGCTGATTCAAATATGGAAAATGATGTTTAAACAAAAAATATTAAACTTAAGTTGTTGTATTGTACAACACTTTTGATGCATAAAAGGTGCTGTAAAACAATATTTTAAAGCTACTCCTATGTCCAAATGATTTTCCCACTTTTTTAATCGTGAATGCGAAAGACCTTTGAACAATAACTTTAGGTTAATTTAATTAAACAAAAAATAAAATTTATGTACATTACTTACTTTTTTTTTTTTTTTTTTTTTTGTATATCACCAAGTCACTACTACATGTCAGCAAAGCCTCTAAATTGCATTAAGGTGAATTTAAGAGATGTAAATGTTGGAGCCCATTCGAAAATTCAACTAATTTTCGCTCAGTGTTGGGAAAGATCCTGCGAGCAACCCATTAAAAAGTGAGTAAACTGCTTTTTTGCCCCTCGTCCTATTGTTTTAATATCAATTTGACACTCGTACTATTGAAACGGCAAATGTATGATGTATACTATAGTTTTATTAAGTAAATTAACCAATGTTCTTAACGTAAGTTAAGTATTTAACGAAACCGTCCAACTAAGCAACCGTTGACCAAGTCAATGCATACGTGGCAGCTGACTGGACAATTTTAATTCCTTAAAAAAACTCAATAAAATAATAATAATAAAATAATAATATTAATAAAATAATAATAATAATTAAAAAAAATATTAATAATAATAATAATAATAATAATAATAATAAAATAATAATAATAAAATAATAATAATAAAATAATAATAATAATAATAGTAATAAAATAATAATAATAATAAAATAATAATAATAATAAAATAATAATAATAATCATTATTATAATAAAATAATAAATATAATAGTAATAATAATAATGATAATGATAATAAAATATTAATAATAAAATAATATTAATAATAAAATAATAAAATAATAATAAAATAATAATAATAATAAAATAATTAATAATAAAATAATAATAATAATAATAATAATAAAATAATAATAATAAAATAATAATAATAATATTAATAGTAATAAAATAATAATAATAATAGTAATAAAATAATAAAATAATAATAATAATTATTATTATTATAATAAAATAATAATTATAATTATAATAATAATTATAATAATAATAATTATAATAATAATAATAAATAAAATAATAGTAATAATAAAATAATAATAATAATAAAATAATAATAATAAAATAATAATAATAATAATAATAATAATAATAATAATAATAATAATAATAATAATAATAATAATAATAATAATAATAATAATAATAATAATAATAATAATAATAATAATAATAATAATAATAATAATAATAAAATAATAATAATAATAATAATAAAACAGCCCCTAAGGGTTAGGACTGATATTAACGATGTGATTGCGGCTTTGGCAAGGGAAGCTGGGTGGGTTGTTTTTATTGATGGAACCACCTTTCCGTCTAGATTAAAGGCATTTTTTATTTTATTTTTCTTAATTTTCGTGCAAAATCAATTTTGTGGCTTTTCGAATCGAATGGCAAAAAACGGAGGGAGTATGCAATAGAATAGAAGTAATACATGATCAAACCTAAAATAGTTATACATTGTCGACTGATACAACCAAATTTATCTTACCTACAACATAAAATCCACTTGTTTCAAAAATAAAAAGCTAGATTTCCAAACTAAATGCTTGAAAAATCAGGATTTATCATATTTTAGTGAGAGATGGTGTCTGTCACCGATCAAATCAAATTAGGTAGGAAAGAGGTTTTTGCTTCGACGCTTTAACAGTATCTCAAGAGATTAGTTTCTGACGACAAATTAAATCCAAACTTGATCCTAATGGACAAAATTCAAAAAGTAAGCATGGAACCAAACAACTTAAAACCTAGAGATCATAATAGTCTGGACATTTCAATATTCTCTCTTGATCTAATCGACAACTTTCTTCTCTTCCAAAACTATCTCCTAGAAATTTCAAACAAAAAAGACACACTCAACTCATAGGTAACTACAATAGAGCTTTAGTAGATATTTTGACCCCAAGCTAAATCATCTGTGTACTCCCTCCGTCTAATTTCAAGCTTCACTTTTTGTCAAAATGGATGTCCCGTTAAAAGCTTTACCTTTCTTAAAATGGCAAAGAATCTTTACTATTCCACCCACTCATTATATCTCCTATTTCACTATTATACTCACAACACTTTTCAAATTTACTATTCCCTCCACTCATTCTCTCTCCTATTTTACTTTTACACTCACAATATTTTATTCACTTACCTTTTTCTTTAATTTGCGTGTCGGGCCAAAAGTGTGAACCATATATAATGGGACGGAGGGAGTATTACTCAACATTTATTCATTATTGATGACATCATCATGACACCGTGAGTCCTAATAATCTCTCCATCCCTTGATGAATGTGGAAAAAAAAGTTTCAAATTTGCTCTTGATCAAGAGCAAATCTGAAAAAAAAAATCGACATCATCATGACCATTGGATACATAATGTGGTACATAAACAAAAGTGGTACAAGTGATTTCGTCTCCTATACACTAGCTACACTATATATATTTCATCAGTAAGTAACAGTTGCTCTTCTTGGTTGATTCAAAATACCAAAGAATGTCTACAGAAGCTCAAAGGGTTGTGATTATCCAGGATGGTACGAGGGAGCTTCGTACAGATGGGGTTAGATGGGTTCTGCAGAATTTATCGGTTAAAGAAGGGGACATGATAAGGTTATTCAGAGTCGTCCAGCCGTTCATGATGAATCCGAACGTTCCATTCACCCTTGGTTGTGGGGGACTCTTCCGTACCAAGTCTCCGTATCCGCCTTCATCATCATCATCATCATCTAATGATGAAGTTAAATGGAGTTCTTCTATAAGTAAATTTGTCATACCAGGTAATGAATGTATCAGAAATTTCACTTGCTTAGTTGTTCAAGCTACCTTTTTTGTTCTTTTCTTTTTCATCGGTTTATTTACTTTATAATTTTCTTGATGATGTGAAGGATATCGAAGAAAATTGCACTCGAGCGAGACAATAAAAAGGAGACAGGAAAGTATTAAGGAAGAAATAGCAATGAAACAAGATGAAATACAGAATAATGTGGAGATAAAGAAATTGCTAAGATTGACTGATGCACAACAGGTATTTGCTTGTGTTGAAACTTTGGTTGTACTCTTTGAAACAAAAATGAAATTTTGGTTGTACTCTTGAAACATTGGGATGAAATTTGATCAGATTGACTTGGAGACAGTAGTGGAAGCAGGACATTCACTGAAAGAGTTCACAGTTCATGCTGCCATGAATTATCAAGCTACTTCTGTTATCATTGAAAGGTCAGTCATACTATACCTATTTATTCCCATCCCTTTTTTTTTTCCTCAACCACCTGCATCCGAACACCACAATTGGATTGGATTGGATGCCTACTAATATGTTTTGAGTCGAATAGGACCACGAGGGCGGCAAAACTCTTCAAACAAAATTTTCTCCCTGCTGCATTCCCAATGCTCGAACCCAAAACCTCCGGTTAAACTACAAACACCCCTTAGGCCCTTACCATCTAGGCTCTTGTTAGTTGCAAATAGTAAAGGAGGTGTAAATCACTCAACCCAGCCTGCCCGTACTGACACATTTAATTCGTGACTCATATGAGCCGAAATTATATCATCCATCATTTTCACAAAAGCAAAATAAACTGGTCCACACCAACCCGCATATTACATGTTTGACTCACAACTTAAATGGGCTGTAACGGAATGGACCTGTCTCCACCCGCCATCCCAACCCAATCCGCCCAATTGACAGGTCTAGATATAATAGAAGCAAATAAAACAATTGTATTAACACAAGCATTGAAAGTTTGGCAAAAAATACACAAGCCATCATCTGATGCTTTTAACAATTCAGCGTCTAGTGTTCACTTGGTCTCAGCTGCTAGCATTTGAAAAACATCCAAAGAAAAATTTACAGGCAAATGAAGAAAGATCAGAAATACTTGTTAGACAACCTCTCATGTGACATATACAGAATGAGACAAGGCGACAGAGTCGAACGAATTAGAGAAACAATGGAAGCCAAAATAGAAGATCTTCTTCCTTCAGAGAGATTTGAAAATACGAGAGCTTCAACAAGTTCTGAAGGACTAAATATATTTCCTGACTCCCATGAACAAGAAAACACAGTTGTCGAGAACTTCCCTTGTTCAGTATGTGGGCATACAAGGCCACGAAAGAAAATAAATTTCAGGGAATTCCCTTACACGGAGCTAGCACATTCAACACGAATGTTTTCCCAGAAAAATTTACTACCGGAAAGTGATAAGACAACTTACAAAGGAGTTTTGAGGGATGGAATGAAGATTATGGTGAAAAAACACTCTTTAGCATCCAAAAAAGAAGATGAATTTATGTCTGAAGTTCATATACTCTCAAAGGCCAGACATGAAAATTTGGTCACGCTTCTGGGATCATGTTCTAAAGGAGAAAACAGACTTTTGGTATACGAATATGCCTGCAATGGTTCTCTCAATGCACATCTATCAGGTAAGAAAACGAACAACCTATACATTTTTCTCTAAGGTCATTTTCATATATTTAACTATGCATGCATAAATTTTATAAAAATGTTCAATTTTTCTTTAGCAAGAAATAAAGAATTGACATGGGAGAGAAGACTTAAAATAGCAACGGGAGTTGCAAGAGGGTTAGATTATCTGCATCGCAATAACATTTATGGAAGTGTGAGGCCAAGCAACATTCTCTTAACGCACGACTATGAGCCGCGGGTAAGATCACGTTGACATGGCATTACCAGGTCAAGTGTGCCTCATTTTCATGATAAATAACAACAAAACCCAAACCAATGGTTAACTAACTACAACTCTAATGCGAGGTTGCCAGGTGACAAACTATGGTCTTACAATAAACCAGTATGAGGGTGTGGATCACTCATCAGAAACCAGGACCCTGAGAACTTTTGAGTACTTACCAACAGAATATGGTGAAACTGGAGTAGATTCCAGCAATACAGATGTCTTTTCCTTTGGGGTGCTTCTTCTTGAATTGATAACGGGCCGAAAGACGATACAAGAGACTGATGGGAACACTTACTTAAGATGGGTAAACAACAACGACATAACCTTTCTCATCTTCCAAAGTTACATCTCAAACACATACTTCCTCCTTCACAAATCAGAGGCATACTTTGACTTTTTTGGGCAAACTTGACCAAATGTTTCATAGACATTTAACGAATATATAATAAGGGCAAACCCCGGTGCGCCAAGCGCTCCCCGTCAAGCGGGGGTTGGGAGAGGGAATCATTTGCTAGAGCCTTCCCCTAACAATTGCCAAGAGGCTGTTCGCCAAGGTTCGAACCCGTGACCTTATGGTCACCAAAGGAGCAACATAAATTATACTCCCCCTGTCCTTTTTAGATGAATGTCCAAATTTAAAAGGTTTGTGTCCCAAAATGGATGTCTTTTCGTAAAAAACTGTCTCTAAATGCTTTTTTACCAAAATAAATTCGCTATTCATTTTATTGTCATAAAACTAAATGTTTAGAAAGTGGTTAACAAGAATATTTATGCATCTTTGCCAATAAAATGTATAAAAAGCACACATGTTCAAAGTGTCCCTTAAAATGAAATTCGGACATTCATTTAGGGACGGAGGGAGTACCTTTTTAGTATAGTTTTCAAAGTACACATTTTTTTCTTGAATTAAATAAAAAATATGATAGATATCCATTTGACATGTGATTAAACTGAATTTTAAAAGTCAAAGTATGTCTCTTCAATGGGGATGGAGGGAGTAATATATCTATAAACTGAGAAAGAAGGCACATGGAAAAGTCCTATTTTTCTTATGCGCAGTTTCTAATGAAAACCCATTTTTGTTTTGCTTCTAATAGGCAAGGCCACTGGTGAGACAAAAGATGTATGGAGCTTTAATTGACCCTGCAGTATTGGATTCCCATGATCTTTACCAGCTATTTTGGATGGTTCGTATCATCGAGAGATGTATTAGCTTCAACCCCGAGCATAGATGCTCCATAGAACAGGTAATTTTTGGTAGCAATACTAGACATACCGGCCAAGAGGCTTGAAAATGAAGCTCATTTGATATGAATCTTTACATTTAAGTGTGCCTCGTTTTCATGCTTCTAGGGTGTGATCTAGTATTGCTCAATTCTTGTCCAGAAATAAGATACTCCCTCTGTCCCTAAATGAATGTCGAAAAAAGTTTCAAATGTGCTCTTGATCAAGAGCACATTTGAAACTTTTTTCAACATTCATTTAGGGACGGAGGGAGCATAAGTTGAGATTGAATATTTAGCCTGAATATGCTCCTTTGTTCATACCCACCAGAGGTCTGAGGAGAATTTGTTATGACTGAAACTCAGAAATTCTATCAGAGACAAACAGAATGGACTTGATTGAATAACTGTTTTCATTTACCTTGAAACAGGTGGTGAAAGTTTTGACAGATGTAGCTGAGGTTCGTGTCGTTGAAGACTTCCCACTACTTGAACCTGAAATGTAACATGGCATCCAAGTGAGAGAGGAAATCTGCATAAAAGCTAGCAATAAGAAACAATAGTCACATGAAATGGAGTCCCTGCATACTAGTCTTATACCCTGTTTAAAATGATGAGCATGTATCCACATTTGTAATGTAGCATGTATAGTTTTCATGTGCCTTCACATTTCTAATCTTGAAACTGTACATGATACGTTTCTATGTAGCATGCATGTATAGTTTTCAGACCAACTTCCAAACTCTAGATTTGCTTATGCCAAGCACGGAAGAGAAAAGTCATCAAGCAAAAATAAATCACAGACAAAATATGAATAGATGATACTTGAAACCAGTATTAATAGCAGGATTCTCAACACAATTAGCTGGACGAAAGTGATGCTATCAAATTTCACTATTGGACCAATCCTCTTGGCAAAATAATAATCGGTTGGCAGTGAGTGTAGGGCATGTAACTACTACTATTGGACTCAAAGTATAGAGAAAGTACTTGATCATTCCAACTGACTGTCTGACTCTCTCAGATCTGGAAACTTGTGGACTCTCACTATTTTTTGGCTTGAGAATATGATGTAATAAAGCAAAATGGCTCACTAAACTGTTTGCGCTTCTTTGTTAGGAAGTAACAGTCAGCCATGCAATTTTCTGTTAAGGATGAAGCTATTGATGTCACTAGAGGTAATCAAACAAAGAAGGAAGAAGCTGCGACTGAGGCACCCGCCCCATCCTATACCATGCGCCCGCCTGTAGACACCCAATTCTGAACCCATCGGATCACATTTATACCACTCTAAGTCTCGCTTTGAGTCAAGAAGTGGAAATCCACCATTTCGTCATGTTTCGTTAAGTTTTGACTAACCACCGTTAGTTTGGGACTAAACTGCATACGAGATAACGGGGAAAGTGTTGGGAATTTAGTGATACCCCATTGCAATCTAGACAAAGAACAAAATACCCACAAACACAATAATGGAAGAATCACACACACAAGAACACAAGAAATTGTTTACCCGGTTCATTAACACATGAACTACGTCCGGGGGCAATTGCCAAGCCAATATTGTATTAGACACCTTCTAATATGTTGCTACTACAGCTACAATGTGTTTTAGGTCGTATCTATGTTTATATAGTAATACAAGGAAACCCTAAATCAAATTAAGAAGAGTTTGTATCAAAATAGGAAACAAAATCTGCTGCAGAAATTACTCCCCGACACGTGGGCGGTCGCCCACCACCCCATGGGCGGTCGCCCAAGAAGAAATTCCCACGAGCCAACCTACTGGACAAGTGGGCGGTCGCCCACCACCACCTGGGCGGTCGCCCAACACGACAGAAGCCTCCCCGACGTTTCCTCCTTGATCTCACCAACTCCTCCGACTTAGACTCCTTTTTCCTCATATTTTAGGACTCCAATCCCAACAATCTCCCATCAGAGACTAAACTAATAAGCATAGAAACACCCATCAACTCCCACCACGGAGTAATGACCTTCGAACACATTTCCCCCATATTGGCTTGACACTACCGAACCTCCTGTTCAAGTACTAAGGCGAGTTGAAACCAAGCGACGTTTCAACCTCTCCGTGTTAGATAGTTCTTGCCTCCCCAAATCAGCTTCTACCTTGATTTCTCCACGCAAGTCTAACTTCGCCTTCTCCCTCCAGACCCACCTTCCTCGCAATGCTTCCCCTTGAAACTTGGACGTACCTTGTTTCTTGCATCGTCTTCTTTTGGTCTGAATACGCTCTCTGTTAGGGCACTTGAACTTCCACACCGCGTTGATCAACTTTGTGTCCTTTTCCCCCCAACATACCGTTTCTTGATGTCTCTCCTTTCCACACCAATAGGCCGGTCCTTTAGCCTCTTGCTCCCACCGGAACGAATATCGACATTGTAGGTAGAGTACAACATCTTCCCCTTAACCCCATGAGCTATCACCTTAGCCCCTTTTGTGACTTCCCAAGACCCACCAATGAAGGTCACACCATACCCTTCACTGTCAAGTTGTCCCACAGAAATCACTCTTCTCCTCAAATCCGGAACATGCATCACATTGTGTAGTTGTAAAACAGCCCCGTTAGGTGTCTTCATCATCACATCCCCCTTACCTTTGATCTTCAATGGTTGACCATCACCAAGATAGATAACCCCAAAATCTCCAGTTTTATACCGCTCCATTGATTCTGCATCCCCACTAGCATGACAAGAAGCTCCAGAATCCAACACCCTATCTTCACCCGACTGCTCTTCTCCTAGGATTAATACATCCCCATCATCCACCACGTGTGCACCACCATCTTTACCCGGACAATCATAACTGATATGACCCAATTCGCCACAATTGTAGCACTTGACCTTTTTCCCCTTTTTCGGTCCTCCCCTTCCCCTATTTCTCTCCACCCTAAGTGCAGCCCCATCTACGGAAGATTCTCCCCTTTTCTCTTTCCTTCTCAACTCCTCTTGAAGGATGAGATCTCTAACCTCCGTATATACCAATGGTATTTTCGACGTACTAATCGTTGTGACAGTAACCTCCCAACTATCAGGCAATGATTTTAGTAGAAAACATGCTAGCACTTCATCGGAGAAAGTAATATCAACACTTTTCAATTGGTCCACCATACCTTTGAAACTGCCGATATGACTTGCTGCTGTCTGCCCCTCTGACATCTTCGCATTCGCAAACCTCTTTATCAAATGCACCTTATTGATATTAGACGGCTTCTCATACATGCCTGACAAATAAGCCAGAGCAACTCCACCGTTGTCTTGGCCTCCATAGCGTTCCGTGCAACGTCGTCGGTTAGAGCGCTCCTTACCGCTCCTAACGCCTTCCGATCTAACGTCTCCCAATCCCCTTGTGACATGTCTTCGGGTTTCTCCTTCAAGGGTTTATGAAGATCCTTACAATAAAGGTAATCTTCAATCCTTGTCCTCCAGCACGTGAAATTCACACCGTTGAATTTCTCGATTGAGTTCTTCATCTGATTGCTTCACAAAGTCCCCAAGAACGTGATTCAAAAAATCAACTAATGAAACTTTGAATCCTCCGAACCAATGCTCTGATATCAGTTGTTGGGAATTTAGTGGTACCCCATTGCAATCTAGACAAAGAACAAAATACCCACAAGCACAATAATGGAAGAATCACACACACAAGAACACAAGAAATTGTTTACCCGGTTCATTCAACACATGAACTACGTCCGGGGGCAATTGCCAAGCCAATATTGTATTAGACACCTTCTAATATGTTGCTACTACAGCTACAATGTGTTCTAGGTCGTATCTATGTTTATATAGTAATACAAGGAAACCCTAAATCAAATTAAGAAGAGTTTGTATCAAAATAGGAAACAAAATCTGCTGCAGAAATTACTCCCCGACACGTGGGCGGTCGCCCACCACCCCATGGGCGGTCGCCCAAGAAGAAATTCCCACGAGCCAACCTACTGGACAAGTGGGCGGTCGCCCACCACCAACTGGGCGGTCGCCCAACACGACAGAAGCCTCCCCGGCGTTTCCTCCTTGATCTCACCAACTCCTCCGACTTAGACTCCTTTTTCCGCATAGTTTAGGACTCCAATCCCAACAGAAATGACAGAATTGTCCACAGACTGCAATATCTCGCGTGGAATGGCGTGTCTCGCGCGAGATATTGGCATTCTGCAGCATGCAGATGACAGTTTCCTCGTCGATTTCAACCTCTTTTCGGGATAAAACTTTATCCATCCGACCAACCAATGATTTTGGAGTCTGGAACCTTCCTAGGAGTGTTTTATCTCTCCACCTCTACCTCTCCAACACCTATAAATACTGTGACTTCCAAGATTTCAAAGGTCCACAATCCCACACATTTTACTGGCTTCTTTCCCTGAAAGATTCCTGTAAAATCACCTCTAAAATCACCTCAAAGTTTGTTTGTCAACCTTGTTGATAAACAAACATCAAGATCCGAGTCAAGGACTGAGGCGAAGCTCTGTCCGTGTCAAGATTCGATTCTAAACTTGAGTCGAAACTCTGCCCAAATCACCTCACGCAAGGTAACCCCTAAATTCCTTCCTAATTGATTGTTAGAGTGGTATAAATCCATAGAATCTAGGATCGGCCTAGAGCCTCCCTAAATCATGGGGATGGTCTCGAAGCAATCGATCCTACATTCCGTTTAACCCCGTTAAATGGATCTTTATTTATTTTTTATTTGAAATCCTTTTCTTTTTCGAAAACCTCTCTTTTCTTTAGCAAGACCAATCTCCGGATTGGGTGGAATGGGTGCTCCTTGACCTTCCCATTCCATAACCTAAGCCCCGAACCCAAATCTCTTTCAAAAATGGTTTTTCTATGTTTTCCAAACAAATAATATAGGTGGCGACTCAAAAGATAAATAAAAAGGGGATGATTAAAATCCGCACAACGCTACAGTGGCGACTCTGCTGGGAACATAAAATTAAGAGGCTTAAACTTGCGTCAAAATTAAAAGAGAGGTTTTCAAAAAAAAAAAAAAATTCGTTTTTCTGCTTCAGATCAGGCATATCTCGCACGAGATATCCTATCTCACGCGAGATATCGCCTCGGCAATTTGTTGTTTTCTGGTTTTCCCTGTTCATCTCACAGTCCAAGACGAGAGTCGAACACGCAAGGGGGATCCCAGAATTCATTATCTGCAGAGTTCCCTCATCTTAAGGCCTCCCTTAAGATGTCGAACTCGAATCCGTATTTTAGTTAAATAATTGATAGTTATTTATAAACTGCGTGTGATTGAGTTTTATTTTATTAAAGTCCGGTCCATTGGGGATTCGGGAGTTGTAATTTAATTTATTTATCTCTCTCTCTCTCATTACTTGGAACTACGACAGCCTGAGTCTTCCTAAATTGGGAGAAACGTAGGCAACCACTTGGTGCGGCCACTATTTGTTTTCTTTTTTTGTTTTAAAAAAAAAATCTCTAATTTTATCTATCACCTAGATTGACTATCACACACGCGCACTCATGATATATCTGTCATTGCACTGCATACCCTCTATTAACCCGGGACCCACACTAAGGACGGATGACGGTAACCACCTAGTCGCCGGTCTCTCTGAAGTTGGATCATCCCACTCCGCGTATTCAATCCACCTAGATTGTCATATCGCGGGGAGCCTAGCCTTTCAGCCCTGCATCGCCACATTTTCATGTAGATTGTCTTTTTAGGATCACTCCGTGATCGGTCGGTTTGACTTGGTGATCTTTTCTTGTTTTTGATCAAAATAAAGCCATGTAAAATTGACAATAAAGAAGGACTCGAAAAAGTCCCTTCGGAAGTCCCTTAAAAAAAAGAATATATCCTTCAAAAAACAATCTTACATGGCTTTGTTTTACAAAAATCGGACTGATTGCTTAGTCGTTAGGTTCTGATAAAGGCCTTAGAAACCCCTCAAAACAGATTCTCCCTTCCGACAAAAAATTAGGTCTACTAAAAAATCGACTTTCCGTGTGATTGTCTCGTGCGGGACTACATGTCTCGCGCGAGATAATGCCTCTGTTTGCTGAGATTGAGCCTGAACCGTTTAAGCCTGCCTCCGACTCGTTGGGGCTAGATATGATCCTGACGTCATCTCTGCATCTCTTCTGTCAGTTTTCCGAAGCTACTCAACCTCAAGACTCCCAACACAATGTCTACTGAAAAGCACGCCGTCACCAAGAAGGACCTTGAACAACACACTCTACAAGATTTAACCAAGGCCCTTGTCGCTGAGATGGAACATGTGGGAGGTTGGAGAGAAGCCTTTGATTTGCCTACCACTCGCATTGCTAGGGATTTCCGCAAAATGGAAAGTGACTCCGACAGCGGGCGGTCATCTGTGCAAGAAGAGCTAAGGACATCAAGGCTCAACTCGCCAAAGCCCTGCAACAAATTGATGACAACGATGCATGGCACAACTTGGAAGAATCCATCCAAGCTGACAAGACAAAGATGCTGATTGAAGAACTTGAAGAGGTCAAAAGCGAACTTGAGGCTATGACCCAAAAGTGTATCAATCTCGAAGCCCACATTGAAGATGACATTGATGAGAGGGTCAAGTATTGCCTCAATACCCTCTACCATGACCTCAAAGAACAAATGGAAGCAGAATATCAGCCTCCCCACAACGTCTTTGTGCAACACTATGAGAACCATATTCGAGACCTCCACAATCAAATGGCCAAGCGAAGGAAGGGAAGGATTTTCACCGATATCGGGGGGATCTCTCTCGGTCATCTCTTCAGAAGTCTTCACAAGGATGGAAAGATGAAGCCAATGGAAGGTTACATACCCAAGAGAGAAGGACGAGCTCCACACATCTACTGCTACTACCATCAATGCTATGGCCACCATACCGATGATTGTTTCAACCTGAAGAATGCAATCCAAGATTTAATTGACAGCGGCCTCGTCAAAACTGCTCCTAGCGGAGGCGCCATAAGTTGGAAGAGTTAGAGAAATGAGATCTTTTGTTTTCTTTCAGTCATTTTACTTTTATTTGCAAAAGAAACGATTGGTAGTCTAGTCTAGTTTGGGTACTACTTGCCTAAAATCCTCATTTGTGGGCAAGAGTATCAAGTTTGCTTTTCAATAATAGTTAGTCAGTATTTTCCTTTTCAATTCTGATTACTTACTTTGAGATCGAGAAAGAAAGCACCGTAAATGTCATAGAAACTTGCAACGAAAACGATTACTCCAAGGCACTTCGGTTTTCTGGAAACCTTCCTGTCTGGAAAATGATGCAAGAAAAAGGATACTTCCCTGGCTTGGGACTTGGAAAACACTTGCAAGGGATAACGGAACCACCACCGGTTCCCCCACCACACACGAAGCATGGCCTAGGATACATCATTTCCATCCACGATGGAGATGACGAAGAAGAGTGGGACTTCACTCAAATCAAGTGGGAAGGAACCGCATACAAAGGCCACAATGACCCAAAGATCAAAAATTGCAACCTCGAGCCATATCGAAAGACACTCAATGGCTACTTCGTCCGGGAAGGGGAAAGCATCCCCTACTTTATCTTTTCAGAACCATGGACTGACGATAAAGGAAAGCGCCAACCGGGCTTTGAAATCTTCAGCGACTACGATGCTTCACCAGATGAAACAGAATCCGTCCCGCTAATCCCTAAAGATTTGTGGGGCACGAAGGCAGAAATGACAAGCGAATGGGACTTTGTGTTGGGAGAAGACATGCTGTGACAGTTTGAAGACCTGTGCCGGTTAGAAGACAGCCAGATCCATGCAATCTCCAAGGGGGACGCTCCAACTATTGATTACACAAGGCTAATACAGATATGTGATGAGCCAATTCTAAACTGGCACGTCACCGGAGGACCCATTGTTGATGAAGACTTCATGATCAAAGAGCTTGGTTACACTCCCTATCCCCGCAGGAAGATAGGCCCTGTAACTTTTACATTAGAATCAGGCTCCACCTCTGATGATCTCACTCTAGAGGAAATCGAGGCGGTGGCCGAGCATGTATTCCCTTACTTCCTTAATGAAAACTTTGATCTTTCCGAGTACCCTGAGATTGCTAACATCATAAATGATGAATTAACTAATAACAATCAATATAACGAACACGTTAATAATGAGTCATACGATGAGATAGATCAAGAAAAATAACAAATTTTAAAAGAATTAGCTAAGCAAGTAGGTCTTTGTGGAAAGAATGGCCCTGTTGACAACGAGGAAATGCAAACGGTTAATCTCGGGACAACAGAAGACCCCAGAGAAACAAAGATCGGTAGCTTCTTCAAGGGGGAAGACAGAGAAACCTTGACGCAGCTCCTCAGAGAATATGTCGACGTCTTCGCTTGGTCCTACAAAGATATGCCTGGGTTAAATCAGTCGATTGTAGAACACAAGATACCACTGCTACCCAACGCCAAACCAGTCAAACAAAAACTACGCATAATCAAGCCGGAATGGTCAATGCAAGTAAAAGAGGAAATCATGAAACTCTTGAACGTGGGGTTTATCAAAGTGATCGAGTATCCGTAATGGCTAGCAAACACGGTACAAGTAGCCAAGTCGAACGGGAAAATACGAGTCTGTGTCGATTTCAGAGACTTGAACAAGGCATCCCCTAAAGATGACTTCCCGCTACCAAACATAGACATGTTGGTTGACGTCACAGCCGCATACGAAGTCCGCTCATTCGTCGATGGCTTCGCAGGGTATAACCAAATCCTCATGGCAGAGGAGGATCAACACAAAACAGCATTCACCACACCTTGGGGAACGTTCTGTTACACGGTCATGCCGTTTGGTCTCAAGAACGCTGGGGCTACTTACCAAAAGGCAGTCACGACACTATTCCATGACATGATCCACAAAGAAATAGAGGTATACGTCGACGACGTGATTGTCCACTCAAAGGGGACAGATGGTCAGCACTTCAGAGATCTCAGAAAATTCTTCAATCTACTGAGACAACACAAGATGAGACTCAACCCCGCCAAATGCTCATTCGGAGTGGTCAAAGGGAAAGTCTTAGGGTACATGGTAACTGAGCGCGGCATAGAAGCAGACCCCGCCAAGATAAAAGCCATCATAGACATGCCTCAACCCAGAACGCAGAAAGAAGTAAAGGGATTCATGGGCAGACTCCAATATATCAGTCGATTCATCAATCAACTGACTACAATGTGCGATCCTATCTTCAAGCTACTCAAGAAAAACGCACCTCAAGAGTGGAGCGAGGAATGTCAAGAAGCATTCGAGGAAGTTAAGCATTACTTAACTTCCCCACCCATCCTGGTTCCACCACACAAGGAAAAGCCCTTAAAGCTATACCTCACGGTTACTGACAACGCGCTAGGGGCTATGCTCGCTCAAGAACAGCCTGCCTCACACACAGAGAATGCCATCTACTATGTCAGCCGCAGATTCCAAGGCAGCAAAATCAACTACTCTCCACTCGACAAATCTTGTGCTGCTCTTGTTTGGGTATCACAAAGGCTAAAGCACTATATGGAAGCCTTCCCAGTTCGTCTCATTGCAAGAATGGATCCGTTGAAATATATCCTAGACAAATCAAATTTGTCTTCGAGATTGGCCAAATGGTACTTCATGCTCGCGGGATATGATATCACTTGCGTCACTCAGAAATCCGTCAGGGGGAGTGTATTCGCAGATCAGTTGGCCGAATTTCCTTGTGACGAAGCGAAGGGGGAAGACCCGCGATTTCTTGATGAGGACATCATGAGCATAGAAGACGAAAATAAGTGGCAATTATTTTTCGATGGCGCAGTCAACAAGAGAGGGTTCGGCATCGGAATGTTATTGATAGACCCTGACGACATCTATACTCCACTAGCAATACGTCTTGACTTTGTCGCCACCAACAACACCGCAGAATATGAGGCTTGTATAGCGGGGCTTGAAGCAGCCCTAGAACGCAACGTGACCGAACTCGAGGTATTTGGGGACTCTCAGTTAATCATCAATTAGACACTGAAGAAGTGGAGGATCCAAGATCCAACCCTTCAAAGATACAGTGCCCACCTCCAAGAGTTGGCGCAACAATTTCAGGATGTCTCGTTCCACTATCTTCCTAGAGACAAAAATCGGTTCGCAGATGCATTAGCCACACTCGCTTCCTTGGTCGAGATCCCTAAAGGAAAAGCAGTCAAGCCCTTCAAAATAACATGACGTTCAACTCCCGTCTACTGCGCCGTTATAGATCTCCATGACTGCAAAGACAAATGGTTATCCGAATGTGCCATTGTTGAGAACTCCAAAGAGAAACCATGGTACCATGATATTTGGCATTTCATCCTAGATGGAACCATCCCACCTGAGACAGATCAGAAGACTCAGATCGCCCTTAAGAGGTTGGCCGCTAATTACTCCATCAGGCCGTCTATTCAAGAAGCATTCCCAAGGAAACCTCCTTTGTGCCACCGAGGAAGAGGCCCGAGAAATAATGGACCATGTTCATCAGGGCATATGCGGAACCCACATGAGCGGAAACATGCTCGCCAAAAAGATCATCAGACAAGGGTACTTTTGGCTAACCATGGAAGCCGACTGTACCAAAATGGTCAAGAAATGCCATAAGTGTCAGATACGCCAACCTTCAAAGACGCGCCGCCTTCCCTTGCAATTCTGCGACTTCTCCTTGGCCGTTCTCGACATGGGGGATAGATGTGATTGGAAAGGTCACACCCACAGGGGCCAATGGGCACTGCTTCGTCCTAGTGGCCATCGACTATTTCACTAAATGGGTCGATTCCGCCTCCTACAAAGTTTTGAATGCCAGAAAGGTTGCAGAATTCATCAAACACAACATCATCTGCCGATACGGGGTCCCGCAAGAGATGATATCCGATAATGGCTCGCACTTCGAGAAGGAAACCGATTATCTCCTAACCGAGTACAAAATCACAAGACACAAGTCATCTCCTTACAGGCCTCAGACGAATAGAGCAGTTGAAGCCGCAAACAAGACAATCGAAACCATCATCAGAAAAATGGCAATCACTGGGAAAGACTGGCCCGACAAGTTACCCTTCGCACTGTGGGGATACCGCACATCGCCCGAATGCCTACAGGAGAGACTCCCTACGCCCTCACATTCGGAATGGAGGCTGTCTTGCCAATAGAATTGGAAATACCATCACTAAGGGTTCTCCTGGAAAACCAAGTGAATGAAGTCGACTGGTTAGAAAGCAGATACGAGGAGTTAGCCCTGCTAGACGAAAAGAGGCTGAAAGCAGCCGAGCACACCCAAGCTTACCAAAGAAGAATGGCAAGAGTTTTCAACAAAAAGGTCAAGACAAGGAACATCAGAATGGGCGACCTGGTTCTCCGTGAGCATCGTCCTGAACCTTTCAACCCGCTAGGCAAATGGGGACCAAGATGGATAGGACCCTACATCGTAAAGAAGATATTCTCTGGGGGAGCCCTTCAGCTGGTAGACTTAGACGGAGATCAGCTACCGCAGCCAGTCAACATGGACAAACTCAAGAAATACTTCGCGTGACTTGGCCTCTTAAAAGAAAAACGCTCGTTAGGTTGAAAATCCCGAAGGGGACGGCCTAGGCAAAAATTAGAGCTTGCATGAGAAAAGAAGCCCGCTAGATTGGAAACCCGAAAGGGCAGTCTAGGCAAAAGAAAGGGTGTGCATAAAAAAAAAAAAGAGAAAAAAAAAGAAAAAAAGAGGGCATTGTCTCGCGCGAGATTACCCCTCGGCCTGAAACCGTATTTTGTCATTTTTCTCTAAAAAATGAACTACGTTAGACCTGAGCTTCTTATTTAATTGCTGTAAAAGAGGAACGTAGGCAGCCTTCGGGTTCGGTCTAATCAAATAAATAAATCTAATTTGGTCCTTTTATTAATCAAATGCATTTTATTAATGGCAAAAGGGAAATCCTAACCACAACGACTAATTTGCTAAGCTAACAATCTTGAAAAAAAATACTAATAAAATAAGACCATTGATCTATCACAACAATCTCTTGGTACTCCTTAAGATCTAGCCTTTCATTGACTTGGTAGGCCGGCAGACATGATCACCGCCGTCTTCGCGATCCTTCTTGCGCTTCGGACCCTTCGAAGCAGAGCATCCCTCGAGACGAGTAAAGACGGACTCCGAAAGCCTCTTGAAGACATTGGGCCTATCTAAAGCTTGCGTCTTTCCAGGCATTCCTTTGCCTCGCCTCTCGTACCAATCCCCATCAAGAAAATCCTGGGTTGGATCGGTTCGTACATTAGCAGGATCAGACTGAGCCTCGCTCCTTCGCAAAATACTGCTGGCTACGAAAGAATCCCCTAACAGTGGAAGCCGCAGATCATCAATCTTCTCCACACTAGGGTGGCCAGTATGAAGAAACCAATCCAAATACTTGTCAGATAAGAAGACGCTTGCATCAAAAGTCCGAAGGTCGACCAGCGGTCCCGACTAGTTCCTTCACCCCACGCTTGAGCTAGCGCCTGCGCAAACTCTACACTAATATACGACACATCACGAGAGGCCCCTTCGAAAAGATAAGTGTCCTGCTGCTGACCAAACTGACGGAGCACCCGCTTGAAAAAATAAAAGGAGGAATCTCGCAAACCCGGGAGAACAACCCTGTCAAAACCCTTGGTATTGGCAACGTACTTGTTCAATCTCCAATAAGGTGGACACCAAAGGATATCAGCAGTTACAGTCTTCGCAATCAACTCAGCCCACTCATCCACCGAGAGATCCTTGATCAAGAACTTTCGCGTATGCATGTGAACGGGAATATTCCAACGGGGACCTACCAACTTTAGATGCTCCCTAAGCCAAATAGTCAACAAAAGAGGACTCCCTTGAGTCATGGCACCGGTCTTATGCAGCTCATCAAGACCATGCAGGGTTTCACCCAAAATAAGCGGAATAATGTTCCTAGAACGTTTCCTAGCCTGCAGAACAATTTCCACCAATTGGGAGTCAACCAAGTCATCCCTGCATGTAAACAAAACATCTCCGAAAAGAGAAAGGGCCAGAAAGTTCCGTTTGTAGACATGAAAGGCGTCATCATCTGAATCTCCGCTGAATCGCTCAGGAAAAGAAGAACAATCTACCCATCTGCGGTGAACCAACTCATAGCAAGTATCAAGGGGGATCCCTAGCAATTCATTCAAGGCCTCTGAATGGTTCCTATCGTATTTAGGAACAGCGATCTCACCAGTCAAAGGCATATCCAAGATAATGGCAAATTCCTCCACAGTAGGAACCATCTCATTAAGAGAAAAATTGAAGAGATGGACAGAGGGATCCCAAAATCGAGCAACACCCTGCAAAAGATTCCAATCCGGTTGGAGGTTCTTCAAAGTGAAAAGGATTCTGAATCCGAATTCTGCTATGAACTTATTGCGAGATAAGTTGCGAAACGACCTCACAAAATCTCTTGATGCTTGATTGAAGGCTTCAATCACTTCAGAAGGCAAAGAAAAATCATCGACAATCATGGACGTTGGGGCAATCTCCTTGGAAGCCATTGATCACAGGGTTGAAAAAGAAGACAAGAGTTCCACCCTAACAGAATATCTCTAGAGTTTGAAAGGCTAGGATGAGTTATCTGGCCGGACTACAGGGTGTTTTTATAAGGAAAACTGACAAAATCCCGTTCGAAGAAGGAAAAGAATTCTGCCTGGGTAGCGTGTCTCGCGCGAGATGCCTTGTCTCGCGCGATACATCGCCACGGCAAAACAGCAACAGTTCTGCACCAATAACAATCTAGCCCCGACTTGACGAAGCAAGTCTCGAAAAACCTGCACATACAGTTCCTAACATGCAGTGCAACACCAAATTTAAGCTCAAAATTGTGGCCTAAATGGCCATTTCATCTCCAAACCACAGAAAGTCGAGAAAGTTAAAAAACTAACTAATTAGACCTAGGATTAGGAATTAAGAAAACCATGTTTTTGTGCTATCTACGTGCTAACAGGTACCAAAAGAAAAGAAAATTGTCTGGGCCCACACGGCCAATATTTACAAGTCATCAGAGAAACAAATAGAGAGAAAAGGGGGATCAAGCCATCAGGTCACCCGAGCCGCCGGCACCTCCGCCTTCGCCATCACTGGGGCTACCATCCCTCCTCGACCTCTTGGCTCCACAAGTCGGAGTCACCGCAGAGGCCACCGTCGAATCCGCCAAAGATGCCTTCTGGAACAGCCTCTCAGACAGGTCCGACACCAGGGCCATCAATCCCGCCATCTTGGTCACTCCACGGTTATGGGCCACCGCGACATGGTGATCCGGCAACAAACACAACAAAAAGAAAAGAAATGCTCGGGATGAAGTCGACATATACACTTATATGGACGAATACGTGAAATAGTGAATGTAAACATACCGAGGAGACATCAGGCGGAAGGCGGTAACCCTCGGGAATATGATCCGGAGTCGGGATATGGCCCATCATCGGCATGCTCCCCATCATATACGTGTAGCTCAGAGGACCGAAATCTGGCACGAAGGGCAGAGAACCAGCAGACTGGGAAGAAGTGCTAGGGGCTGACGAACCTGAGGCAGAGGCAGAAGCGGAGCTACGAGCAAGCGATCGCCTAGCACCCACCGGCAGAGGACCCATCGGGCCGAGGCAAGAACTCCGCATAGAGGCTCCTCGAACAACACGAGCCGTCGCCGCACAATCCACCATGAGATCGGCATAATCATCATCAGAATATAGTGGGGGTACATCGCCCTCGGCGGATCCGCCGGGCACCCTATATGACAAGCCTACCCCGCCATGCGCTGGAAGACTCGCTCGCCCGCATACATAAGTATCCTCCGTAGATGCCAAGATCCTCTCGCATCGCAGCTGCATCCCAAGCACGGTGAACCTCCCGCTCCAACAGTGGTCCATGGATAAAGGCCCAACCGCTCATACTCAAAGGCGCCCAACATGGCCCGCGCTCCGCAACCGTCGTGGTCCACTCGATTCTCCTCCTCATCAACGCTCCGATTGGGGTGGCTCCACCTCCCGATATCCGGAAACAGAGGGTTCTTGATCGTCCACTCAAACTTCAGACAAAGCCAAAGACAACATAGCCCCATATCTCGTAAAAGAAAATGTAACATATTAAGTACGAAATACGTATAAAGCATACAAAGGATGTAAATGTAATCAAGAGCATACCTCCCAAGCATAAGAATACCCCGACAGTGGTATCTTGCGTGTGCCTACACGCCTGGCCCACGGCGCGATAATGTAAGGCCACCCGCCGAGCCCCACCATAAGTCCTCACCTCATCCAAATTCACCAACAAACCCAAAAGAGAAAGACGGGCCGTAGAAGAGTGGTTCGCAAAGATAGTCTCCGAAAGAATGTACTGCAGGGCACCTCACACCAACCGATCAAATGTCCGCATTCGCTTCTCCGCATAAGTCTCAATCCGACCCCTAGAGGGGATAACTCAAAGAAGAAACCCCTTAACCTTGTTAGGCAAAACCAATCAATCGCTCCACACGGGGCTCGCAGACTTATAACCCGCGGTCTTCGGAAGGGGATCACCAGTGAACTCTAGCCCCGTGATAGCAAGGAAGTCCGTCGGAGTCATAGTGGCTTCCCTGAAGCGCAGATGCACGGTGTGAGTAGTATCCCACCACCTCTCCCTGATCGCCTGAAGAACTTGGGGAGTCCGTCTCATCCCCTGAAGGTTATCAACGAAGGTCAAAAGCCCCGTTTGGGCCATCCTAGCTTGAACCCCATTAAGGTCCTTGATCTTGTCCCACAAAGCTCTAGCTAATTTCGGGCTCCCACGACAATTTTTGGTTGGCCTATACGACTGCAAAACAGAGGAAAAGCAAAAGGGCAATGTTAGAAATCATTCCATGGCAAAAATCTCAAAGGAATAGAAGAAAATTTTCATTGAGGCATTTCATCGAACACTTGGCGTGCACACAAGAAAAGCTTGCCCAAAGATGCAATTGATGACCCGAATCAACCCCTCCTACGATCCATGATATGTAGGGGACTCATACGCACACAATGCAACAACAAGCATCCAACAAATTCAACAAAAAACGAAGCATGCAAGGTAGAATCAAGTTCTAGACAAAAAAAGCAAAGAAACTGCCATTGACAAAGTTTGAATTCAAAAAAGCATGGGTTCAAATTCAATGCAATACAAGAAACAAGAATTGAGAGAAAAGCTCTTACCGAACCTTCCCGAACAGCGGTAGAAATATGCACGTCCCTATCAAAAGTAAGGTCGTCGCGGGGGTAATCTTTTCCGAACAAATAACTCCCCAAAATCGGATTTTTTCTCTCTTGAGCCATTGATTGTGGAGGGAGGAAGGATTGAATGTTGATTGGGAGGAGGAATCAGCAAGCAACACACGAAAATTTGCAGAGAAAATCGCCTTGGCTCGAGCTAGGGAGGGAATTTGAAAAGAGATATTTCAAATTAAAACAGCAGCTGCTGTTATATATTGCCCCGACAGTAGATATCCCGCACGGGATGTCTTATCTCGCGCGAGATATACCTTCTGGAATTTTACAAAATTGTCCTCGACAATAAGCGTCTACGCAACGTTAAAATTCAAAATTTTGACACATTTACCCTTGGAAATGATACACTAACAAGGAAACGTGGAAAAATCGGCACCGCAAGTCACGGAACGAGCCAAACGTGACACCCGCACGATCGCCCGATATGGCACCAGTCACCCGAAAACCAATTGATCCAAAAATCAACTCATTCCACATGATTCAGAGCCCAAAAAGGTGAATCATCAAAAGAAAAGCTCGGTCCAACGCCCAGACAGGTGGATCGTCAAATCAAAAGCCCGGTCCAACGCCCAGATAGGTGGATCGTCATCAGAAAAGCTCGGTCCAATGCCCAGACAGGTGGATCGTCAAATCAAAAGCTCGGTCTAACGCCCAGACAGGTGGATCGTCATCAGAAAAGCTCGGTCCAATGCCCAGACAGGTGGATTGTCAAATCAAAAGCTCGGTCCAACGCCCAGACAGGTGGATCGTCAAATCAAAAGCTCGGTCCAACGCCCAAACAGGTGGATCGTCAACAGAAAAGCCCGGTCCAACGCCCAGACATGTGGATTGTCATCAATCGAAAGCTCGGTCCAACGCCCAGACAGGTGGATCGTCATCAGAAAAGCCCGGTCTGATGCCCAGACAGGTGGATCGTCAACACAAAAGCCCGATTCAACGCCCAAACAGGTGAATCATCGTCCTCAACAACAAAAAGCCTGATTCGGAGCCCAGACAGGCGAATCGTCACAAAAAGCCGATGGGACTCAAAGGACCGGACAGGTAAGCCTTTGTTTTCTAACATATTTCCCCCTCGTTGTGTTCGAACCTGACATGCGAATCTTCGTATTACGCAGGTATATTCAGAATTGGGTCTTGATTTGATTCCTCAGTATGAATTTACCTTTCCAAAACAAATTCTCCTCGATTTTCAAAATGATTTTCAAAATACCTAAAGCAGCCTTTTTGTGTTTTGGATTCGAACTACGTTATGGTCTGATTCTCCGATAGAGATACGTAGGAAGCCGTGCGGCCCGACCATCCCGATGTTCAGAATGAAGTCTTTTCTATCATCGACATGACTTCTTCCATAAGACTTGTCGACGAGGGGATCTGTAGACACCCCATTCTGAACCCATCGGATCACATTTATACCACTCTAAGTCTCGCTTTGAGTCAAGAAGTGGAAATCCACCATTTCGTCATGTTTTGTTAAGTTTTGACTAACCACCGTTAGTTTGGGACTAAACTGCATACGAGATAACGGGGAAAGGACAGAATTGTCCACAGACTGCAATATCTCGCGATGAATGGCGTGTCTCGCGCGAGATATTGGCATTCTGCAGCATGCAGATGACAGTTTCCTCGTCTATTTCAACCTATTTTCGGGATAAAACTTTATCCATCCGGCCAACCAATGATTTTGGAGTTTGGAACCTTCCTAGGAGTGTTTTATCTCTCCACCTCTACCTCTCCAACACCTATAAATACTTGGTGACTTCCAGTATTTCAAAGGTCCACAATCCCACACATTTTACTGGCTTCTTTCCCTGAAAGATTCCTGTAAAATCACCTCTAAAATCACCTCAAAGTTTGTTTGTCAACCTTGTTGATAAACAAACATCAAGATCCGAGTCAAGGACTGAGGCGAAGCTCTGTCCGTGTCAAGATTCGATTCTAAACTTGAGTCGAAACTCTGCCCAAATCACCTCACGCAAGGTAACCCCTAAATTCCTTCCTAATTGATTGTTAGAGTGGTATAAATCCATAGAATCTAGGATCGGCCTAGAGCCTCCCTAAATCATGGGGATGGTCTCGAAGCAATCAATCCTACATTCCGTTTAACCCCGTTAAATGGATCTTTATTTATTTTTTATTTGAAATCCTTTTCTTTTTCGAAAACCTCTCTTTTCTTTAGCAAGACCAATCTCCGGATTGGGTGGAATGGGTGCTCCTTGACCTTCTCATTCCATAACCTAAGCCCCGAACCCAAATCTCTTTCAAAAATGGTTTTTCTATGTTTTCCAAACGAATAATATAGGTGGCGACTCAAAAGATAAATAAAAAGGGGATGATTAAAATCCGCACAACGCTACACCGCCTCGTACAAGAAAACAACACTGAAGTCTCGACCTTGAGGCGCACGCCTGCAGCGCTTAAGCGGCCGCCTCAAGGCCCATTCCTCCACGTACTCGCCACCATGCGCCCGCTCGGCCTAAGCCTGTGCGCCCGCCTCGGCCCTTGTTCAGCTCCTGCTCAGTTTTGGAAACATGCTAAAGTTTCCTAATCTATCTTTCCTATTTGTATTAGGAATATATTATCAATCTCATAGATTAGGAAACTACATTATTCTCCATGTATAGTTGGGATTTACAATCCTTGTACAATTAGGATTCTCTCATTGTAACTATAAATATTTGTACAATGCGAATAAACAAGCTAAGGCTTTCAAATTCTTACATGGTATCGTAGCAACAAAGCATCCATAAATTTCCCTAAATCCCTGCAAGTTTTCGGCAGCCCCTCCCCTTCTTCCCCATGGCCGGCAACCCCTCTTCCACCATCCCCAACTCCGCCGAACCCGATCAACACCTCCGCTTAGTTAATTTATCCTACTGTCGTTCCCTCACGCCTCTAACCTACCTTACATGGGCGTCCCAAATCACCTCTATCCTCTTTGGCCTCGACCTTCTAAAGTTTGTAGATGGCACCCACCCCAAACCCGATGATAACATTATTACCGCCAATCCTGCCGTCGCGGAAACCGATGATGAACCGGCTAAACCCGCCACCACTACATCTATCCCTAACCCGGCCGCCATTACATGGTCTCGCCAAGATCGCCTCATCCTTGGGGCTCTCAAAGGTACCTTAGATCCTACCGTAGCTCCCCTAGTCCACCAAGCCACCAACTCCCATGAAGCTTGGACCACCCTCAAAACTACATATGCCAATCCCTCCCGTGGCCACATTCTTCAAATAAAGGACAACCTTGCCAACCTCACCAAAAACCAACTCTCCATCTCGGAATACATGAATGCCGTCAAATCCTACACCGACAAACTCGCCATCCTAGGTAAACCCATGGATTCCGAAGACATAACCTACACCATCCTCAAAGGTCTAGATTATGAAACATTCAAACCCATTATAGACTCAACCCGCGCCCGTGACAACCCCATCTCCTTTGAAGCCCTCCATAAAAAACTCATCCAACATGAACTCACCATTAAACAATCCACCCCCACCAACCCCTTCCCCACCACCGCCTTCACCGCCCAAGCCCGCTCATCATCAAGCCGCAACACCTACCGCCCCTCCAACCCTCGCCCTCTCTCCTTCCCCCATACACCCTCACGCCTTCCATTCAAAAGCAAGTGTCAATATTGTCAAAAACATTGGCCATGTCATCTCCCAATATCGCAGATTCAAGCGTGAACACCCCACCGTAAACCTCCCCCCTCAACCTCGCCCAAACCAAAACCAATACCCTAACCAATAATACCCCCAAGCCCACACTGCCGCCTATCCCAACCCCTCTCCCCCTCCCTCTTGGCTCATAGATAGCGGTGCCACCAACCACATCACCAATGACCTCTCCAACCTAGACCTACACACACCCTACAATGGCAGTGACGACGTCATCATCGGCGACGGTTCCACTCTTCCGATCTCTCATATAGGTTCCTTCTCTCTCCCCACATCCTCCTCTCTTCTTAAATTTAATAGTATCTTACATGTCCCCCTCATTACTCGTAATATTCTATCCGTGTCTCAATTTTGTCGTGACAACAATGCCATCATTGAATTCTCACATTCTTCTTTTCTTATCAAGGACAAAGCAACGAGTCAAACACTCATCCATGGAAACCTTGAGGACGGCGTCTACATTCGCACCCTCCGCCCATTCAAGCTCTCTCTCATCGCAGCTTGTGGCATCATAGATTAGGGACATCTCTCTTCCCCGTTCTTAGTTTATTACGTAGCAAGTTTAGTTTATCTATTTTCTCTAGTCACTTACTAGAAATGTACTTATTATCGACGGAATTTTACCGACGGACAACGTCCGTCTGTAATACCGACGAACATAAAAGGGTTACCGACGGAAAAATAATTTTCATTTGCCGGGTTTTTTTTAAAATTTCATTTTGGTCCGTCGGTAACGCTATTATTTCCGTCGGTAAAACCGTAGCTGTAAGATTAGAATGACGACTCCGTCCGTCGGTAATAATACGTATAAATATATACCCTACCCCTTCTCAGGCCATTTAGGTCTAAATTAAAATCACTTCCAAATGGCCGCTCCCCCGCTCGCTCAACGCCATCATTCCGTCGTCGTCTCTCTCCTGAGGTTAGTAATTCTCTCTCTCCCTCGTTTTCTCTATCTCTCTCTCTCTCTCATTAAATCCCTAAAAATCATTTCCAGCGCTGTTGATTCGCCGTCTCCGTTGCCGTTGCCCTTCCAGCGCCGTTGCCGTCACCGTCCGCCCTCCCTCCGTTCAACTTCCGCCGTTTAAAATCACTCACGGTAAATTCAATTGTGTGACTGAATTTTTTTTAACTATTTTCCTGTTTTAAATGAATTCAACACGATCATTGTTTTATTGATGAGTTTCTATTTTTTTTTGAAGAATACAGAAGTTTCTTGGAATTAAACTTTTAAACAGTAATATTTCCTTCATTATGCGGTTCAATTTTTATTTGAATGATTTGCGATTTCCTTAAAGCAATGATTATGCTGATTGTATGGGGTTCTAGCTAAAATGTTGTAAAATTGGGTTAAGATCACATTTAGTCAAGCCGTAATGAGTAGTCGATTTCATAAAAGTTCGTAATTTTTGCCTTTGTTTTGTGTATTTGTTGAATGTGATTTGTAAATTCCGGGAATTTAGTAGTAAATTTACACTGAAGTTTATGAATTGGTGAACCTGCTTGTTGATAATTTACGAGGGAGGCTTGAAAATTCCCGAAGAAAGAAATGGGGTTATGTCAAGGCGGGTTTTCGCCCGCATGTAGTAACTCCATTTGTAATAATTAAAATAATCAATCGCTTATTTCTTGAATGTGTTTCAAATGGGTATATTTGTGTGTGTGTGTGTGTATGTGTGTTTTAAGATTAAGGACACAATTTTCGGAAGTGGACTCTCTAAGGGAATACTGGATTCTTTATACTGAAATGGAATAATTAGCTTTCATTTGTTCTAAACCAACATCATATTCATGGAATTGATTATTTTCTCACTTTTCTCTCACTTTCTCTCTCTCTCATTTGTCACAGCCATTCGTCGCCGCTTGCCGCCGTTTGCCGCCGCGCGCCGATTCTTTCCTAATTTCGGTAAGGATTTCTCCTTTCTATTTCTCAAAGACCATCACAAGATTTCTCAAAGGACTTCAGATAGCATATTAATTTAGGCTCAGTTTTATATTTGATTGTAATATAGATAATAGAATATGTGCTTATTGTTAGGAGCTATTTGGTCTGTTTGTCTCCTCTGTGCAAACTGTAACCATTGTTTATCCGGACAAGGATTTGTGATTGTTTTTATAAATGTTTATATGCTTCATGTCCATCTTTGTTCTTAATTTGTATTAGATGGCTTGTGTAAAGTCAAAGGGGGATGAGGGGGTGAATGTCTAAAATTAATAAATAAAAAATAAAAATAAAAACAAAATAAATAAATAAATAAATAAATAAGTAAAACAAAATGAAATAAAAAATAAATAATAAAAATAAAAAATAAAAATAAAAAAATGAAATAAAAAAATAAATAAATAAGTAAAAAAATGAAATAAAAATAAATAAAATAAATAAAAATAAAAATAAAAATAAAAAAACAAAAATAAATAAATAAATAAAATAAATAATAATAATAATAATAATAAAAAATATAATAATAATAAATAAAAAATAAAAAATAAAATAAAAATAAAAATAAAAATAAAAATAAAAATATACATATATGTATATATATAATAAGATGAGATTTTTCACCCACGCCTATCAAAATTGGCCCATCTTTGATAAAAGATAGAGCAAATAAGTTTCCATCGTTGGTTAAAGGATTTTCGTTTAATAAGAGTTTTTCAGCTTCATCGTTCTCTTCTCTCTAAGGATCTTAAACATCACAGCCGTCGTTTGTCTGCTTAGTGGTATACGGTCACAAGTAAAAACAAGGTAACAAAGATAACACCAAATGAAGAGAAAAACAGACCTTTCCTCCATCTTCACCTTCCATTTACCCAAGATCTGACGCAGAATCTTCCTCACGAGCACGGGGTGTCGGCTGCGTTGCTTCATTTCTCATGGTTGCTTCGCAAAACATGCAAAGCAACCGTGAGATTGAGGGCAACACCGCCAGCTTTCAAGCTCATGAGGAAGATTCTCGCAATCGGGATCTCTGGGTAAATGGAAGGTGAGATTGAAAAATTGGAGGAAAGCTCTATTTTCTCTTCACCGGTGTTATACTCGTTACCTTGTTTTTACTTGTGACCGTATACCACCGCTGAAGAGTAAAACAGTAATCGTCAAGAACATGGCCGCGATGTTTGAGATCCTTAGAGAGGAGGACAAATGAAACCGAAAAACCTATATTAAAATGTAAAATCCTTTGCCTCAAACAAATGAGAACTTGTTTGCTCGTTTTTCTCGGGTCTAATGTTCGAGATGTGGTTTTCGATAGTCAGTGGATTGATAACGACTCTCATCTTGTTTATTGATCAAAATTATGCATGTTATGGTAATGAATAAAAATAAAAATTATGCACGATTATATGATTTGTAAATATCATTATTGTCTATTAAAATTGCTTGATTTTCGATTATAAAGCAAGTAGACAAAGTGATATTTTGCAATTCATACGTGTATTTCGGGACGGGATAGAAGCCGACCCCAATTCTAAACCTAATGGACATGAATTGTCCTTTCACCCTAGAGAATGATATACTTAACAACAAAGAATTAAATATTAATATTTAAAATTATTCACATCCACCTAAACCGACTACCGAGACCAATTTGGGTTGAAAATTCAAAATTCATGTTTCGTGGCTTGAATTAGTGGTTAGGTTTGATATCAATAAACCTAAATGAAGTGTCTTTTTATTTCAGTATATATATTGATATATTGTTTTTATTTGTTTATATAATATACTAGTTTAGATATGTCGGTCGAGGTGGCAATCGCTCAAAGAGAGGGAAGGTCATGGGTTTTGCCCATCATCTTGTTTCACCAAGGACTCGGAGGGAGGGGCTCTACGTCCGGTTCAGACGTAGCTGATGATGATTCGAGCATCTGTAATGTAAGCTCTAGTGCTCCGGTTAGTGAACCATCCTGGACGGGTTAATTTGGACGCAATTATTAATGAGGAAGAAAAAATGGAAATATCTATCTCTCCCAGCCACTAAGTATTATTTAATTGTAAATGTCATATATATAATGTTTACATTTTATTATTGTCTTTTTATTTGTATATATATTGATATATTGTTTTTCAATTAATATCTTATAGGTTTATAGCTACGGTGGTTGTCAAGATCCCGCTAGATGGTTCGGGGGATTTATTCAAATGGGTATAATTTTGAGGAATTTTATCCCACCCCAAAGTCAATATCAAAAAAAGTGTACGCTATCCGGTATTGCCAGTTTCGGGTAAAATTACTTAATTCTCTTTCCTTTGTAAAGCTTGGAGACTATTCCCTTGTTTATTTAACTACTTTTACTATTTTTGTAGCACATATATTCATGCCTGGGTTTACCGACGTTCAAATCGAGGCGGCTTTCAAGAAATTGGTTGCTAAGCGGTACGCCGGGAAAGTGTACGACATGAAAAGAAAGTGGCTAAATGACGGTTCGCCTCCGCCTAATTTCTCCACTAGCCATGCTGGGAGCAGTGGGAAGCCTATTGGAACAGTGGAGAAATTTCAAAAAAATTCAGAAATTGCAAAGAAGAATAGGAACTCACAAGAGGGGCTGGAGCGCAAGAGCACACCGAGGATCAATCAACTTCGCCGAGACTTGGTCCGTAATGGTAAATTTACTTCATTTATTATCCGTTTGTAGAATTAAGCAATACTCTATTTCGATTCATATATTGTTATTATTTGATAGGCTTTTTAAAGTTTTTTAATTTTTTTTTATATGTTAAGCGTAAGAAACACTTTTGGGAGATGATTTAGGCCGAGCGCCGTCGTCAGAGCCTGCTACACATACCGCTGAGAGGCTCCACGGCTCAGTGGCCACAATGGGTCAACCCTTATTACTGCACTTTTATGTAAGTGTTAATAGTATTTTCTATTAGTAGAATTATATATTTTCTATTAGTAAATTATAAATTATTTAGTTAAAGAAATATTATTTTCTACCATAGTGTATAATGTATTTTTTTTTCAGAAGAGATGATTGCAGCGGGCTCAGCAGGAGGCTATCAAGAAGGAAATTTGGCGCCCGAGAGCACCGAGCGGCCCGCCTTTCGTGAAAAGCTGGGCGGCCATCGTCCTCCGAGATAAAGCAACCAAAGTGGAGACCGCTTGCCTCGGATTCGGAGGACATGGTGCTAGGTATTTTAACATGCCATTCCGCAGCCCTACTACGCAATACTTTTCATCTTCTTCCTCCTAAGGGTGGCCATCATATCATGTGGATCAAGAAGCGTTTGATGATCGGGGTCAACAGAGAGGTTGAGAGGCGAGTGAGCAGATCCAGAGCTGGTGCAGCCCAGCATGCACCCATGCTGCACTCCAGCGGAGGCCTGTGTGCAGTAGTATATTGGAGCAACAAATAAATGAGCAATGATGCAACAATACTTGGCTACCATGAATTTGCAGAACCACGTTACCCACGTAATAGCGTGTAATGCTTCTAATGAGTCACGGTCAATACCTAGCGGCGGGCGCGGTAGCGTAGAAGGCAGCCGTGGTCGGGGTCGCGGTAGTTAAACATTCATTTTATTTGGCATGTAATGTAAACAAATATATTTTGTTTCCTTTCCCTTTCCTTCCCTTTTCCCCAAGCGAAACAATTTCTTTTCCCTTTTCCCCTTTCCCTTTCCCTTTCCCTTTCCCTTTCCCCTTTCCCCTTTCCCCTTTCCCCTTTCCCTTTCCCCTTTCCCCTTTCCGCTTAGGTTGTTTGATACTAGCTTCACTTTATTTCGATGCTCAAACAAAACATTTTCCCTTTCCCTTTTCCCTTTTCCCTTTCCCATTACCCCTTTTCCCTTCGTTTGTAGGTTGTTTGTGTTTCTTTTATGTCGATTTGTTTAAAACAGTTTGACAGTTTACAGTGGTTTAATAATAAAATAGAATTTTTTTTAAAATTGGTCAAATTATCGACGGATATTTCCGTCGGTAAATAATTAAAAACAAAAATAAAATTAATTACCGACGGAAATTTCCGCCGGCAAAGTTCCAATTTACCGACTGACATATCCGCGGAATGTTAAATTGCCGTCTGACATATCCGCTGTAAATCTTAATGCTTTCCGACGGATTTAACCGTCGGTAAGCGGTTTTAATATTTTATTATTTTAATATTTACCGACGGAAATGTCCGCTGTAATCTCCGACTCGCAATGGCTCGCAAACCTGGCCGGCTGCACTGCTTCCGACTGACAATTTCCGGCGAAATTTTCTCAGCTTATCGACGGGACTATCCGCAGATCACCGACGGAAATGGTCCGTCGGTATTACTAACGAATTATTTCCGACGGAATCCGACGGACTATTTCCGCTGTAATGTCCATTTACCGACGGATATGGAGAATTACCGACGGAAATTTCCGTCTGGCAAGAGGCCCGATTCTAGTAGCTGAGTTTACCTCCTTGTAATTCTTGCTTTATTAATAAAAGCCACAAGCCGTCATTCGTGATCTTTCACTCTTGTCTCACATGCTCCTCGATCTCATGTTTTCGGATGTATGGACCTCTCCAATTCACTCAATCGACAACTTTAAATACTATGTCATATTTGTCGACCACTTCACCAAATACATTTGGTTTTACCCCCTCAAACACAAATCTGACACCTACAACACCTTCCTCCGCTTCAAATCTTTAGTCGAAAAATACTTCAAACGTCCCATCATCCAAGTCTACTCTCGACAATGGGGGTGAATACCTCAAACTCACACCCACTTGGTCAAAACGGCATCACCCATCTCACTACACCCCTCACACTCCTCGAACACAACGGGTACGCCAACGTCGTCACCGCCACATTGTTGAAATCGGCCTCACTCTTCTCTCCCACGCCAACCTACCCTCACCCTTTTCGCTCCTACGCTCTCACCACCGCCACCTATCTCTATAAACAGATTACCCACCCCCACCCTAAACAATGATTCCCCCTACTTCCGCCTTTTTCGCTCCTCTCTCCAAACTACACCAAGCTACGCAGCCTTCGTCAGTTTCGTTACCTACGGCTTCGCCCATACACCACCCACAAACTAGACCCAAAATCCATCCTCAGATCTTCGTTGGTTACTCACCCACGCAGTGCGTACATTGCCTAGATCCCACATCCCATCGCTGTCTACACCTCCCGCCATGTACGCTTTGCTAAAACCACCTTCCCATATAACTCCCTCACCACCACATCCCCCACCGCTCGCCTCCGCTCCTCCTCCCTCTCGAATGGGCACCCTATTTCTCCCCATTCTAGACACCACCCTCTATTCAACCCCAACCCCACCCCCTCCTCCTCCCCCACCCCTCCCACTCCAACTCATCCTTCTCCCAATCCCACCCCTAATGACACCCCCAACCCCATCTCAACCTGGATATTCCACCACCCTCTCCCAACCCTCCATCCCCTCCACCTCCCACCCGCACTATCACCACTAGACTATCCTGGCGGCATCACCAAACACAACCCCAAGTATGCCAACCTATCCCTCCTCACCTCTCCCACAAGCCTTCCCACCACCACCAAATAAGCTCCTATCCATTCCTCATCGCGTAATGCCATGCTCAAGAATTTCAAGCCCTAACCCGTAATAATACTGGGTCCTTGGTTCCACCTACATCACCCCATAACATTGTCGGATGCAAGTGGTCTTTCGAGTCAAATACAACCCCGACAACACCATTCGTAAATACAAGGCCCGACTACGCCAAAGGTTTTCACCAACAACTCCGGTGCCGACTACACCGAAACCTTCACCCTCTGTCAAACCAGCCACAGTCCCGCTACTTCTTTCCTCACAACAAACAAAGCGGCCCCTTCGCCAACTTGATGTCAACAACGCCTTCCTTCAAGGCACTCTCTCTCAAATCGTTTTTATGACACAACCCCTGATTTGAGGACTCCACTAACCCATCCTTTGTTTCCGCTTGTCAAAAGCAATCTACGGTTCTCAAACAAAGCTCCCTGCACGGTTTCAAGAATCTCAAAACCTACCTCACCACATATGGCTTCCAACCCTCCTCCACCGATCCCTCTCTCGTTTATCTTAAACAAATCTCCATCTCCAATTTACCTACTTGCCTCATGCTGATGATATCATTATCACCGGCCCTCCCCTCTCACCTTCAGCCATTCATCTCCAACCTATCCAACCTGGCTTCTCCCTCAAGGACCTCGCCCCCTCGTCCTACTTCTCAAGCTGTCAAGTCGTTCCTAACCATAACGGGCTCCTCCTCTCCCAAACCAAATACATCCATGACCTTCTCACCCATCATAACATGATTGACTGCAAGCCGCTTCCCACTCCCATGGTAGCATCTCCTCCCCTCACACGATCCACTGCCACTCCAGCTGTTGAAGAAAACAACACTGAAGTCTCTGACCTTGAGGCGCACGCCTCAAGCAGTCTCAAGCGGCTGCCTCAAGGCCCATTCCCTCGGCCACATATTCTGCTAGCCATGCGCCCGCCTGGCCCAAGCCCAGGCGCCCGCCTCGGCCCTTGTTCAGCTCCTGCTCAGTTTTGGAAACATGCTAAAGTTTCCTAATCTATCTTTCCTACTTGTATTAGGAATATATTATCAATCTCATAGATAAACTATATTATTCTCCATGTATAGTTGGGATTTACAATCCTTGTACAATTAGGATTCTCTCATTGTAACTATAAATATTTGTACAATGTGAATAAACAAGCTAAGGCTTTCAAATTCTTACATTTTCGACGCAATTTTCATCATGGGGCACAGTTGCGTACAACCGACTCCCCTTACTTGCCGTAGGTGGGAGCCTTTGCGGCACTGAGTTAATGTTGTTGTTGTTGTAGTATCTAAAGCCAGTATCTCAAGCCGAGATTCAAACAAATTTGATCTATCTTGAAGGCATCATTCCATGTCAAAGATTCAATGCTGATGCCATCCGCTGTCCCAAAGGCGGCAACAAGGGCGAAAATACAATGAGGGGGGCGCTGAATAGTCGTTTCAAATTTTTCGCCTTCAATTTAAAACTAAACTCTACGCTTACAAAACCTCTAGCAGTGAATGAGAAACTCCGCAAGCAGAGTTGTAAAATGCACACGGAATATACTTATAATAAATGCGGTTTTGAGGAGGCGGTTTCAAGGCGTTTGGGTGCAATTTTCTCGAAAGCAGCTTGTAAACTGAAAGTGTAGTTTGACAATGTTAATTCCAAACACAATTTCACAATAAAGGATAACTATATAAAGATCAAACAGAGAAAAAAGAAAGATAATCAGTAAGAACAAGAAATATAAATGCAGAAAGTAAGAACACGCTATTTGGAGTGGTTCAATCGATAAACGATCTACGTCCACTACCAAGACGGTTAGTCTCTGGATTTCTAAGAGAGATTTTATATTAAGTATTCGAGAGATTACAAAGTACAATAAAATCTTTTCTACGAAGAACAAATCCTAGACTATAACCACAGATCTCAAATGAATAAACTATGTGTTTAAACAAGAGAGGGCAAGTGTGTGCAAGGAGTTCAAGATCAAGGCTCTTTAAATCTCGTGAGATGTAGAGCTCAATAATTCTTGAATGTGTTAAGGCTTGATTGGCCGAGAATATTTCTTGAAGGTCAAGATGAAGATTCAAAGGACTAAGAATTTCGGCGTAGCTTCAACTTCTATGAACACAAAGACTTCTCAATTTTTTCAAGCAACCTTCAAATGGTGAAGATTAGGGTATTTATGCAATCAAGAAACAGCTCGCCGATATTTGCAAGGACAATACTTGATGCAATCATATCGTCCACAAGAACCACTTTTGTCCTTTCGCATGCTGCCGCAGATAAAGCCGATCGTGCTCCAGCCTACAAGCAATGAGGTTAGACACCTGTCACCTTTTCAAGATCCTCGCATCTTCTCCGACATCAATCACGTGACAAGATACGGGTCGACCACTTTTGATATTGCTGACGCGGATTCCAACGGATAAAAGTGGTTCACTTCAAGTCTTCAATCATTGGATGCAGCCAGAGGAGCGGTTGATGTAAGGCGGCTTTGCTACACCGTGAGGTCAGATAGAGCGGTTGGAGATGCACCGCACCGTGCGGTTCATCGTTTGCGAACCGAGGTAGAGTTTTAACTAGAAGATCCACATGCGGTTGCATGTGCGGTTCATTAAGGGTGGTTTTAAAAACTGCTGAACTGCAACTCTCCAATCCAATGAGTCTTGTGCCAGTCTTCAAGCCTAGATTTAACCTATTCTATAAAATGGTCTTTAGCTAAAAAAATTGAAGTCTAAGCTTCATTACATAGGGTCCTAAAGTCCTTAAAATAGACAGGAGGTTATGGTATCAATCAAATCTAATACAAAATAGGAGGGTTAAAACATGCATACCCAACACCATCCTCACAAGAAAACTCGGAGCCAAGACTCAAACAGAGATTAAGGCTTTCAAGTATTTTTACGAGGGGTCAAGATAGGGAGGAGGAAGATATCGGCGGTGATAATGGCGAGGTCTCCAAGGCTGCCAAAAAGATCTAGCTCAAGTGGCATCCGATATCCCTTTCCATACGAGAGGTCAGGGATTCGAACCCTACCAACTGAAAGATCTAGCTTAAGTCTTTTATTTAATAAAATACCCATTTTTTTTTAAAAAAAGGTCTCCAAAGCTGCCTTGTTTATGGCCAATTGTTGAGGGAAGGGAGTGGGGGAAGGGGTTGAATTTGGGGACGGGGTGGAGGGGGAAGGTTGGGGGTAATGAGTGAGTTTTGGGCAAAGGAGTGACGGAAGAAGGAGGAAGGGGAGAGGGCAGCGAGAGGCGCCGAAATGAGTAGATGAGAGAAAAGTGGGTAGGCTGAAGTGGGGAAGATGAAATGAGCGGGTTTTTTTTTTCATTTTTTTCTCCAGTTAATGTAATTGAACTCATTAATTAGCATGTGCTAGTCACGTGCCTTCACTGGGCAAAAATCCATTAAAAATGGACGGCTCCATCAATAGAGTGAGCACATTGCGAAAAACTTGAAATATGGATGAGAACATTAAAAATTGGATGGCTCCGTTAATTGTGATTATTTTGTGATTGTTTATCAAGGAGTCACAACTCTTTGTTTCACCTATCCTATTGGTTGCAATTTCAAAAATTATGACCTTTTGATTGTACATGTTCATTTAAAATGTCATAACCCTTTGTTAAAGAGTCATCCTATGCAATTGGAATGGCCAGGAATTGCCTAAATAAATGACTACTTCCCGTGGGCAAAGGACTAAAGAATGATGTAGAAACACGAATGAAAATAAATCGAGAATTTCAGTTTCACTGAAGTGCAAACACGTTGCTAAATTCGATCAGACTTGCTAAACATAACGGAATCTGTTTCATTCTGGGAGGTGATTGACAACAAACCCTTGTGCAGGGTTTCCACCTCTTGGGTTTCATCCAATTTTGACTCTTAGAGCCATTATAAACAAAAACAGCTTGGCCATAGGCCTTAAACTGCAAGAATACAAGCTCATAGGTAGAGCTGTCAATTTGAGAATACGGGATGGGATGACGAAATTATGTTGTCCTACGACGGGAACGGGACAAAACGGAACGGGACTAAAATACTCCGCCGCATTTGCGGGACGCGGATCCCGCGGGACAATTCGGAACCCGTTGACTAGAGAGATTAGGCGTTGACTAGGCGCCAAGGCCACGGCCAAGGCCGAGCCAAGGCAAGGCCAACCCAAGTCATGAAAATGGTTTACTGGCACGGACAGAGATTTGGTCACCAACCCAAGTCATGAAGATGGTTCGTATTGGGTGCTAATAAGTAATGTTTGGATAGAGTTATTGCTTTATGCTGCAAATCAGTGCAGGGCATACACACATGCTCAGCAACTAAGTAAAGGTGGAGAGCTGCTAAGTTTGGT